>SSNP01000130.1:722926-776312 GCA_006937955.1 Pachypanchax playfairii
TTTTTTTCTTCCCGTGACAGGTAATGAATGAATATGATTTGTTTTACCTCCTCCATTTGACCCAAGCATGTCATTTCCCTCTTGCAGAACGCCGTTCGCCACAACCTCAGCCTGCACAAGTGCTTCGTGCGCGTAGAGAATGTGAAGGGGGCGGTGTGGACGGTGGATGAGGTGGAGTACCAGAAACGCAGGTCGCAGAAGATCACGGGGTACAAACAGGGGGGATCACACAAAGCCCCTCTCTTCTTTTATTCTGCTTTTATTTAGGAACATCTTGCACTAAAAACTACCCACCAGAAGGTACATTTGATACTAATTATTTTATCTTTTTCTTTTATGTAGAAGTCCGTCTCTTGTCAAGAACCTGCCCTCCAGTCTAGGTTATGGAACTGCACTAAACGCCAGCTTACAAGTAAGAGCAGAAAACTTCATGTGACACTTAGAAATGGGTGTGGCTTCTTTCCACATATTAATAGCTGCATTTAACATTAGATGAAGCAGCTTTTTTCATGCCACTGCTTGTTTTCCTCTCCTCTCTTACATTCTCTCTGCCCTTCCACCTCCAGACTCAAAAGGCCACCCTGTGGTTGAACCAAGAAGAAACTCTGTCTCTCCTCCATCTTTTCATTCTTTTCTCTCACTTGTGACACCCATCCTAGATTGATTGTGGCATGTGCAAATGAAAGGGCATGTGCATTAATATTTATCTAAGCTGTCATAAATGATTTGGCTTCACAGTGCACGCCAGCGAGGTGCTCATGGCAAAAACTTTAAAAATTTAATCTCTGTATATAACTTTAATGCGCAGCAGGCGAAAGTGTAAGGAGTTTTTATTATTTTGAGGTAAAGTTTTGGGAATCTGTATTTATTTATTTATCCTGACACAGGCTCTCCACACAGAGGATTTATGAATGGCGTTGGTGGGGAAGTAATCTGCAGGGGGAAAAATTGCCTGCAACAGAATGACACTTAGACATAATTACTTAGTTAAATCATATCATTCGCTCAGCTGTCTCTTTTTTTCACTCCTCACGCCGCCTCCAAACCACCATTTATTCTGTTAACTTTTCATGTGAATATGCATTCATGGGCTTTTTCCATCTTCTTTCAGCAATTACAAACCGTCCATGTTCCATAACTGCCACATATTTTACCTTCCTCTCATCAGCAGTCCTTCTCTTCTCTTTGTCTCTCTCCTCCAGGCTGCCCTGGCTGAGACCTCCCTGCCTCTGCTAGGGACCCCCGGGCTCATGAGCAGCGCTGCGGGCCCAATGGGAGGGACCTGCCACGGCCTCCTCGGCGGTGACCCATCCGGACACACGGGAGGAAGCCCACCTGGACTTTTGGGTGGGAGTCCACCTGGCCTGCTGGGCATCAGCCCCCCTGGTACGCTGAGCGGCAGCCCCCCCACCATGTTGCAGTCGGCCCACGAAGAACTCAACGGCTCGTTGGACCACCTGGACACCAACGGACACAGCAGCCCCGGATACTCCCCTCCAGTACACATGTGAGTTCATGCAGGCAGAAGCTAATTTCACCAACATTCCTGTGCATCCTGCATGTGTCTCATAAACACCTATACATTGTAATATATAAGTAAAACACACTAGTAATAAGCCTGAAATGATCCAAAGCAATAATATTATAATAATTCTTACATCGGGATAATGCTAAAACAGAAATGACTTGTTCACTGCTCCTATATATCTTGAACTGTTTGACATTTAACCCACAGTATCAGTACTTTTTTCCATTTAGCACTCACCTGAGGGCAGAGCTTAATTTCCAGCTAATAACAAAATTTCCCCTTCCTGTACCCGATGATGTAATTTTATTAGATATTCTGGCCATACTTTCTTCACTAAATTGGCTCTGTTACACATTTATCTTTGATTATACCAATGTGTACATTTTAGCAGTTTAGCAGCTATATTTTATGCAAGACCTTTCCTATTAATATTTAGCACTTCTAGGATTAATTACTTTAAACATCTTCCCCATTCTCCTTTTTTTTCTTGAAATCTGGCTGTGTTGTAGACGACTGATCTTGTGTGACTTTCGGGAACATTTAAGCCAGTGATTCACTAAAACACACACAGGCCACATTTTAAACAAAAGAAAAAACAAAACACGTTAATGCTTCTTATCCGCTGTCCGTCAGAGCTCATGTTGCAAAGTCAGGTGACATTAACCTCTCCGGTAATGGATAAAGGATGCATTTCGACCCCATGCGGCTAAATATATTCATGAGAATAAAAGAGTGTTTGGTTAATCCTGCCGAGCGTCTATACATTAATATGTTTGGACGTGTTTACTCCTCCTGGAAACGGGGCGGTAAGTGGAGCAAACTTGGTTGGATGTGGAGAGAATCCCAGCGTTACCCCTCCCCCAAGGTCATTTAATTTTCAGTAACAGACTTTTTCCACTTTTTTTTTTCCTTTTTCACGCCGCCCTGACACCAACATAAGTTGTTACGATGGACAAGACGCATCCAACCCCCCCACACACACTCCCATCCGTCCCTTCCTGCGCTCACGCAGCCCCACGACAACCTCAAAATGGAAGAGATGTGTTTTTCATGACTGGCTTTTGCAATATGTGTTTAAATAATAGAGTGGCTTGTAGCACTAAACTAAATAGCACATCACCTCAAAGACCCGTCTCCGGAGGAGAGAGTCCTCAACCAGTCCATTCAACAGTTAGACACAACCTCCTCTTTACCTAAATGTCTAAAGGTTAATGATATCTGCTTAACCGCAGACCTACTCGCCTTGGGCCATGCTGGGTTTAGGTGCACTTGTGTGTGTGTGTGTGCATGTGTAATACACTCATGTTCACCCTAAGGGGTTATGCTTAAAAGAAGTAGTAATACTCAGGAAGACCTGAATTCACAATTAGTTCCCAACTTGAGCTCTTCTAATTATTCTTCCACTCAGATAAAGTAAACAAAATCTATTTAGTGTCACTCTGCTTTATGGGATGTGTATTTTAATTGCCCGGTGACCACCCGTCTTTAATGAATTATAGTGAGATGCTGCGGATGTCCCTGAACTCCTCCATCAGACTCCTGGACTAATGACCTTATTTGCATCCCTGACTTACCTCTGCCTGATCGCTGGTGCTAATCTCCCGCCTGATGCCAGAGCACCCTCTCCACAGCACATACGTATTTATTACATTCAAACCGGCGTTCGCCCCTGAGTGACTCAGTAATGGCAGCTGGTCATTAAGCAGTAAATGGTTCATCCATGTTTTTTAACAAAGTGTCGGAAATCTGAAACCCGTAAAATAGGACGCTGCATATTTTTCTTCTGAGCCACGCAAACATGCTAATGAGCTAAATATTAAGGGTGGGCGGGGATGGGGGTTATGGGATGGACTCATTACCATTTTGTAGCATGACGACTGAAAGATGATCAGGAAGAACATTATCCTGGAAACTTTCCAATTCAGCATTCGTGCAGAGGAAACTGGTAAAGATATCAGTGGTAGAAGTGTTGAGTGAAGGAATATTTTCACACCGACGTGTTTCTCACCCGTAACCTCGACATCTCCGTAAATCTGAGGGACAGAAACAGAAATATTCATCGCCCCGCTCAGATCAGCCTCGTCTTCTCATCCTACCACATCAGAATATTAATTTACAGTATTTGGCTCTGAATATTAAAGTCATCTGTACCTTTTAAAAAATTCTTTTCAAATTCAAAGCTCGCCCCCCCCCCATCACCACCACCCCTAAACCCGCCGCATTTCCACTGATGAAGGCAACCCAGGAGAGGCGCATCCTACTACCACTTGATAAGTCTCCCTCTCCTCTTTTCGCGTCTACGGGGATTTTCCGATGCATCCGATGTGTCAGAAATAATTAGGTTTTGTCAGATTTATCATCGTTGCACAAACCCTTCTCCCCGACGAGGGCCCCTGATCATGTTATCCCTTGTTTGTGTGTGACAGCATTATTATTCTTGTTAGCCGGCCAACACGTTTTTCTTTTTTCTCCCCACTCCTCTGTTGTTGTGAAGGGGGGAAAGGAGCGCTGCCGACGCCGCTTCCTGCCCGGCGCTTATTGAAAGTGGCTAAAGATATTCATCCATTTAGAGTTAAAAACATGTATCATGGTGTCCGAGCAAACTGCCGGGGCTGAAGTTGATTAATGGCAGAACCTAGCTGCCGGTTTTTCCTCTTGAGGAGCGACATGCACAGCCTCTGCATATTAACGAGTGGCTGCGCTTTCTATTAACTAGATAAAAAAGCCTCTCCTCTGCCTTTGCTCCAGGGGGCTCAGGGATGAGAAATTCTCCATTATTTATCATGTGGCCTGTTTTTTTTTTTTTTTCTTTTTCATGTATTTCAACCTGGTGTCATCAGTAAACTTTTAAATGCCAAACCTGTCTGGAACATCACAGCTTATTGGCTGTGTTTTTCATGCAATTTTCATGTGCTTACTTACAGTAGACGTGAGACATCATGTCGTATTAGCGTCTTGCAAACAACATGCTTGTTACTTTCAATAGATAATGCATGTCATGCTTTTTTTGATACAACAACAGATAAAAGGACTGAAAAACTTTTCTTTTTTATGTAGTTTTACAACTAAAAACAAAACTTGAATCCACTATTAAACTGTATTTTTGCACCTAATATGCTGAAACTTGTTTAAAAAATACTAATTGAGGAAGAAATACATTTATATTTATTCCTATAAATGTCACCTATTTTGTATCAGGCCACCTATTCACGTGAAGGAGGAGCCTCTTCATATGGATGACGACGACTGTCCGATGTCACTGGTGACGACAGCCAATCACAGTCCGGAGCTGGACGACGACCGGGAGTTGGAGGAAGGGAACCTATCAGAAGACCTGGAGTGACAGAGAGAGAGTTTTTGGTCCACCTTTCCCTTCGACCCAACCGCACTGTTTTTCCCACACAGACCTGCAAAACTATAAAACCACTCCACAGTCCAAAAAAATAAAAAAAAAAAAAAAACCAACCACAGCTCTTTAGCTCTCACCACTGGGACTATTTATTGAGCATGTATCTGGATAGAGACTGATCCAAAGGAACTCTCTGTTGTGGAGCTTTGGTATTCCCAAACATGACAGGCATGAGATGTCTGTTGTACAGTGAAACAAACAAAAACAAACTCTGAGTCCTGTTATATTTGGGGTGGCGTGGCCACACACAGCAGAGGGGTGATGAACTACCAGGTGAGAAGGGGGGGGGATCATGAGACAAATAAGCAAATCGTGTTCTGTTGAAAGCTATCGGCCTCATATACTGCCAAAAAAAAAAAAAAAAAGAAGACGTTTTATGTTTGTGAATAATCCAACCCACAGTAGTTGTTATTGTCTAGAAACAATTGCTGGTTCAATTCAAGTTGTTGCTCTGTTATCATTTGCACAGGAGTAGTCTCAGAAAATTGTGTCACTGCCTGTATGTTGCTATTCTTCTTCTTCTTGTTATTATTATTATTAAAACCAGTGTATCATTTTTAGCTTTTTAATTTCTTCAGACGTTCTTCATCTCCAGATATGATTTCAGTTTTTTTTTTTTCAACACTACCAACTGTAAATGCCATTCCCTGAAACACGCCAGTATTCGATGAGGTACCAAGACTGTTGTTAAAACTGTCCAGGAAAAAAGAAACATTGAAAAAAAAAAAAAGAAGTTGGCTTCCAGTCGTATCTTTTTGAGATAAAACATTTGAAAAGAACTGGAAATGACAGGAGTTTACTTGGGGTGGGGCTGGAGGGGTGGGTGGGGGCATCATTTTACAAAACAAAAAATGCATTTCTGCTTAATTTTATCTTCTTGCTCTTCTTACCTCGGCGTTCTAAAGCTTTGTCTGCCTGCAAACAGTCACAGGCGACAGCTAGAAACCAAAGCCAACACTAGCAATGGCCAATAGCTTACGAACAGAAGCCACCAAAACTCCTCTCTCTTGGTCTGTGACTTTAAATCTAGTTCAAAGAAAAGAAGCTTTTGTTCGGCAAACTACCTTAGATCAACCTCTGGGATTGTTTCACTTAGCCCTATACAAAGACGAAAACAAAAGAGCGGAAATAAATGCTGTTTTTTTTTTTTTTTTGTATGTGTAAACTCATTTAAAAAGTCCACTTGGGTGATCTTCTGCCAGGCGTACTGCAGATAAGCAATGTGATATTTAAACTGCAAGCTTTTTACAATGTTTTTCTTTTCTTTTTATTTATTTGTGCTGGTAGAGAGCAGCTAATTCTTAAGGTGGACCATGACCAAAATATGTGCATTCAATGGAAGTGTGTTGTGTTATTGTGTGTTTTTTTCCCCCCATGCCTATCGACATAAATGATAACCAGACGTAGCATTTCTGTCTACTTTCGAAACTGAAGCCAAAATATCCCGTTTTTGGGTTTGTTTTCGGTGGGGCTGAAAGTCCCGCCCTTTCACCTGTACACAACTAAATAGAACACAAATATTTAAAGATACAGCAGCAAGGTGAGAACTAGGTGTATCAACAGAAGTCAACATCTGGAAAAAAAAACCTTTAAGGTATTTTTAAATATATTTTTATGTCCGAAAAATGTCTGTTTATTTGGAAGGGACGGGACTTAAACTCACTTTATTTCGGCATCAGTTTCTCTACGTCATTCTTATTTATGTCGGTGGTTGGAAGTCATTATTTTCTGCAGTATTTTTATTGTTTTGTTTGTTTTTCTAAGCTGATGAATATGTTCTTGTCATGTCTTTACTTCCGTAGAGGTTCGTCTTCTGAGCCGCATCGAAACTGAAAACATTGCTAACCAAACATGAGAAAAATATCTAGTGAAGCCAAATAATTTCAAGTTAATATGAAATGATGTGGCTTGGTTACCAAGTTAAAAGCAAATAGTAATAGCCATTGCAGAAGGGAGTATCAAAAAGTAACATTTTCTAGGTGATATTTGCTTTAATTTCATTTCTCGTTATTTTTGTGAGCGGGGTGGGGGGTGGGGTCACGGTTTCTGAAGTATTTGGGTACAATACGCTGATGTACTCTGTATAGGAAGCCAGCTTTTTATAAACACACTCTGGAAACTACGTCCCATCGTTTTTCCTCTCAGCCTATGTCATCTAGAAAAGTGTTGTTGCTTTAATGGTCATTTCTGTTTTCAGTAAACCAAAGTTACACAAAATTCTGCCTCCTCTTGTATGGGATAAAGAAAACCAACAACTACAGAGACACACACACACCGTGTCAGACAGAGACCCCCAACTTTTATCGTTTTCCGTCTGCAAGAAAAACCGTCAAAGAACCGACGTGGCTTTGTGTCGCGCTTTAACGAGCAATGCATCTGCTCTCTCTGACCAAAATGGAGACACACTGTGCTTACTGTTGCTTTCAAAAGCCCAACTGGTTCCGCGAGTTTGATGCACGAACATGTGCAGTACCATACAAAATGTGTCGAGAGGGCCCGGGAACAAAAGCTTCTTATCCCTTCAATGTCAAGCTGGAGTCAGCAAAAACAACTTGAAGATGACGTTTTTAATATCACACCAAATAAAAAAGGGACGCTGCGTCTTTAAAAAAATAAAAACATTAAAAAAAAAAGGGTTCTCCCACTTACCCAAAAAGGCTTTCTAAAAGCTTCTACCTCTGCACAACAAACAAATTCAGAACAATTCTACCAGATTGCACGAGAATGCCACAAGAGCTGTTACACTTTACTGCGCTTGTCTCGAACTGACGTTTACATTCCCTGCGTCAAGATACATGGAGGATCTGCATCGTTGGCAAACATTTGTAGAATGATAATGTATAGATTACCTGTAAGGGAATATTGTGTTTAAAAAAAATGCATGTAAAAAAAAATTTCATTTGGTGGACTGGAAAAAAACAAGGACTTACTAATAAAAAGAGTATCGTGAAACTCATCGGGACAGAGGCCTAAATGTACGACGAGTTCATTACCTCAGAGGGATAAAAACCTGTCAGCCACAGAAGGAATATTACCTGTAGATTTGCATGGGTTTTGTAAAAATTAAGTACAAATGGAAAAAAAAAAACACCTCTAAAATAGTTGCTTGCACATAATACCAGAAAGACCTCCAGAACTGCAATCTTGCTCCTCCACTAGATTTTAGGATTGTCTGGATTTTCTGGGTTGATTTTGTCTGTATTTTGATAACTGTGCATACTTATGTAAAAAGGAAAAACAAACAAAAAAAAAAAGACAAAAAAAAAAACATGTTGGTGGACCCATAAATTTACCAGACTTTTTTCTAAGACGAAAAAAAAGAACTCTGTGTTTCTTTTTCTGACTTACCTGAATTTTTACTGTTTTATTGCTTGCTAAGAATAGCAAAACCTGCTTTTTTCTGCATCTGCTTTGCGTAGCTGTAAGGCTTAACCTAATGTGTGTATTTATTGCTTGTACCTCTGTGCATACTTTATGAAGCATTATGTCTGGCAGTTGAGTCATGTATCCTTTCTACTGCTATTCTTCTCTAAGAATTGAGAATATGACCCCCCCTATGTATACAGTAAATTGGGACTGTAGCAAACATATGTTTATGTAATTGGTGATTTTCTTTTTCCGTTTCTTTTCTTCATTTCCTTTTGATCGAGATTCAACAACTTTTTTTGATACTTCTCATTACTGTGTACTGTGTCCATATGTTTAAAGGTTCTCTGACATTAGAAGGTCATGGTTGAGAATTGTAAAAGACATTATTTTCTGTATTCATGGCATTTCACTGCTGAATAAAATAAAGGACCAAAACTTGGAATTTGAAAAAGCAGCTGTCTACCTCCGGCATCAGAGAGTAAATTATTTTCCCTCTGCTGTTACACATCTATCTTTTATTCTACAAAGGCACAGCCATGAAAATCTAGCTGGCATTACACTTTAAAGGTTTCAGGAGCTGCTACTTCAGAGATGTGAAGCAAAGGGGTTGAAAAAAAAGCAATTAAAGTTTAATGTATATGTTACAAGCCTTTCTTTTTTTTTTTCTAGCAGCCAGAGTCTTGTTTAGAGGAGCGGGACAAGGCAATGTGTTGCCCACCCCTCTGGACCTGTAATGGGTTTAGCCTGTGTATGATTCAAGCCCACTGCTTTCATGTACCACAAAAGTGTCCCAGAATACACAGAAATGCTGCTGTGTACTCTTTGAAAAGCTTTTGTTGGAAGCAGCTAAGCCAACTCATCTTTATCTTCAGGCAGCAAGCTGCAAAAGTGAATCTAAAGGGAAATTTCAACCGTATTAAGTGTGTTTTGATGTAAAATGTATAAATAATTACCATCTCACCTGTTAGATAGCTTCATGTACAGACTAAGTTAGGAGAAATAGAGTTTACCTCCAACCCTAATGGCTTGTCTAAACATTCTAGTCTGAAAATGTTCATATCGTTTTATGTGATCGTTGTTTATGGAACTGTACACAGCCATCAGTTTTTCTTTACATTGTTTACATGAAAAATGGTTATTTACAGTCAAAAATATCACCAGCTCCAGCAAAACGTAGCATCCAGGTGTCAAGTCCTGCTAGAATTTCTTAATATTTCTTCCAAATTAATTGTCAAAAATGAGTACAGCAGTTCTACATTTCTCTGCTGCTGACATTTATACTTGTAATTAACTTGACTTGACCAACTAATAACATTAGCATGAAATGCTATGATTTTTTTTTTTAAGATCCAACTAAAGGGAGCAGCAATCCACTTTGATCTTGGCTGCATTCAGAATCGCCGTTTGTCCTGTTGGATCTAAACTCTATTCGTCTGAACCGAGGCTGCTCAAGAAGCTACAACAAGAAAGATATTAATCATTTATAACTTTTACACAAAAAAACACTTCAAAATGGCTGAAATATCCTTTTCAAGTCAGTTGTCATGCTGAAAAAGGATCTGCCCAACATGGTTCTGCTTGGTACGGGGGGGGGGAAACAAAGATGTAAAATTGCATCAGACATGTTTCATTATCAATCCGTCTTTAAGACAGCAGTTTCCTCTATAAAAGAAAAAAGAAACAAGCGTTTCATCCCGTCTGACTGATGGATGTTGACTTTCTGACAGGCTGTGTGGCTAAATCAACTCCAGCAGACTTACCACACCTTGTCGGTCATGGAGCAACCGCAGACACTGACACACTCATTGAGATTCAAACTGAATCTACTACCATGACCAATGGGTTGCCCATTAGCTTGTCTGTATGCCCAGAGCATTCGACATGTTCCAAAGGATGCTCAGAGGGACATCGCGGGAGCCTCTGAATCACATCCGCTGGTCATTTCATCGTAACACTGATGCATGTTCTTGTGCTATATGATGTCCCATGAGAGAGTTGGAAAACAACAGCAGTTTTCATAAAGCCGCACTTGTCTTTCTCACTTCACCCCCCCCCCCTTCCCCCAATGACAGTGCCAGACATCAGCTATGGCAGGCCCCTGTTATCTCCTCAGCAATGGCGTTCCAGAGCATTAGCTAGCTCGCAAGGCACTTGTCTTCCATGCAATTTATGCACTTGGAAGTGTTTGTGAATTCAAGTGAGGGATTGCATACGGAGCGCAACAAGGGCCGCTGTGTACTACACAACATCAGAGGGAGCTCCAACATTAAAGTGGGAGAGCGCCTGCCATAGACCCTTCTTTCAAAGGCCATGAAATAATAATGGGTTGTGGTTAGAGAGGTATCCGTGAGTCACACTGGCTGCTTTTCATAAAGTGGAGTTATTTACAGTGCGATGAATAAAAGAAAGGGTTGCTGCCGGTGCAAGCTTTTTCCACATGAATGGTGGGGAGGGAAAAAAAAAGGCCCTCTAATGTAAAGTGGCAGTGCAGTTTACTGCATGTTCTGAACAGAAATTAAATTCTGAGAGATGAATAAACATATAAAGGAAAATTTGAAGGTATGTATTATTTTTTGTGAGGTGGAGGGTATTCCCTTTCCTTTTTAGTGATAAAAGTAAAAGCAATCTCAGTAAATATGAAGGAATAAACCTTCATTCAGAAGATGTTTTAAATAGCAACAGTTAGCTTTTTAAAGGTTATTATGTAAGAAAAGTTCATATTTTAATCATATTCTTTGTTAAATGTTTATACAGTGATGGTCTCCTGTTTTTGTTGCACCTAGTGTTCATGTATTTTTCAACCTAGCTGCCTTTGTTTACCGCCAGATCCTTTGCTGAGTTGCTTTTCACTTGTCCATCCTGTTATTGGTGTCCTGAGAAAACCTGATTTATTTTAAATATATATAGTTGCATGTCTGTGTTTGTATTTCTGATTTTGAAACACCATACTTTGGATTTTGCTTTTTAAAAATCAATTTTTAAGTTAAGTCTACTTCTGCTTTACATCTTTATCTGCATCCTTTCATCTTCTGAGAGGTGCTAAAAATGCTTGAATGAAGTCAAAACTTACAGCGATGTGTGAAAAGATTATCGATATAGCGAAAGATTGTAATAAATAGCAGACAGAATCAACATGTCGGTAATAAATTCAGTGATCAGACTGACCTCCGCTGCCCCAAACACACACAGTTGGATGATACTGGCTAAAATGTTAAAGCACGTGGAGAGTTGCACAATGACATCGATATTATAACTAATGTCATCACTGCAGTATTCAATAATAGTATTATTGACTATTGCTATAGCATGTTTTCATAAAATCCTTCAGCTTTAGTGTAAGTATGCATCTAACTAGATTTTAAAAGGAAGAAGTTTTATAGACTCCTTCTTCTGTCTTAATGTAGTTTACATAAGAAGTATAGACCTCAAGTGTTAATACTAACACACCTTTTTAAGACTCATTGACTGATCAACTCTGAAAGTTGATGTACTACCGACAAGCACAAATCAAAGCAGCAAGCAGATGACTTTGCTTGGGTCTAAGATTAAGGGTTAGGGTTTGGATTGACCCAAAAACACCAGAAGGGGTAATGTACTGTACTCGAAATGGATTTTGTGTGTAAGTGTATTTTTAAGGAAGTTGCACATTATCATGCCACAGATCTTACCACATCCCAGCACAATAGCACTTAGCCCACTCCCCGGATGTCTAAATTGGACTCTGTATCCAACCATCACTCGTTTCATCTCCAACATCGACCAATTAGGTCAATTTATGAGCCGTGGCCTTGTGGGACTGAGTGGTAAATATCTCTAGTTTCAGCTTATTGATTAAGAGAGCAGACTCTGTCTCGGTCACTTTCTTTCTTTCTCTCTGCAGCCCTGATGACCCAACGATGCGTGTCAGCTGCCTAGAAGACCCCTCGCCCCCAGGCTGCAAAATTGCCTGCTAAATAGTCCGAGGCGATGGCAGCGCTAATTGAGATCATCATTATAATTGTGAGTCTTGAAAATGCGCGTCTTAAACAATTTACATTGGTCTCAAGTTGATATTAGATGTAGTGCAAAAAGTAATTGCATGACTCAGAGGCACTGGTTTGGTGGTGGGCGGGGTCAACATGCTTCAGTATGTTTTTATTAGTCTGTTTGAGTCCATTTTCATGCAGAAACCATTGATTGTTGTTTGTCAAAGTCTGAGGGACCCTCAGTTTTTCAGTCCTAAAATCTGCTGACCAAACAGTCCAAACAGAAAAAAAACAAACAAAAAAAAATGACCTCAACACAACTTTTCTCATCAGTACATCACAGGATCACTGCTGTAAAGACGGGTGGATGTGTTGCACAGGTGCCAGTTTAATGTATGCAAGAAAAAAAAGTCTATTTCTCCAAGAGAAACAAGGGATTAACCCGACAAAATGGTTAGAAACTGCTGATATTCATGATTTTTTTGCCTGTGGCATTATCTGCCTCATACACCCCCCCTTATCAAGTTACCCCTCATTCACCATCTCCCATACACAATTCCCTCACATGCACAAAGACGGTTGACATATCCCTAATGAACGTGATTTAGCTTGTTAGTTGTTTGTTATATGCTATAATAGTAACAACAACAACCCTTCCAGGCTTCCAGATTACAAAAATCTTCTTAGAGGTGACACGCTGTGCCTTTGTGCCCTGTGCTCTGCTACTGTTTTCCATCCTTCCATCATAGTTTTGATAAATAAACACTTTGTGGTGAAGAAGGGTGGAGGAGTTAGGTTGGGGGGAAAAAATAGAACCGTCGTCATTAACCCATTGCAATCACATCTGGTCCTAATCACCAATTCATAATGGAATTTATAATGGAGTGATTTCAATTATCTTCCACCACTGGCAGCACGGAGTCCTCAAATTAAATTAGAACAATACATCTGAAGGTCTTTGTCTACATTTGTATGTGTTTGATGCTTATTTGGGTTTGTTTATGGAACTTCCATGAGAAGAGTTGGGTTTTTGTTGGGGTGGGGCAAACCTTTGGAGTTGAGCTAGAGGTTGGGGTGGTAAAGAAGGAAAAAAAAAAGATCTAACATTAGTGAGGAATGGTGGGTTAAATCACTTACTGAAGATTTTTAATGACATTTCAGTGTTCCTTGTATAATTAGTCTTCATCTGAGATGGGCCGTAATGCTGTTGGACAGTCGCGGTTCAGGCTCGCTAGCTCGCTTCATTAGCGTGTCATTCCTATTTCACATCAGAGGCTTTAATTGTAATGCTGAATATGCACAGCTCTCCACAGAAGCCTAATCAAAAAGGATCCACTTGTATTATTAATATCGGAAATCAGCCGGCTTGCTATTTTTTTCTCTTTTTTTTTATAAATAAAAGAATACAGACACATAAATCAGCTGTCATTTGTTAGCTTGGCCCTGGCATATCCGCTAGACATGCACACGGACCAGCCCCACCCCGCCTCTGTTCTTTCCTGCATCACTCATCAAGATTTAAAAAGAATGAAAGACAGAGAGGAGAGAAGAGGGGAAAAACTGCATTAAATATACATACTAATTCGGATGTGAAGTAATCAGATTGCAATGCAGGTGACACCAGGCGCTAAAGGAAGAAGAAAAGGATGTGGACAGCAGGCAATAGCAAAGGGATGGAGAGGTTAACAGGAGAAAAGTTAGAAGGAAGAGGTCGCTGGGAGGAAAAAGAAACGATGCCAGGATTAGGATTTGCATTCAAAAGCAAACACTGTATGAGGAAATGACTACAGAGCAGCAGAAATGGTGGTGGGTGAGAGCAGCAGGTTCTGCTGACCAACCAGAAAAGAAAAACAAGAAAAAAAATAGCTGTGTTTTAAATTCTGGAGTGATCAGAGTCAAAGTGCCGCGAACGGGCTAATCCGCAACCATGGAAGCATTTGGCGCTGATGTCACCTACAAAGCTGCAACTAAATACCCAGAAAGAGATACTGAAACTTCTGAATAATAACCCTGAGGGGGAAATAATCCTTTTCAGCTTTATCATCCTACAACAATAGATTCAAGTGTTTGTTAGAATCGAGTTTGTGTAAAGTTCTTCAGGAGGAAAAGGAGTCCCTCAGCCATTGTGTTTAAATGCGACTGCCAGCAGAAACGTATTTTCTGTTGTTTAACCTGTCGAGCTCCCCTGTCGTCAGCGAGAGAGCAAAGCTAACGCGTCCTGACAAGCTGTGAATTGGGTCAGACGATGTAACCAGAAGGTCAAAAAACACTAAATCATCATCAATTGACAGTTCTTTCTGTTGCCTGCGAATCCACAAACATCCGATATCTGCATCCACAAATCCATTATTGGTTTAAATCCGTCTCTTCAGCCGTCTTTTTGCTAGTTTTAGTCAGAAGCGGACGACAAAAGTCCTCGTCTCCAGAAAACACTGTCACATTGAATTATGGGAGACAAGAAAACTGATGACAGCTTCAGGTGGATGAGGCAGACATAAATTGTTAATTAGATAATAGGAAGACCAGACATTAATTAGATATTAATGCGGAGACTCCTTGAACAGTCTTCCCTCTTCCAGTCACATCCTTCCTCTGAGTTTCTAACAATAGCTCGCCCATTCTGGGTCTGCCTCACATCCATCTATTGGATGTTCTCTCACGAGTGTGAAAAGCAAAGAGTAAAACATTGCTGAGATTGAGCTATTCAAAAACATCTATCTATTTGAATTTACTTTTTCTCGTGTTGATTTTGATATATAAGTTGTAACTCTTGGGCTGCAAGGTGGTAAAGTTAGTGAGCACTCTTCAAAGCAAGAAAGTCTTGGGTTTGACTCCCAGCTGGGACCTTTCCTCGCCCAGTTTGCATGTTCTCCCCATGCATATGTGGGTCCTCTCTGGGACGGATTCGAACTCTGTCCACTACTCTGTGGCAACTCGACTTTCCTTCCAGATTAAATCCGTTTACAAGAGTCGTTCAAACCGGGGAAAGATGTATCTTGCTGTGCAGGGCATCATGCAAACAGGCCATTAGAGCTGTTGCACATGAAGTCAGTGTCAACATGCAAGCTGGGAATTTCTCGCTGCTTTGAGAAGGAGGTGTGTGTAAACTTCACATTCACTGGCTGATGAAAAGGCTTTATAAACACAGTCTCAAGGAAGGCGAGGCGAAGGGAGAAAGGTAAGCAGAAAGTAAATTACATTTCAGTGTACTATATGCGTTCTAACCCTGGGAGAAGGAAAGCAGGGAAATGATAGTGGCAGTGGGGGGCAGTGCTTAAGTGCAGGTCAGCTCCATTACCTGAGTCCAGCATGTCCCTCTCATATCCTGAACATACATATATAACCCCAGCTTGATGATATTCTCTCCCAATCTCATTCGTTTCCATTGCAAACCTCTTTGATCTGTGATTTGCATTTTGACGCCCACGGGGTAAAAATTATTTGGATGAGATTTTTTTTTTTTTCTCTATATCATTGCCTTCTTTTTTGCATCTTCCCACTAACCCATTCACTGTACCTGAGGCTTGTAAACTCATCCCTCCCTCATTCCCTTCCCTTTCCTCTCCTCCCTCCCTGATTCCCTTTCCCCAGCTCCCTTCATCCCCCTTTCCCCACTGCTCAGGATCTCCTTTTAATATCAGTTATGCCCCAGAACGAAACAAACAAATTAGCTGACGGGAGGACTCCGCGAGCAGGAGTCTCAGTGCCTCACCTGGTTCTGTTCCTCGGGGTGAATAATCAACCCTGAGCAGGGCTTTCAAGGTTTAAAAACATGGGAAATGGTATGAAGGTCCCATATTTTGTTCCTATATATGACTTTATTTTTTTTTTTTTTTTGCAACACTCTGTTTTTGAGTTATACCTGCTCATTCATGTTAAAGAAAGTTTCCACAAGAGCCTGTTGAACAGATGGCATACAGCCTAGAGAGATTAAAAAGATATTTATTATAATTTCAACAAACTGAATTAGCTACATAATAACAGCCTGATCAGAGAAAGGACTGTCTACAGCTCTTGCGGCCCGCTTCTCCCCAGTATTTCTAGTTTCTTGACCCTTTTTATTTCTTTGACATTGTTTTACAGAGGGACAAACTGGGTTATAAATAATATGCTAATCCTGCTAACTCACAGTTTGGGGGATTTTATGTTTCTGGAAACTTTCATTTCACTAATGTGTTTGTCTTTGTTATCGCTCATAGAAAGCAGTGAACATTAAGGAATGACATCACGGGGAAAACAAATAAATAAACCCAACCCTGCAGCTGAATGATCACATCCTAGTGGACGAGGAACATAATCGCCCCCTAAACCAGACATCTGTCACAGCTCTGCTTCTATCTCGCTGCCTATTTGATGTTTCTGAACAATTTCTATTTGTTATCATATCAAAGAAAAGGTGTGTGGCTATCAAATATGGGAAGTGCACGCTCTCAGCCGAGGGGCCCTCTCAGCTAACCGTGCTGCATTCCTTATTCTATTTTATCTCTCTAGGTTGTTTTTTTTCTGTTTAGACTAATGTCAGTATCAGCTAACTGGTAATAAAATGCTTGTTAGACTTTGCGCCGTTGCCTCGCAGCATCGGCTTTGATACATTGTCGAGCCATTTTGCCAGTGTTTCCTGATTACCTCGCCACCGACCACATGTTTATTGATTGGGAGTTAATAAAGCGAGGGCTTCCGCTTATTTCCTCTTTGCCTCCTTTTGCGGAAGGTGAAGCTTCCTTTGATGTGGAGGCGATACATTGTCAGGCAACAAGAAATGCGTGTGTTGTAATGTTAGCTTTGCTCCTGTATAAGCCCCCCTTTGATGCATTGTGTGAGTGTCATTGTTGGCAATAAAATCAAGGTGTTAGGAAAAAAAACAAGAAAACAAGGGATGCCAATTGCTTACATTGACTGCAGGCAGTCCAGGCAGACTTTATTTTGCTGCCTATAAGCATCTGACTGTGTTTATTTGTAGGATTCTGTGAATCTCTTTATCTGCTTGCTTCTCTATAATTCTCCCTTCACTTTTTCTATAGAGTCAGACTCCATAACCGTCTGCATGGTGTTTTAGTCGTTACCCGCTGATGGTCTTTTGTCTCTGTCCTTTCCAGCGTCTCCCTCTGCTGTTTATTTCCTTTTTTCTCCAGGTACAAACAGTCTTGGTTGATTCTCCTCAGGGTGTCTTGTATGTGATCAAGCTGCTGGTCATGTGATATCAAAATAACATGTTTTAAATAAAAAAAACAATCGGTACCCACCCTGCCAACTACAAACAGCCAAGGCTTTCTGTTGTGTATTCATGTCTTCAGGTGTACACTGTATCATGGAGGACATGCATTGCACGAGGGACACGGGTAGTTCCATCTAAATTTGATGTATTCATCCATAGACGCAGCTAAACTCTGTTTGTTTGCAGATAAGCAGGATGTTTACCAGGGACCCTGGAAAGCAGACAGGCACATGCAGATCAGTTGCTTATCACAGAAGTGATTCCTCCCCCCCCCAAAAAATCCCCAACCCCCCCGGTTCCCTGTGAAGCATGAGACACAGAATATAACAAGCCACACCAGTTTTCCTGCTATCTTTCACTTCTTGTTCATTTCAATGTGTGTTTATGTTTACATCGCCGAGGTAAACACCGAATTAACTCTGCAGGAGATTTCCTCCCATCTAGTCTTTCCTCTCTCACTTTTTCAATGTATTTACATTTTTCCATAGTGTCACATTCTTAGGGGTCAAACTAAAGGCCCGTAGCCTCAGGCTCGCTCCCAGGCTTGTGTGTCATCACGTCTGCTGATCACGTTGACTTTCTAACATGATCCATCTCTTTCATTGTAATTTCATTGCAAATTTGTACTACAAATACAAATTTGTAATGCTAAAATAATCAGAAGTGCTAAATGAGACCTTGAAAATAAAACATAAACAATGAGCTAGTGCTGATTTGCTGCTTTTCTTCTTGTGTCCCGTTCATTTTCCTTATTTTCCTTAACGATCTCTTTCACTTTGTGGAAGCCCTTTTTCTCCTGTCGGCCATTTTCCTCGGAAATGTCCCACAATCTCATCATGTCAAAATGCATCAAGAGCATCAAAATATTTCTATTTACAACATTACAGTCATGTCAATTAAACCTGATAAATTATTCAGACAGTTATCTTAACCCCCCCCCCTTCACCACCACGTCCGGGGAATTTTTAATCAAGCCTCTTATTTGCTTTAAATTAGCGCCATGGAGTGCGTGTTTGTGTAAAATCCCTGATATCGTTAAAGATTTATCAATTGAAAAATCTGTTTGGGTTGATTTTGCTGTTAATTGGCCAGCAGACGTGCTGTGGCTATGCGGTCGTCTGCAACAAGTGCCCCCGTGTTGGGTTTGTTGCCACAAAGCATCGAGATCCAAATCTTTCCCGACACATTAGTTCAACAAGTTAATCTGAAACAGCTTGTGCTGTTTTTCGAAAGCTCTTTGATAATTTCTGACAAAGCCAATATTTTTACTTCAAACACATTTACTTTGTTTTTAAGTTTTAAAATAAAGGTGAAGTCGATGTGTTCTGTCACAATCAGTGGGGGTGTTTAAGATAGAGGCTTTTATTTTGTTTAATTTTCCCCTTTTTTATAGAGTCTCCACACAGAAAAATACTAATTTATGTCTCTAATTTGAGCGGAACTAATCTGGGATATATTTTCGATACGGTATCTGTATCTGCAACGCACAACCAAGCACATTCTCATGCACATTCTCATGCATACACAGTGAAGAGTTCACAAGGCTCTTAGTCATTGAGAATAAGATACAGTCTCCATCTTTCCCTTCTTTGACAGATGTTGTCTTCTTTATACAGGAGTAACTCTGCTTCCTTGCCTCCCCCCATGACAGAGACATCCTACCTCGATACCTCTATTCTACTTTGTGAGTTTGCATTTAAAAACTTATTTATGTTTCAGTTTTTGATCTCTGAACTGCTTAAAATTCAGCATTTCCCAGGTTTTGTAAACAACGTAGGTCTCAGAATTCAAAATGCAAAGCCCAAACATCAAGTCGCTGGATGTTAAAATAAAGACTCGATCGCAGGAATCTTTCTGACAAAACCACTCTAATCTGAATTTTTTGTTGTTGTTTTTTCACTTTAGACCTTCAGTGGTAAAACATTGTTAGCAATATTAGCATGTTTCAGATGTTATGGCTGCTTCCATCTTATATTTTGTTCCAGTGCGCTTTGGTTCAATTCTGTCCCATATTTTCTATGTAAACAATTTCTTCTCAATTTAGGTACTAAACCCCAAAACAGAATTCAGGTGGCAACAACATTCAGTGAAGGTGAAATAATGAAGAATGCTAGGTGGAAAATTGGAGAAACTGTATGTCATTTTGAGTTTTATGTTTCTCATTTTAACGTACTTTGTGGCCGAATCCATCTTCTGCTTGTCTTAAACAAATGTACAACCTGAGGTGTGTTTAGATTTGACACATTATTACTAAAAGTAAAACCAGCTTTAGCTAAATTACACATAGTAATATAATTTAATAAGCATTTCAGAAAAGATCAACCGCAATAATGATACGGTGGACCAGATGGCAACCACATGTCTCTTTAAGGTTTCTAGGAAGTTAGAATAAAGTCAAAGAGCAGATCCATGATCCTCACGCAATGCCGGTTGGCTCAGTTTCTTCTAATACTGTCAATCTCTTTAGCATACACCCCCCCCCCATCCTTCCTTCTCATAAATGTTGTATACCCTTCAGCAACAAATACAGAGAAGTGACGGCAGAGTCGTTCCTATTGTCCTCTTTAGCTTTTGAGTTGCGGTGTTTTCAGGGGGCACGTTTGAAGCATTTTGAAGTCATATCACAGATGACATGTTTTGTGAATATTTTCAAACGGCTCGGCTTTTGTAATGGTAATGGCCACGACTCTGTCAATAAGCAGAAAAGCAGATGCGTGCTGAGTGGATCGCCCCAAACTTCGGTGGTGCTGAGTTTTGACTGCTGTGAAGGATTGTAATGTTAACTGCTTGTGATGAGGGGTGGGGGGGTGAATGGGGTGGTGGATGTGTGGGGGGGGTTGTTTTAGGGCTTCACTGACTCGACTCAAACGCACTCTCACATGATTTACAAATAGACTCACACACACACACACATCTTGTGGGTTCTCACGTTTGTGCTTCAGTGCGCTCTTTCACAACTCAAGCTCCCAGCATATATACACACACTGTCACACTCATGCTGCGCTTCCAGGCCTCCCCATTGCCCAAAGAACCTGCAGCACATCTGTCTACGCTGCATCTCCTCCTCCTCCTCCTCCTCCTGCTGCTTGCTGCTCTGCTCCTCTAACCATGGCCAGGTGTTTGCCCGTAGCCACGCAGCTCTTCATCTCCAGGCCACCAGACGCTGATGTAATTGCTCTCTCCGCTGATCCATGAAAACAGGAGGGAAGGGGATGGAGAAAAACAGAAAGAACTGAGAAAGACAATCTGAAGTTGTAAAACCAAAAAAAACGCAAGATGAAAACAAAAAAAGACTTTGGGATTTTGTAATGCCTCAAGGTGTGGGTTGCGAGTACGACTCGTGTGTGAAAGTTTTATAGAAGGTGGAAGGTGAAGCTCCCTGCTTGTGTACGTAAAGTTTGTTAAAATGAACGTGTATCGTGTTTTTTTGTTTTATATTTCATATTTCCAGATGTGCTGGAAGCTATCTGCATGTCTCAAAAGTTGAAATTGGACTTTCTTCTACTAGTTGTGTTTTTACTGCAATTGAAATTTCTCTATTCATGATATTTATATATTATATTTATAAGAAGTTACACCCAAAGGGGGGGAGGTGGCTTCCTTTTGTATAATTACATTCAAATAGGATCAAATAATGTGTTTCTTTTCAAGCAAGAGAATTCTTCCAGGACATGTTGATCAGTTTGTGCGTCTAAATAAAGCACGACAACTATCAGGAATCACAAATAGATTTGAAATGGAGAAATTTAAACATACAAACACATATTTTATTGACATTTAGAACCATTTTTGTCCAACGTGCTCATTCAATTACAGTCAGAAATCAGCCACCACCAAGTGCCTCCTGGCAATGCATTTTGCAAACTGTTATCTAATATCATAAACAGCTAAGTTAATAATGCATTATTTAAATTTCCCTTTGCAAAGCAACTGGTTCCTCAAGCATATCCCATTTCATCATGAAACAAACAACAACAGTAATGAGCAGAGAGTGCAACACTTAGCTGAGATCCCTCCGGAGTTTTGAATCAAGTGTTAGATTAGATTAATGCTTCCTCCCTATGTGGCCAACCTGTGGTTCTGTGATGAGACGATACTGTATCAAATTAGAGAATCAGAGGGAAGGAAGAGAGAGAGAAAAAAAGAAATGCCTCCTGCTGGTAAAGATCTAATTATTGCAAACACAATAAACAGCTTGATTGTCTTTAATGTCTGCCACTTACGCGCACGGTGTAGCTTTATGGAGTCTGAAAGCATGTTTCACGTTGGTATTTTGAGAGTAAACGACGGCTTCGCTCTATTTTCTGTGCAGCAGGTCAATATGTTAAATAATATCATGAATGTTTTAACATGTTGCTATGTCTTACTGGCTAAAATAGGTATAAAAAAGACCTTAAAATTAAATTTCAAGAAAGCAAATGAGCATAAAGACAATAAATGAAAAGGCTAATGTGCAATTAAACTATTTCTGTAGTATAAATGTACTGATACAGATGTAAACTGAAAAAGCACTCAGAGAGTGCAGACCTCCGCTAAGTGGACAGATTGTAGAAAGTACTATGTCTTTATCCTTAAAAAATTCCTGGATCCAGACGGTAATCCGGATCACCCCCAACATCTAATCAATTCTTCCTTGGGCCATTTCTGACCTTTACTGAAAATTTCATAAAAATCCATCCATATGTTTTTGAGTTATCCTGCGAGAGAGACAGACAGACAGACCCTGATGAAAACATTACCTCCTTGGCAGAGGTAAAAAGGCTAATGATTAGCATATAGTGACCCAAAGTTAAGCACTTTTCGAATATTTGGACAAATTAGCATTAAAGTTTTATGTCTGTGTCTTATAAAAAACAAAAAGTGATAGATGTATATATAAAAAAAAACTGCCAAGACGACAAACAGCTGGTCTAAACGTTAACATAAATATCAGGAATTTGCATAATTAGCAAGTGAAATCAGCATGTACTGACACATCTGGTTTTATTTGAAATCCAGATTCATTGAAATCATTTTCGTCAAATTTACATTTCAAGAAATCAGTGAGGGCGAGAGCAATTTTTGCGACTCATATTGGATGTTGCGCTCAAATCATGTCACAAAAAACCAAAGTCTTAATTTACACAAAGCTGGAGCAAAACCGTTGCTGCCTCACAGCGAGAAAAATATTTATCCAAGAGTGAATTTATGTGTTCGCTCTTCAAATGAGTCCATGACTTTAGCCTGGCTCTTCTGGATGTCAAACATTAATTGTAATTTTCCTCTCATGATTGTTCTCCGTTTACAGTAGCCTCTCCCCAAATCTCATCCTTATAAGCGACACTGACATTCTGGTGAATTCTTGATTAGCATAATTAGACAAGTTTGATTTGGGAGCTTTGTAAAAATCCCTCTTAGGTTTTTTGTCCTGACTTGTTTCCACACACGTCTGCACTCGAGTCCGTGGATTAGTGGTGACATTTATGAGGGAATATTTAACTGTAAGATACAAAGAAAACATCCTGGTTGCCATCTCAGTGTTTACGGTCAAATATAACTTAGATATGTTTGTGTTAAAAACATTGGCTGGAAAGAGAGAGAGAGTGTATTAAGAGGTGGTAAGGAAAATAAAGCGGTACAGACTCTGGCATGCTGTTATTTCTCTATAAAGAAGAGCTCCAGTAGTTTATTGATTTTCCAGAACTGCTCTGCTCTTGTTGTTATCCCAGGGTGCCGAGCGCTCTTCGTTGGACACACGTAGCACCTCGGGCTGTGATCCTTGTCTGAGACACCCCAGCTCTCACAACAGGACCTTCCCAGCATCCCGTTCTCAGCCATACCTCAATCGCTTCTACTCAGGAGGTAGCAGGCAATCATGGGGGAACAAAGGGCACTTCTTAAGTTCTTTTTTAGCTTTATTGTGCATTGGAAAACGGAGAGTTTATAGCCTTTTCCAGATGAGTGAATTCCACTGATTCCACTGTCATATTGAGCGGGCTCTGCTGTGTGGGTCATCGAAGGTGAAAGATTTCCTGTCAACAAGTTATTTATTACAATTTTCCATTTCTCACAGCTGTTAAAGAGGCTCGTTTGGTTAAGCAGTGACATTTTTGCTGTTTACCCAGCATGCACCAGTTCATATTAACAGGAACAAACAACTAAAAAAGCTGCCTTCGTCAAGGAAGGAAAAATAACAAATGGCAGCACTCTTGTGTGGTCCTCTACCTCTTGTTCAAACTTGGTCTGAGTGAAATGATGTCAAGGCTGCGTCTCACCTTTAGCTTGAGTTTGTCTTTAATTATTGTCGGGGACAGAACGCACAGCACAGCACATCAACTGGATAAATATTTGACCTCTATTCCATAAATTAGTATGGGTTGGGGGGGTTGCAGTTTGTTTTAATGGCACTTCCTGCCCAAAGCCAGCCTTCATGCGCCGAGCGATGCGCCGTGAATTGGCTCTCTGCAGGTGACTGCAGCTCGTCTCGGCATGAGGTAAATTAAAACTCCACATTTCGGCTCTGTATAAGAGAAAGTTCACACGCTTCCTGGATTTGTCTTATTTAATTACAGTCTATGTCAAAGCATAATTTTGGAAGCTTAGACAGGACGACCAATTAATCAAGACATACAGATGTCTCTGGACTGAGAAATTTTTCTGCTCAGTTTATGTAACAAGTACATTTGGGTGGTCTCACCAACAAGACTCAAGGGTAGTTGTTGGTAATATTTAAGGAAGCTCCAAGCCGGACAAACAGGTTATGAAGCATTCTGCCTGAACAAAGATGTGTCCCGCTGTGATTTTTAGCCACTCTTGCTGTAGCGGGTTTATGGTTATGCTAATGGGTGTTCTGCAAAGGATCAGAGGAATCCAAAACAGTATTATGAATTTGATTGTCATCCCAACAACAAAGGCGTCAAAGGACAAAGTAGAAGAAAAAAAAAATCTCCCAGAAGTTGAAAATCTTTAGTTTCACAAAGGCATGAAGCTGATATTTTGAAAAACATGTTTCAAAAGTTGTGACTTGTTTCAATAAAATACTATGATAGTAAACCTAGGTTAAGTAGTATTTAATTAAATCTAAAACATATGGCTGAGTCAATCCTTTATTTATTTCTATTATTTATTTACATTTTACACAATGTTCCAACTTTTTTGAATCAGGGTTTATTGATTGTGACACTATAATGTCATTAAAAACCCGCTCCGATCCTACTTTCAGCTATTTTAAAACATTCTCGGTGGTCATTAAATTACGACTATGGCATTTTTACCCCAAATCACAAAACTTGTGCCGTTTTCTAGAAAATAGTTTCGCCATACCGGCAGTAACTCATAAGCAATTTGACTCGGTGTGGGCGTAACCATTAGTGCAGAGGATAACTCCGCCCCTTCCCTGTTGCTGAGAGATCTCTGTTTATGCTAGCGGTTAGCGTCTATGCTAACCCAGTGGTTTTTCTACAGACTTTTTCAAAAAGCATTTTTCATATGGCTACTGCTTCACAGTGATATAAAAGCAGAAATACTCAGAAATGCAATTCTACAAGAACACGTTAACAACATGAAAAACACGATTTTCGTTGGAGTGGGCCTTTAACAGAGAAATGTTCTAGTGTGTTTGAATTTTTAGTGATACAAAATGCAGCCCGCTGAAATACTCCCACCCAAAATGTAAAATCACAAGTCAAACACCTTTTACCATCTTAGACGTTTTCAATGAGCGTCAAACTTAAATACATCTCAGATGGGTGTCCGCTTTGATCTCGTACCCTTCGACGAACTGGTGGAAGCCGTTCCCAAAATCTGGCCATTTACCTTTCCACACATGGATTTTCAAATAGCCTGGCTCGTGTTATTGTGATAGCTTGCTGAGTTTTGTTTTTAATGTCAGTTTTAATTGTCAGTCACCTGCTATTCCATCCCTTTAAGCCACAGAATACATATTTATAAGGTCTAGTGCTTTTGCGCACATTTGTTGTTGATTATGTGCACTCTTCTGACTTCTTAGTCGATCTCCAGATGTGTAGCTTTACAAGCACAGTGTCGACCACTCTTCAGCTCTGACAGTACTTGTTGTTTGAGGGCCAGGGTGTTTATTTGGATTGAAACATTAATCAATTGCAGTAGCAGCAGGTTTTGTTCTGATCACAGAAACTTATTGTTAATGAACCCATCAATTTGTTGTATGTTTGTGTTCTTTCCATCCAGACAGAATGATTCCAACTGCCAAACCCACAGCCTGCTTTCTTTGACAGCTGAACCAATAAAAGGCTTTGATCAGACAGCCTCAAACAATCCTTTAGCTTGAAGGTAAAAAAAAGACTTACCATAATGCTATTAATCATGTGAGGGCGGCAGGGTTCAGCTGGTGTCATGGTCAGCTTCAAAAAAGCTTACTTATTAAGTTCTTCTCATTCTGCATCGACTCCTGTGTAAAATCTTTGAAGGTTTGATCAGGTACAGGTGCCGGTTCTTGCTGTTCAAAGCCACACCCCAAACTCTTTCGCCTGGCCATTAAAGTCGACACGCGGGCCAGCGTGGGTCAACTTTTGCGTTTCTATTAGAACTGCAGTCAGCTAAAGGAATAAGCTCATTAGGTCTAATTACAGATGTTCTGTCCTGAAGCCATGTCTCATTTGCCCAGTCCAGTTTTTTTTTTTTTTTGGGAAAAGTTATGTCTAGTAATAAAGTAATAGTGAAGACTCACTTTTAATAAAAACAGATGTTCTGGCAAACGAATACTCAGACTGCTGAGGCCGCTGAGGTTAAGGTGTTATCGGTCTCTTACCCCAAAAAAAGACAACAAAGTAACAGAATTTTCCAAAGAATTCCTTCTCCTGTTCGTCCAAGACTGTAGAATGAGAATCATCTGCTGAAGTCATTGAAAAATCCTCAATATACAATGCTTTAAATATGGACACAATTCCAAAAAGAAGAGATTTCCATAACTTTCACTGACTAATTTCTCTGCAGTAAGAAAATTTTGTGAAATTTAAATTTCATTTGCTCTTAACATGGAGGGGGAAAGGAAGAATTCCAAATCAAATATGTATCATTTTTGGTAACTGACACTAAGTTACATCTTAGTTGGTAAAAAGAAAAAAAAAAGTGCATGCATAAAAACCAAACTGTAAAAGCAGTTGTAAATCTCTTAGTAGGATAAAAAAAAAGTATTTGAAAAATATATATAAATGCTTGATCTTTTGCGGCGTGGTAGAGGGGAAGTCATGGCAGCTTGCAGTAGCATTGTTTGTTTGGAGTCAGATTTCCCTGCAAAGGAGGATTAGGCTTGTCAGCGGCGTGTGCACTGACTGAACCGGCACTTCTCTTCGCCACTACACACTCCAGCAATCAGGCAGGCTGCCAAACAAACAGATGAAGTCAACAGAGAGAGAGATGTTTCCTCGTGTCTTCTGAGATGTGACTGCAACAGATGCAATGCTGACACCGGCGCTTGACACAGTGTGACAACCTACTGTGTCTACACAGCCAGCTCCACTTTGACTTATTATGAAAAAAAGAGGGAAGAGAGAGGAGGGGAGGGAGGGAGGGGTGGTGGGGTGGGGTGGGGGTGACACTCTGCACATGATCACACACAAGATAATGTTTGTCAGCAGCAACAGCAGCGTCGCTGCGTAGGGTACAAAGACTTGACAACAGGGGTTGATTTCACGGTGCAGTCATGTTGCATGTTCAGATTTTGAAAGAATTTAGTTTTTTGTGCGAGGAAACTTGACGCATTTCCATCAAAGGGGTCAAAATTCAGTCACTTAAACGCTATTTTAACTTTTTTTTTTTCTCTATAAATCAGTCTTTCGTATCTGCACTCTTAAACAGACAAACCAAAAGCACTGCATGCTGGTTAATGGAGTTCCTGATTCTGAGCAGCTCATGGGGATGGAGTGCAGGAGTGTCTGTATTCAGGTAATTACAGTCTGAAGGGTCACAGAGGTCCTCTGTGATTACACATCAACCCTGTAATGGATTCAACACTTATAGATGTAGTGCGAGCTGCATTCCTTACTTTACCCCCATTGTGACAGCATGGGACGAGGCGGGGTGGGGAGCCGGCAAGGTAGGGTGGGCTAGCTAGGTATATCTGCAAGATGGATTACGTGGGGTTTGCCGAGTTCAACATTGACACAGATTCATCGTAAATCATTATGCCGGGGACCCGCAGTGATTTCTGCATTAGGAGCAGAAAATGGAGTTCATCCAGTCAATGAGGGAGGGCATATTTCACATCAATCACCTCCACATTCATGTTACTGAGGCTAAAATCTCACTTATGCTGCTACCAATAGGGTTCAGTAACTGTGATGACAATCAGCAAGACTCTGCGTTAACAGCGTCCTACTGACTGGAAAGAGGGCAGAGGCTGTCCGTGCTGCTCATTTCCACTAAATAATAAATGAATTCAAAACTGAGCAAATAAGAAAAAAAAAGGTATTTGATAACAAGGTTTTCCATTGTAACTTTAAACACATGCTGTCTAACTTCACAGCAACAAATATGTCCATTTCGTTGGAGCATTTTGAGTTTTTAGAGGGGGTTTACATAAAAATCATGGGCTAATATGTCTAGTGGTAAAAGATTTTCTTTCGTCTTTTGTAAAAACTGTGAACAAAAGGGGCACAAAAAGTCTATTATTTGATCTTTTTTACTAATCTTAACTCTGTATTTCTTATTACATAACTCACCTTAACTACAGTTTAAAGTGTAAGCTTAACCAAGTTCTTTTAAAATGTACAAAAAAGGACAAATATAACCCAATGATTATTTTGAAGTAGCCTGAAGTTACTCTTAAAGCACCGGATACATTCAGCTATTCGGTTGTTCAGCGGTTTTATCAACTCCACTGTTCGACCCCTTCACCCCTCGAATCCAGACTTTTTAGGCTGCCTGATGTGATTCAACAGCCTTTTTTATACATTTCGCGCAATGATGTGCTGACACTGTATTCCTCAATGAAGCCTGTGTCTGTGGACGTGAATTAATTTGAGTTTTTGTGCTTTTTTATCATGTTTTGATATGAGACTGGCATATTATTGGCTTTGGATCATTTAAATCACCTGCTGTTTCTCCATCAGTACCTCCCGTAAAGCTCCAATCAGTGAACAGTAAAGCTTCACTAACCGAAATCCTCATTAGTTCATTGCATTTCACAGCTTGGAGAGTTTCTGTCAGTCCAAATCAACAAAGCACAGATAGACCCAATATACTATTGATGTTTTAAAGTCGGTTTTCTCACTTCTTTTTTTTCATTTTTTTTTTCCTGAACATTTTGGTTCATCCACTGTCTTTTGAACTAAGAATTTTTGGTAACATATACATTGGTTTGCAAATTGTAAAAAAAATAATTGGCAACTCAAAACTAAAAGCCAGTTTTTGTTTAAATTATGTACCTAAAGTAAGTGGTGTGACATTAAAAAGAAAATAAATGTATTAATCGGTTCAAAATTCTGTAAAAGCAAAATTCTGGGGGAAATAAATCTGATTGTTGCTAATAAAACATGA
This sequence comes from Pachypanchax playfairii, assembly GCA_006937955.1. NCBI lineage: Eukaryota > Metazoa > Chordata > Actinopteri > Cyprinodontiformes > Aplocheilidae > Pachypanchax > Pachypanchax playfairii. The sequence continues at coordinate 751,909 of SSNP01000130.1, forward strand.
CATGATGTTTTTTTTAGTATTAGATGGGTGCCTGATGTGAAAATATATAATTTTTATTATCACAGACTTAAAATCCCAATTACCAACAATTATGTGACACCTTTAGGATTTTTGAATCATTATTTACCATTTTTGAGGTCTAATATAAGCTGTTTGGAATTTGTTTAGTTGTTATTACTTATTTAATAGTTAGTTTATATAATTATTGAGTTTTTTTATGGTTGCTTAAAGTTTTGCATGTCTTAAATTTTAATTTCAAACAGTGGCTTCAGAGTTTAAGGCCCCACTGACACACTTTGGAACTCATAACTTGCCCCTTTTCGCATTTAATAAAGATATTCATAGTTATTTTACTCAGCAGAGACCCCCAAATTGATATATATTTTTGTTTTTTTCTCAGTGTAATTTACCTTCTGAAGGACTGCTTTGTGTTCCTCTCTGCTCTGCCGCCAGGGAAGAAGAAGAGTGGCTTCAGTAGTTGCTCTGCAGGAATCCGGATATGATGAAAATGTTTTAGACGCGAATATCCCGAGTAAAAAGTTACTGAGTGAGCGTCGAAGGCGTCGCGAGGGATCATGTTCTCGATTTCTGGAAGTCAAAACCAAAACTTTTACTTACTACAAACTTATTTCAGTTAGAATAACATTTAAAGGAAACTTTTGGACGCTGAGTTTTCGTTTTTTTCCTCCAATTTTTCCTGAGTGGAGGATGACTCTGATTTGAAGGGAGTTGTCATGTTTGAAAGGTAAGTGGTTGTGCGTCATAAACAAACTCGGCACGAGCCCATTCGAATTTGAAACAACAGCGCGTGAACACATTTCAAATATAAAGCAGGTTTTATGTTGAAGGGGGGAGAGAGAGGGAGAGGGAAAAACGCGAGTGAAAGGGAAATTTCCACCAACTTTTACTGGAGCTTGACGTCACAGTTTGCGTTGAAGTTTTACAATTTTGCAACTTTGTAGCTTCGAATAAATAAGACGTTGGTTTTCACAGCGCTGAAGGCTGAAGGGGGAAAACAAACAAACAAACAAGGAGGAACTTCATCTCCTTCCTCTTCTGCGCTGTGTTTTCTTTCCCCGAAGAAGACGACTGTCTCATGTCCAAGGAGATTGCACATCCTTCAGACGGGCCGGCGGGGCCAGAGAAGGGCCCCCGGCAAGAGACAAGTCCCCTGCTGTCAGTGTCACACGGTAAGAGCATCGCAGACAGGTCATTAATCAGTAGCCTTGGATGTTTCACTTAAATGTAGGTTAAAGTCAAGTGTGGGTTCCATAGGTGGTTCTGTTAAGATTTAACCCATGTGTCATTCATTTGTAGTGATTTAAAAAGAAAAAATATCCCAAAATTCAATGTTGGTTCTGCATTTCTTCACAGTTTGCATCTCAAAACATGTGAAAGAACTTTTCTTCATATATATTTATTTATTTTCTGGGTACAAGTCATAAAACAAGCTCTATATTTATACAGTGACTCATTGTGATTGCACAGCGTGTGACTTGAGTCAAATTTTGCATAGAGAGACTAATAGAATGCAGCAGCAGATTACCGCCTATCAGCATTTATCAGTCAGCTTGGGACAATCTGCCTCGATTTTTTTTTTTCTATTAAAAAAATCAAATTATATTCATGCAACTTCATCAGGATCTTTTGTTTTAGTCTTAAGCATTGATAATGTTTGTGCTTTTTCCCCCTCAATAAAGTCTAAAGAAACACCCTCGTGACTATTAACAGCAACCACAGCCAATTATAGTTTTTAATTAACTTTCCAGTTGCCCCTAAGATTATCACATGTAAAATAAGCTTACCCCCACACCCTGCTTTTCATTTTTCTTCAAACAAGCAACGAACCGTTAACTGAGCATCATTATGGCACTGTCAAAAATAGTAAAGTAGGACAAAGTAAGCAATCACTGGGGCTGAGGGATTGTGAATGGATTTTCTTTTTTTTTTCTTTTTTTTGGGAGGGGGTTGAACTTTGAGTTGAGGTTCCTTTAGGTGACACTGTGGATGTAGTGAGAGCAGAGCAATTTATTGCTAAGTGTGATCACTAAGTACTGCGATGCATTGCTCAGCTCTCAGCTGAAACCTGTCATCTCAGTCCTGATCTCGTGGTCCTGCATGAACCTGTCTGTTCCTCAGTCTCCTCCTTCAGAACTGTTGCTACAGTTCAGCACAGCTGCACCACTGTAATGGTGACTGTAACAACTCCATAAGTTGCTCTGCTCCCATTTGTCTGCAGGACTTCAGGGTTTTCATGACCGAAACCGTTGCTGTGGACTCTGAGAACGGCACCTGGCAACAACGGAGGGACTAAACACTAGGGAGGGTTTATTTACTGAAGAAAAGCAAAGCATAACTGGTTTTTGAAGTCTGTAGACAAAGTGCCTCTCGTGTCTTCACGCAGCTATCAGGCCGAGTGTTTTCGCCTCTTTCTTCTTCTTTTTTTTTTTGCTCACATACTTTTTCCAATTTAGATGAATGCAGCCTTTATGGCAGTAAAAGAATCTTGGCAGCTCGAGCAGACCCGCGAGAGCAAGGAGAGAAAATGAGATCCAGAGCTCTGGCAAGGCCTTCACCTGAACCGCCCCGCCATGTCAAACACTTTGCCAGTAGATTGTTTTTTCTGGCGAAAACAGACAGAGCACGCTCCAGCTTGACCCTGAGATTCTGAACCTACAGTGAATGTTAACAGCTGTAAAAGCTGTTTGTTAATCACTGTGTTATGGTATTTTTTTTCTAATTATTACTTATCTCACATCGATTCTTGTGACCTTAGATGCATGTGACGATGAATCACCAGAAAGAGAACCGTCTCCAGGGAAACCCCCAGCTGATGGACAAAATCACATGACTGAGGAGAAACCTAAATATTCCAAGCCTGTAAAAAGTAAGTTTTATTGACCTGGGAAAACTGTGGGTGAGCAGCTGTATGTTGTTTTTTTTGTTTGTTTGTTTGTTTTTTTCATCACAAATAAACAACAATGAGAAATTGAAAATAGTTACCAGGTTGCTTATTTGCTGAAAGTTATAGTTACAGGTGCTTTTTGGGAGGTCAGTTATAGGATTTTCACATGAGGACTAATTAATTGAGGCATGACAAAAGTGCAGGACTTAACTTCCTGTCTAATGAGCCAATAGAAACGATCTTTGCAAACAGCAGGCTGGAATTTTTTCCTGTTATATATAGACAATATGTCCCTTTTCTAACATGTCTTTTCTGCTGATGTTTGGAATTTCTAGTACGAGTTGAGCAATTTTTAAGGATTATTCCATGTTTTAGTTCTGCAACCCTCTGCACATGCAATGTGATTTTAAACAAAAATGGCCACGTAACTTGCCATTTTACTCTGCTTTCCATATTTTTCTAGAATATTTGATTGTTTTACTTCTGGCTGATGAACACCATATTTTGTTGAGTCCTTTCATCTTTAAGATATTTATCCTCTTGCTGATTCTTTCTGATTTTTCTCCCCCTTGGGGGAAACTTTCTCATGACTCTGAACAAATCACATTGTTTTATCCCAACGCGATGCACAGCAAGGTTCCGCTAAACACTTATTCGTCTGTGAACTCCTTCTAATTAAGCCTTGTTGCACAGTAATTCCACTTGATGCTAAGGTATATAGATTGCGGGGTCATGAAATGAAACGGACTGGGAGCTTTGTGTATGTGTGTGTTTCATTGTTCCTAAGAGGAGTGAGATGTGTCAACATGGGCTAATAGCAGCTGATTGCTTCCGTAATAAGGGCTGTGTTTTCATTTAACGCCATTCTCGACACCAGCTTCTTTGTTTCAGAGTTGTTAACTTTCCACGAGTACCCTTTTCCTCTTATTTCCCTCTTTTTTTTTTCATTATGATTAATCACAGAGCAGTTACTTGCTTACTGTAGTCACATGGAACATAGAGGACTCTAAGATCAGAACAGGTGTGTTGTATTAAACTCCCGCCGTCCTCTGCAATCTATTGTTGAAAATCCATTTAGCTCAACTGGAGTTACCTTATTTATGTTCTAAATTCTCATGGGTACAGTGTATTTTTGCTGGGGACCGGTGCTTGCTGCGAGGGGTAATTGAGTGCCCTGTTCACCACAGAAACAGGAAATCAATAAGAAATCAACTACCTGCTCACGCGTCAGCCTTCACAGGTTTCTATCCTTCCCCACTGTCTGATTTAAAACCTTTGTACTGTATTTGGACAGTGAGTTTTCTCAACAAGAAGAATCCCATTAGGATGTTTTGACAACGGCACAGATTTCACTTTTGATAACATTGTTTTGGGAAGTTGTCCGCTTAATCACTCGGCCATCTTTAAACAGGAACTTATACTTGGCAGTGATTGCGTCATAATAGATATGGGTTTGATTGGGATACAAGATGCATTGGTTGGAAAGTGGAGTAAAACACATGTTCTGTCTTTTGTCACATGAGTTCAAATGAAACCTGCTTGTTTTTTAGGGTTTCCAGCAGCTGATGTCTCCTCATCCTCTGCCTTGGAATAACGTGCTACCACCTTTCACTAGTTTAAGGAGTTTAATCATCACATTATTCACCCTATTGTCAAATACTTTCTTTTTAATGCTTCCTGTGGTTGATAAAGATGACCTTTCTAGCTTCTGAGGAATAGGTTTGTTTAAGTAAAACTCTAGTAAGAAAGGAAGGTCAAATAGCACAACTTTTTATATGGAAATAAAGGCATTAGTTTAGCTTTTGTGTGAGTGCTCGATTTGACTCCGTAGTAACACATGTTCAGGTGAGAAGAACTGACCTTTTTGGAAGTGAAATGGTTTTAAGAACGCAAAAGGGATCGTTTATTCGGATAGGGTCTAAAACTTTTTACCAGACAAGAAAGTAAAGATTCATGCCCAAAATTGAAAAGTTTTCTTTTAAATTCTGTAAGTTTGGTTGAGTTAAATTAGGATCAAATATTGTTTTAGAGCTGAAATAGTTTCCCAGTGTTTAATCAACACTGTCATCTTGTCACACACATACTTTAAGGCTTTTAACCTTATGTCACTTAGCTTTTCTCCAGGTCTTTTTCCAGTTATCCGAACTGCATGCTGATTGTTGTTTTTGCAAGATTCGTATCTTTATTATAATCCCCAGAGCCCCGTCTTTGCAGAAATAATGCATCCAATGCATAGACCTCTATTATAAACGGAACCATAATTTTCAAGTGATTACTTGCCAGTGGGTCATGGAATCAAAAACTGTATAAATAGGGTGAAATGCTAGTGTAGGGGTTGATTAAAATGGTCGTTGTAATTATTTTCTCATTGTCTTGGTGCAGATAGATTTCATATGGGAAATTTCAAGTGTTAATTAGCATATTTTACTCAAAGTGCCCAAGACTTTTTTTTTTTCTCTTGTAAGATATCCAAAGCACTTGAGCCAATTGATTAGATATGCATACCTCGATTCATGGATTGCAGTCTTTTAAGTGCACGTTTGATAGAAGGGTACATGTATGGATTTTGATTGTGGAGGAGGACTGTACTTTTTGTTTCTTCGAGGACAATTTTCGTTACTTGAACACCAACTGACCTGCGTGCTTTAAGTGTTCTTATGCAGCAGATATCTTAAGGGTTTGAAGAAGCTTTTGGAATTTTTTTTTCTCTTTTTTTTTTTTTTTATTAAACTAAATCTGCAAATCTTAAGCTGTTGGGGTTTTTTTGTGCTTGGTTCTTGTGAGGCCTCACGTACCATGGCAGTGCCTTTCAAAAGCAACACACAAAAAAACGAGGGGAAGAGAAGAAAATTCAACTCGTTGAAATGACAGAGGCGCAGTGGGTATTACAGGGCCCCTAACAGGGTTTTGGCTCCAACATTAAGGTTAAAACCCTTTTCTATTATGAGATCTCGGCTGATGTCGCCCCCTGCTAGACCTGAACCCCTCGAGCTTCCAGCTCCTTGCCCCCATCATGTTTGCAGGTTCAGTGACTCTCTGGTAGGTCATTCAGCGAGCCCTCCCCCCCACACCACTGCCGATCAGTGAAGGGTGACCAGGGACCACGAGCTGGCTCCCTTCCAGCCACACACAGCCACAGCTGATGACACAACTGCCACTGCTGCCCCCCCCTCGCTCTCCTTTCAGGCTGAAGCTAAAATCAATACAGGCGTCTCTGTGTTTTAAAAGCCACTCAGAGGCAGACGTGCACCTCAGTCCCAAAGGCTGATCTCTCAGCTTAAGGTCTTGATTGGCATCTCGAAGACATGAGGCTCTGACCCACAGCTGTCCCATTAGCAGAGGGTTAATGCAGAGATTGATACTGAGCAAATAAAGGAACTAGGTGTGAGGGTATTTTGATAGACTGCCTATCCCCGCTCTGACCTGCAGACAGACCTCTGTGATATTTTGGCATTTTACTGCCTGATCCTCATCGTCAAGTCTTGTTTCTGTTATCCTTTAAAGATGATCTTCAGTTTGGTATGCAATTTTCTACATGTGTGTGACTTCTTATTTTACACATTTGCATGTCCGCCCGCCCGCTGTTGAATTTCAAACGAGCGAGCTTCCTCCCTGGAAGGAGATTTTGGAATATTTGAGTCATCGATGTAACTGAAACTGAAAATACCCCCCCCCCCCTTCCCCTTTTACTCAGTCTCTGTTTCTCTGATTTTTGTTTTGAGTCTTTAAAAAGGAGAGGGTGGCAAGATTTAAGTTCTTAGTCATAATTGATCTTTCTAGAAATTGCGGTAGCTAACTGTTTAAAGTCTAAATCTAATCAAGATGTACGGCTTGAAACAAAACAGAAAAACTTGAGCAGCTTTGCATTCAGTTGTCTTGGATGGTAAAGAACAGATGGAGGAAGAAAATCTTTCGACAAAGCTTAGTGCAGAAATGAGCTCGTTCAAATTCATGTAGGAAATGTGGCGCGGTTTACAGTCTCTCACTGCAGTTGGCTTGTAAGGGTTTGAACCCTGCATGCTGTGTTGCATAAAGAGGGCTCAAAATAACGCAGTGCCAAATTCCACACAAAAGTGGAGACCAGAGACTTCTGTGGTTGTGTGTGTGTGGGTGAGGGGTGGGTGGGGGGTGGTTGGGGGTTGACTGGATGACTTCCACTTTAATTCAAATAAAGAAAAATGACATTTCATTTCGAGACTCTTTGATTTTTAGATAGCAGTGAAACGCATTAATCTGGGAAAATGTTCCATTTGGAAATCAAAGACTAATTGATGACACCCCACCACACCATGTCACCCCCCTCCTCCTTTTTTTTTTTTTTTGTTTTTCCCAGCACACACCTTGCCACTTGCGCTGAGAGGTTCATTTCGTCAAATCAAGCTCTCGTCTCTCAAAATGCCTTTGCTACTGTTCATTGTAATTAAGCAGAACAAGGTCCGAGGGGGTTATTTTTTCCACTTAATCAGCAGCAAAATTTGAAATTAGCAAATCCCCGACATGCTTTCTGTCTTTGTATTGGGTCGAGGCAGCAGTGGTGGAAGTGAAGAAAGTGTCCAACAAGCTGGATAAGTTAAATCTAATAACAGAGTGTGAAAAAAGGACAGAAAAGAAGTGTGTGACCACTTAAAACCAGTTGATCAAACCCCTGACTGTCACCGAATCGCGCTGAAAAGTAGACAAATGCGATGTTTCCTGTTTTTAAATGAGACGCTGCACCATATGATCAGCCTTGACAGGTGAAGACAGTTAATAGAGTTCTGTTGCAGACACACACACACATGCATACATACACATGTCACTGCAGCTGATGAGGATCCAATATCAGAGCAGGTAATTTAGCTTTCTTCATCGTTCATCATCATGTGTACATCACCATTTTTATCTAGAATAAATACAAAACATCATGTGTCTGCGCGTTAACTGACAGCGGAAGGATTGTCGCTTGATGTCCCGAGTCACGTATAAAGATATATTTTTTAATATCTGTTGGAACAAGTGACATTTCTGTTAGCCCGTGTCAGGTCCCCATCCAGTCTGTGTAAACGCCATAGGCATCTTTAACAATCTAATTTTCCCATCAAATGCCAGTTCTTGGTTTGCTCGAAATCACATGGTAAAAAAAAAGAAAAATAGTTTTATTCTTTTAGTTTTGAGACACTTGGATGTTGATCTTGTCTGTTCCCTTCTAACTAGCTCTTTTGACCGTAAAGAAAGTCCTTGTCATAGAGTTTAGAAGGTCAGATGGTAAACGGGGCTTTGGTATGCCCAAGGAAAATTACAATCAGAGTCTTTTTTATAATAACATTCATTGTACTATTTTTCTCTCTCTGTGTGTCCCTCACACTCTCTCTCTCTCTATCTGTGCAGTATAATTCCCTTGGTTTTGCATCTATAAATACGAGTGGGGGGACATGTATAATTTCTAATGAGAAAACGCATCCCTTTGGATCGAAAAGCAGGGGCTTTTCCACTCGCTGTTTGTTAGGAGGAGAGATGATACCTCAGGCTGTTTTGAGTGAAGGGGTAGGGGGGTAAGAGGAGTCTGTCTAGGTCATTGCACATTTACAAATTAGCATTTCAATCATGCAGGTACATGGCCAGTCAAGCAGAAAATATACATGTTTTTTTTTTGCTTGATACCAAGCATAAAAGATAAATAAAACACCATTAGAGGCAGAAGCCTACTGAACACTAAAGGTACCGTCTCTGCTCAAATATTCCATTCAGCGTTAACTCGCAAACTCATAGCATTGTGTAATAATGGCTATTAGGAGATGACTACAAGATCTGGATTGTGGTGTTTTATTTGGAGGGACTGATGTGACATTTGAATAACTGTATGCCGCCCTAAGATGGGCATTCTAATAAGCCTGAGCAAACACCTTCCGACTCTGTTCTTCGTGTTTCTCTCCGTCTCGGGGGCATTAATATTAAAAAGGACCGAGCTTTAGAAATACAGGGCCGGCATGATTGTTCTATCTGCTCCGCGCCTTACCTGCGACTTTTTGATGTAGTGGTGTGCAAATGAGAAGCTCCACGCTGGCCTGTTTGACCTTTTCGTGGTATATTTTCCACGTTCTCAACTATTTTAGAATTCTTGTTTATACAGCTTTGTTTCAGTTGACATGTATGTGTCCATGCATGTATGCATATTTCTACTTGTGTGTGTGTGTATGCATATGTGTGTGTTTCTTCTTCTCTCTTTTTAGGTGCACTTTCCAGTCCTCCCCTGTAGGACCTATTTTCTGTGACAAAAACGGAGGTGTTTATACAGCATACTCACTTTTTACATAAAGAGCAATCCGCTGCGCAGCTCCCACTGTCCGCCGCATGGTCCCTGTGTGGCACGGCCGCTGAAGACTCGGTGACAAATGGCAATTATATTTGTGTGTTCTTCATGAATCCATCAAACACTGGCCTTTTAAAAATGCTCCCCAGATATTTGAGGCTGTCAGCTACTAGTAGCTGGGAACCAAATTGGGATGCTGCTTAGACAGTCAAGAACCACTCACCCCCTAGTTTCCCCTGTGATGTGTGTGACAGCGTGTGCAGGGGAATACCATGTTTTATTCAACTACAAATGTACACCCTCAACAGTTGTTGATGTGCTGGAAATAGGGCAGTTACAAGTCTAATTTCAAGTGCACATGTGTGCATGTCCAGTTGTTTCTTCAGAACGAGTTGTCTACTGTTGGGCTGCGTGCGTTCGCTTATTTTAGGAGTTCTCTCCTTCTCTACATGTTTTTACACTAATTGTCCTTCTTTTAAAATGTGTTTTCTGGGATTTTTATATTTCAGAGGAACACTGAAGTAGAAAAGTGTCTAATTTGGTTTAAAGAAAGATTTATTAACAGGCCTCACATCAGTTTTATGTCTTAACATGGAAATAAATGATCTTTTTCCTTTATTAAGTAAAAGTTAGAGGAAGGGAAGTTGCATGCACATGTACATGTAAAATATCCTGGATTTGCAGTACTTTACAAAAGTTTTAAACCATCCATAGTTTGTCATCTCAAGCTATGTTGATCAGGATTTCTTCATTTCCAATTATTTCTTTAAGTCCTTTTACCTGGTCATGACGGCATAAGATGCAATTTAGGCTTAAAGAGGTGCAAAACTCTGAAAGTGGAGAACAAACAAAGAAATGTACAGCTTAAATGTAATTAATAGATTCTAGATTTTAAGTCTCAGAATCAAATTCTAATAAAACCCTAAACTAAACAAAGAGGTGCAGCATCCTTCAGCTCGTTGTTTCTAAAATAGTATTTCGTTGATCTTGGGTATTTTTTAAGGATTCTGCTAAATCAAACAGTGCAAATTATGGTCTCATAGTGATTTTATTGTACTTTCTTTCGACTTTCTTACATCTTGTAAAACAAATTCAATTTAAAAGTTTATGTAGTAGATGTCATTTTTTCCCCCAAATCCTTGGTTAAAGTTTCTGTGTGGTACAGTTACACATCTCCTCCCATATCCCAGCACTTTCCTCCATTATCTCTTCATTTGTCTCACAGTGACTGTATAAGTCTGTCATTGCCATCTTTGACAGTATCACCATTATTATGATCAATGATTATGAATATTGCTCCAATGTGTTCATTAATCTCTGTCACCACACTCATCAGGTTAAAAATAAAAGCTGCTGCTAACTGCGTTCAACAACTGGCCATCCAGAGAGAGTTGAGGCACGTTTTTGGGGCTTTGCAGTGAAACCCGACTCACCGCTTATGCGCTCTTGATTTTTACATAGTGGTTTCTTAATAAGTATTTATACTTTAGTAAATTGGAAAGCTTGACTTCCTCAAAGGGAAAGGTAATTATGCCTCTCAGTCAACTTTAACTTTTTTTTTTTACATCATGTTTGCTTGTGAGTCTCCATGAAGCTACTTCACTCAACGTAAATGAAGAAAATGACTGTTATAATGATATTACAGAGGATTGAAGGAATCGCCAACTTCTTCTAGAGAAAATTTAGCAGTTTTGCATTTAGGTTAATATGTATTACTTTAATTTTTTTAAATGTACGCTGTTTTGTGTCTGTCTTAACCCACCAGTCATTTCAAAATTTTAAGGTTTCCCCTCCCCTCCTTTTTGAAGTCTTTCTAAATTTTTCTTTGAACATGATGGACTGTTTGTTCTTTTTTCAGTTATTGAAACAGACTTTGAGTTATTTTATTTTTTTAGAGAGAAAATATCCATATCAGTCATCTGTGATGGACTGGTGAACTGTGCAGGTTGAACTCTGCTTCTCGCCCAACGACCACTGGAGATAGGATCCCTGCGACCCTGAACAAGAACAAGCAGTTACAGAAAATAACTGACTTACTAACAACAATCAGTTTAAACATGTATAAAACCACCAAAAGAGCAAATTTGGTGCAATTCTAATTGAAAAGCACAATTTTGATCAGGTCCGTGTCTCTAACTAGTTGACAACAGTCGCAGATGAGTGAGATTCTCACATAAACTTAATGAATGAACTTGTCTTTCTTTTAAACTGTAAATGTAGACAGTCTCTACCACTAGGACTCAGTTTGTGTCAATTTTTGACCCGAATCACAAAAAAATTGTGTAACACGACATTTTTTCAGGTTTCAAACTGTATTTTTTTCACCAACAGATTTTCAATATTTCTGGGTCTTTTAAAACCAATGCAGATATTTTCTTTTCTTCATATTTAATAGCATTATAACATATTAAAATACAGCTTTGCACAGATTTTGATTTAAAATAATTATTAAAAAAGCAATTTATTCAAGTAATAAATCAGTAAGAGAAAAGCAACAGATGTAGCCTTCCTGTAAGCGAGCGTTAGTCTCTCTCCACATTGTCATGGGCAGGCTGCAAGGCTTTTTTTTTTTTATCTTCGGGAAAAGAAAATCCATCAACCTGGCCTGAAATCACTGCATAATGAATTCTATCGCCCGTTATCCAGTTGTCTAATTCAAATTGCATGGAATCCTGATCCCTAAAGTCTGTATTTGTTTATTGAAGCAGCGTGCAGAAGCCCGAATGAGGAGAAGGCGAAACCCAGCATGTGTATTTAATTGCTTTGTTTTACATCCACATTCACGTCCGGTCTCTCCCAGGGTGATGTGTTGTTAAAAACTGCGAGGCCTCTGTTCCCACACTCTGCTCTCTTGTTAACAGTAATTGCATTTGTTGGTGAGCTGACAGGAAACAAATAGAGATGGAAAGAAATTGCCAGTATCATTTGAAGTTCCATGTTTGCGTCTACTTTGGGATTTTTTTTTTTTTTTATTAAATTTTTTTGAGGAAGTTTTTTCGGGAGATTCCAGGAAGTCTGCATAGTCATTAAACATAACAGAATTAAAGTTTAGTCGTGAAGTCTTTGGATATAAAAGGTTCACTGGGATGAACCTAAAAAGAGATGAATAATTCACTAAATCCGGCAGCGTGTGCACATGTACGGGCTGTGATTCGGAGAGAAGGTAATGCAGGAGGAACTCCCAGTAGAGCTGAATGTGCAGGTGCTCCTCTCGGTAAAATGCCACCTCCTTTACTCAGTCACATCCTTTCCCTCTTTTCCTTATCAGACAGGTTGCTGTCTCCTGACTTTCTGTGGCTGTCACACACACTCAGAAAGTCTAGATGGGGCCATCACTGAGCCTTCAGACGAGAAAAGATTATTACTGTTGCAGACAGCAGCCATTTTATACATTTGTACACTATCACAGACTGCCTTTTCCTTTTCTTTGTCACACTTTGAGTGCCTCAACTCACAGAGGAACTGCTCCTACCAAATGTCTGTTTGACTACAGATCCTGACAAGCATAAAGCTATAAATCTCTGCTTCTGTCTGACACTCTTGAGTTGAAAAATTAGCCAAATGATTCATGTTATCTTGTTCGAAAACAGTGGTGTGATTTGTGTAGAATGATTGATTTGGCTTCAGTTTATATGTGAAATTCAAGCTCTCCTCCAGAGAGAATCTTAAATAACTGCACTAGAAATTGAACATGCACACCCAACTTTCTAGTGAATGCTTCCCCTTGTTTTCCCCCAACAGCCCGACCGCAGTCTGAGTCTGATCTCAAGCCCTCTGAGGCGGCTGAAGGAGATGATGCCAAGGACCAGAATAATGTCTTTCACCACAGCAGTGCTGGCACACCCACGATGAGTAACGGCAACGGAATCCACCCTGGTGTCGGAAGCCCTGAAGCCACGCGGGTGTGCACCTGTGGCGCTAACAGTAGGACCGCGAGCAGGTCGGGCCCTGGAACCAGCACGGCGATGACAATGACAGAGCAGCCCAGGAGGCAGCCATCCACGCCCGTGTCACATAGGGTGCAGAGGAAACTGCGGTCCAGCTTGTCGGTCAACAGTGACAGCAGCAGACGGAGCAAAGGCAGCTCTACCGGCTCGCAGAAACCTCCTCTACCTGAGGGTGAGTATCCCGACTCGCAGAAAGAATAAAACTCTCCCCTCACTCATCCGCATACTAACTTCTATTACCCCTAATTGCTGGAATGCTTCTGTTGCTTCATCTCAGCTCCTGATTTCTTAAAGAACAGCAAAAATAATCTTTATCTTCATCAACTTCAAAGATTTTTGAAAACTTTATACATTTTGGACTTGAAACTTACAATATTTTCTGATATTAATCCCAATAAAGACATAAGAGACTATTTAATTATTACAGTTCAGCAACTTAAATGGGTCAGATTTAAATCTGGGTATATATCTATTACTGCACAGTCTAAAGTCTCACAAACACAAATATGGCTGTAAACATGAAACTTACTTCTCTGTCTGGAAATATGAGTTTATTATTGTAAGATGAGGATTATCGTGGCTAATTTTTATCACAATATATTGTAAAGGATATGTTGCCCATCTCTATTGTCCAGTTATATACCTGTGTTAAAACCCCAAAATGCTGTTTAGTGAGCAGCATGAAACCAAATTGAGGCTCTTGAAATAAAACCCTCATATGATATTGATAGTAAATTCTTACCTTCTCTCACCTTTTAATGACAACGGTGCATGACCTCTCGTATTTATCACCCCCGTCAGGCAAATGACATCTTATCTCTCTCCTGTGGCTTTTATTTTCCTTAACAATAAGTCAGAGAGTCCATTGGCCATGCAGGGAAGCCGTCACTTTGTCAGGTGCAAGGCTGAGGTGAGTCCGGTAATGAAGGCGGATGGCCGGTCCCTTTCCATCGGGGAGATAGGTGCGACCATCTAACGAGGCCTGAGAGCACGGGGTGCCTATTATAAGTCGCGGCCAACCTTCTTCGGTCCCCTCACGGCCCCTCACACCTCTCCGGGCCTTTTTTGGCTCTCCCTACATCCCATCAGCAACACCTTGGCTCTCATTAACAAGGCCACGTTACCGCCTCCTTCCAGCTTCTCCTCTCTATTGCTGTGTGTGTTTATGGATCATATTTTCTCATCTTTCCCACACGTTCCCATTAATTTCAACTTCTTTTCTGTGCCTTTGCTATTTTATCTTTTGTAGCTCCACTATGGCATAGAGGAAAAAATAAAATTTACTACGTTTTTAGTATCAGATTACAGCGATTAGGTAGAAGTAAATGTTTAATGAGTAGAAACAAGGTGAAGAATCATGTTTTTATTTATGCATCATAGTCGGAGTGAAAAAACACAGACACGTTCGCTAGAGATTCCAGATTTGTCATGTTTTTAACATCTTAACCGGTGCAGAAAAACAACAGCAGCAGCTCAACAAGTCTCATTATGGCTTTTTTTGTGTTTCTTTTTCCAAGATGTGGGAGTTTTCTGAATCAATATGCCTGTTCTCAGATATTTATTTCCCTCTGGAAAACAGCCAAGCTGTTGTTTGAATGTTTACACGGATTAACATAATCTGTTTGCGTGTGAAATTAGCCTCCTAAACAGCCCCTCTGAACGCTGAGTATGAAAGGCACGAGCTGGTAGAAGCTATAGCTCATGGGGAATCTGTTTTTTTCTGTTTTTCTTGGCATGTGCTCTTGGCACCGGAGCCAAAGTGTGATAATACTGAAGCTTCTGAGGAGTAATTCACCACGTTGCTTTTTAACAGCAGGGTGGGCTGCCTCAGTGTTTGCCAGATAGTTTCTGTTATTTGTAAGTGATCAGTTTAGGCTTGATTTTTCTTTCTTTTAAGTTTTATTTGCTTAAAGTCTGAGAGCCTTGGCTATGCGATTTCTCTAGCTGTGTTTGGCGTGAACTCCTCTCATGCATTATAAACAGACCTGCTTTTAAGTTGCATGTGGTCTCTCCAGTGGCCACCGAGGCTTTGTGTGATCAGTCTAGCCATTTTGCCCACTCGCTCCCTCTTTGTGAGTTTGAATGTTTTGTACAGCTTGCTGCTTCAAGGCCCATCCAGCTTGCTTTGTGTCATGCTGCTCCTTTTTTTTCTCCTGTTGTTAGCTTTCCAGATGTCTCGTACCATTTCCTCTGAGGCACCGGACTCTGCTTTTTGGCCCCTGCAAACTCTGGGCTTCATCTCCACTCGTTGACATTAAACAGGAGCGTTGTCAGTCTCTGCTGCTCCGTCTGTCCTTTGGTTGGTTTCACTCTGCTTCTGTCTGCCTCTCTTTCTGTCCGTCTCTGTGTTTTCATGGAGATGTGCCTTGCGCCCAGCTCTCTTGTGTACAATGTCCACACCCTCTCTCTCTCTCTCTCTCTCTCACGCTCTTTCCCTTTCCCCTTTCTCCGTGCAGGATTCTGTAAAAAACAGACTAATCGCTGGTGTTGAATTATACATCCAAGTGAATAGCTGAGATGGTCGGCCACTGCTTATTGCCTATGTACTGTGTTTGTATCGTCTTCACAGTCTGCTGGTGTGGCTATACCCTCTGGGTCCTTCAGAGTTTGTTAGGCTGAACTTTCAGGTTTCGTGCATGCAGTGTTTATTGCTCTCGCCAGCTTTCTGAAGCAGCGCACTACAGTGGATATTGTTGCAGAGTGCAGCATTAGTTTTGTTGCAACAGCTCCCAATCAGCCCAGCTGCGCTTCCACTCTTGATGTTCAACAGTGTAGGATACATTCTCATGCATCTTCCATCACTGCCTGGCTACAGATAAGGATAATAAGATGCATTCAAACTTCACACACGCCTGCTCGTTTCATATTCCCCTTCACTATCTTGTTTGTATCAGCCGGTGCTTCTGGTCAGCGCTGCAGCCCTCGGCACTGGAAAATTAGGGAGAAAAAAAAAAAAAAACAACTCCCATCTACTTTGATTAATCAAACATGAACATTCAGTGGGCCTCAGCTTGCCTTCTGTCCTCCACACTCTCCACCTTTTTGCTTTCCCTCTAACCCAATCAGTAACAGGCCTCTTCTGATAGTTGGAGATGGGCTGATGAAAGTTATGCAAATGTGGCCCTGTTTGCTAGGGTATTTTTCCTGCATCCATCCACATCATCGTGTCTTTTTAACACTCCAAAGCAGCTCTGGACTTAGATAAAAAATAGTTGCAACACCTGAAAAAAGCGTGTTGACTTCATGCTCTGGAGATTGTTCAGTCATTTGGATACAAAAGAAGTTTGAAGGTGAATAAAATTGCAGTTTCTTTATTTCTGTAATAGCTAACTATAATTAATTATTTTTCATTGTGAACTCCATTCCAGTCACTTTGGAGTTCATGCTTTGATGACTGGGGTCTTTCTCAGTACTGATAACCAAATTAGGGAACATCTCATTTCTTTCTGGTTATCTTTCTATTCTTGGGGCAGCTTTTCCAGTAACAAGCACAGCAGAAATATTGTAGTTGATGCTCTTTAAGTAATTGAACATACATCTTTGCTCAGTTTTGCCACTATCTTTTTTCACTTTTACAGCTCTGTTTGCTATTTTTTTAAAAAGAAAAAGCTCTCCAAGACATTTTTATACAAGTGTAGCATCACATGGGTGATTCAAACCCAAGCAAAGGAGAGATTAATGTTTGCCTCCCAACTTTTAACAGTACCCCCCTCGTTCTTTAAAGTTCTTTTAAACAGCACACACGAGGGCCAGCAGATCATGCTTTTACCACATGTTATGATTCATGTTTATCTTTGTTAATATTGCTTCCTGTGTATATTTGTGTCATTTTATTTTCACCTGTGTGGTGGTACAGTGTTGAGGGAGGTGCATTTATTCTGGCTGAACAGGTGTAACTTACCCATGGCTGTAGTTTCCACTTATAATCATTTTAAAATAAAATTACACTGGCAGAAAAACAGAATCACAATCATATTTTTTTTTTGGCTCGTGTGTAAAAAACAAAAAATGCTTTTTTGCTTAAGAGCACAGTTCTGTTTGAAAAACTACTGGATACAACAGGATACTTACCAGCTTATTAAACAATGGCTTCATTAATTATACTAAATTGTGAATCTTATTGATTTTTATATTCAAAATCATAGTAATTGCTTCTTTTTAGATGACTTAAAAAGCAGTGGGTATAACAGTCTGACTCCTAACATTCTGCGACTAAAAGTTTTGCGTTCAAACTTTTTATATTTGTCCTGTTACATAGCTTGTTAGCTTATTCCAACCAACGGTTTTAATCAAACGTGTAACTGATTTAGCAGCTTTCAACCATGATGCTTAATGGGCACATTTGTAAATCAAAGGAGAATTCTCAATATCAGTGAAGCAACAAGGTTGAAAGCCAGTACCAGCAATCCAAAGGCGAGTCTGTGAGGAGGTTAAATGTTAATCAGAGGTGTGAGCGTTGCTGGCATTAATTCACCTATTTGTCAGGGTGAGACTCTTGGACTAGGATAATCATCTTTGTTTTATCAGCCTCGCAGTTTGCATTATAATGCCACAATTATTTAACAGCTTGTTAATGAAAACTGCAGGAGAGGAATTCAGTTTTTTAATAATAAATGCTGTGATTTTCTTTAACCCTAACCCAGTTAGGTCTCACTCAGTAGCTACTGTCTTTCTGTGCTGCTTTTGTTTCAGCATGACTATCTCTTGACTTGCGCTGCATTGCTTTTGTCCTCATTTTTTTTGTCATAATTCAATATATTTACAATTTAAAGTTTCGCTTTAAGTTAAAAAAATGTTTGCTTGGTCTTTTTTTTGTATTTTTTTGTATTAATTTTTGTTGTAATCTTTTTCACATACTTCCCAACTGACTGACTGGTTTGACTTGGACCCAGACTGCTGCGTTCACTGCATCCTGGCTTGTCTTTTCTGCGAGTTCCTGACACTTTGCAACATGGTGGTGACCCAGGCCTCGTGCGGCGCATGCACATCGGAAGCCTGCTGTTGCTGCTGCTGCGCAGACGACCTGGGCGACGACTGCAACTGCCCCTGTGACATGGACTGCGGCATCATGGACGCCTGCTGCGAGTCCTCGGATTGCTTGGAAATCTGTATGGAGTGCTGCGGGATCTGCTTCCCCACATAGGGAGGCCTCTGATGGTGTGGACTTCTGTTTAAGGAAAAGATGGAAGGAAACTGCTGCTGTTTTCACTTTGAAGTCAGCAGAAATAAGGAAGCATGAGTGTGAATGTGTGTGTGTAAGTGATAGTTGGAATGTGAGTTCGCTGCATGCCTTGACTGACTTATGACACTGGGCTTCTTGATCAAAACCAGCTCAGCAGAGTCTAGAACTAAATACAGATTTATCAACACATCAATTAAATCTTCTGTGTTAAAAAAAAGTGTTATTATTTCCAGAAAAATATTATCAGAAACTGCCTTTTAGGTTGTTGTAGTTATTATATCTGGATCTCTGTTTAGATGTATCTCATCTTGCTTCTCTTTAAGTCATTTTGGTGACCAGCAAACATTCCAATTTATACTCCGTTTTTTGATGCTACAAAACTAAAACCCGTATCTTACTGTCCTGTGACTATCGGTGACTAATTGGAAGCATTAAATTGTAAGAAAATGCGCAAATTTTCAGTTGGAATTCCACTGAATTGGTATGTACGATACCTTTGCGTCAACTTTTTTTGTTTGTCTTTTTTTTTTAAATGGCCAAATCACGTGAGGTGAAAGATATCATTGTAACTAAATTGTGACTGTCCTGCAAAAATATTTAGCGCAAAATGATGTTAATCATGTCTCAGTTTGTTTTTAATTCACTTCTCAAACAATGCAAGACATCCTGAAAACATTTGTGAAAGTTGTTTCAGACCAGTGAGATACATGGTTAAAGTTTAATTCTTTGTACTGTGCAACACTGTAAAAGGGTTGTGATGGCTAATACAACCATAACTCCATACTGTAACTTTGTAAAACAGACTTCCATTTACACATATCTACTGTAGAACAGTTCAAACTGGTGAAATGTAACAAATCAGGGTATTGAATCACATTCTGACACAAGAAATTTTGTGTTTTCTGGAATAAATAGATTTACTTTTCTTTTATTTTCAGCATGAAAAGTAATAAACTGCTAATGTAGGAAAGAACTGCACAAATATAACGGAAAGCTCTAAGAGGTTTAAAAAAAAAAAAAACTCAAATAATCTCATCTCACATTTCCTGGATTGCTAGCATTTTAACTTTGGATTACTGGAAACAAAGTTTTATTTTTTAATTCCCAAACTGGATAAAACCCTACACTCAACAATGTTTATAGCTTGTTTTGCTATAAATTAGTTTTTTTAATTGTCACTCATCAGTGAGAAAGTTTTATCAGTCAGATGGTACAATTCTTCTCTCTGACCCTGTGTTTTTCTGTTTTGAGTAATTATGACTTGTTCAAATGCACTCTGTTCATGAAAATGATGACGATAGGAATTTAAAATAATGGTGATAGTTTTTGTATATATACATATATATATGAGCAGCTTTTGGTGACTCACAATAGGAAAAGAGACTCGATCAAGTATAGACTGGTAAACTAACTTTTTTCCTCCCAGTTCCTTAATTCTGTTGATCTCAATGAGTTTATGGTGAGTCACCAGTAGAGTCATTTTCTTGTCTTGGAGATCCACTTTGATGTTTTAAGTGATGATACTTAACGCTGGCCCTAATTAGCACAGCTTACCAAAGGGTAACCAAATAAGGAAGAAAAAAATCCTTTTTAAAACCATCAAAGAAACTGTGCTGTCACTGTACAGCTCATCTTTATTGAAAAAATGTTTATAAAGCGGTTGGATAGATGCCTCTTTAGCAGATAATCTGCAGAAAGCAAACCTCATTTTCATGTTTATGATTAGCTCAAAGTGTGTAATGAGCTAAAGAGTGTCAAGAAAACAATGTAGAAAATGTGAAGAGTTTATATTACAGAACAAATTTCTTTTACTTTATTAGTTTTATGTTTTTTGTTTGTTTAATCATTTCACACTCTGCATATTTGCTTACTTTGAGTCAACAGCTCACTTTTTGTTTTGCACAATATTTAGAATTTTAAGAAAAAATCTTTTTGAAATAAAATGTAAGAAAACACATTTACAGTTGTTGTATTTTTGTTTAAACATGCTGAATTTGTGTGATATATTAATTAAAACCACCTCAGATACAGTAACTGTAAATATTGAAGTAATTAACCTTTTAAGCAAGAGTTTTTGACCTTTGAACAAGCTGTCTAAAACGTTACTAGATTACCTAATTGCTTGTTTTACTTTATCCGCATTTGAAATTTAAGACAGTTTTTTGATGTACAGGTTGAGAGTTGAAAATGTTGAAGGATTTTGATACAAAATGGGACAGTTTGGTACAGAAATGCTCCTAATTTTGATTTTGTATTATATCCTAAACTTTTAAAACAATTATTAGTCACAAAATATACACTTCATAGATTAATTTAATGTTTGGAGAGAAAGATTTTTAATGTTTTCAAGTAACATAAAATGTTTTGAACCTAGCATACGTGCACTTAAAAGGTAATGTTTCAGATTTCACCCTTAACTTCAGCAGCACACATTATCTTCATACATGTGATGAAGAATTAATTGTGAACTTGCATCAGTTTTGGAAACGTCCGACTCAATGGCAGTGAAGCAACTTCAAACCATGACACTTCCACCACTCTGCTTCACAATAAGAAGGAGCTTCATTATTGCCTGTTAAGGTGAAGACGTGTTTTTATTTATTTTTTAACGTTCCAATGCAGAAGCACATTAGACATTTAAGTAGAGATGGATTTTTGCTATAATGCTTCTTTTTAGATCGGAAAAGCTTTTCTATTTGTAATATTTCTCATGCAGGTACAATTAACTTTGACACTGTTGAAAGAGTTTGCAGCTGATCAGACGCAAAGTACCTGGTGGTTCCTATTTGCATGATATTTATTTTAATCTATACCAGAGATAAATGATAAAGTTGAACTGTGTTTATGCCATTTTGTTGATCAGTCATCCATTAAGTCTGTGTGGCAGGTGGAAAAACAACGTCAACAGCTTTATTTTGACCTCTAACATTGCGGCGTGTCACGATTCTCGTCTACTTACTTTCAAGGCTGTAACTAATGGCGATGGCTACACAGCAAACAACATTCAGTGATGTCCTGAAGGAGCAAAGACCTCCTACTGAGGGACGGGAAGGGACATCAGTCTGACCTTTAGTCATCTTTACCTCCCATTAACCCCTCAATTAACCTCCATAGCAGCCCTTCTGCTGGAGGAGCTGAGGAGAGAGTCTTTGTTTTGCATCATCCTTTAACTATCCAGATTCACCCTGACCTCAGAAAACTGCTGTCATATTTCACCAATTCATTTAAGGAAAACATTGCTCTTCTTAAAGTCGGAAATCAAGCAGAAGTTGTAGAGTCTTTACTTTGCTCCACCTATACAGAGGTAGTAGAGGGGTGAAAATGTCAGGAAAAAAAACCCAGGTTGAGTGTGCAATGACCTTTTCATGAAGTCTTCCACGTTTCGACTGGTTCAATCAATCCCCCTCTGATCGCTCGCTGTGTGCCGGATTGTAATGTCACAATTAGGGCCGCTTCATTGTTTCTGTTTTCCATCTGGAGAGACAGTCTGCACTTCCCTGAGCTCAAGGTCATTTCTTTTATAGTTTTAAATAAATTAGAGCGTGGCTTTGGCCTCCTCCTCCTCCTCCTGTGTGTAGCCACCCATTTATTCATCCATCATCACTTCTTTTTGCTCAAATTGTACATAATATTCTTTCACTTCAAAATGAAGGACTCCTTTTGGCCATTCAGGTGTTGTCTTTTTGTTTCCATATGAGATGTAAAAGACAATAATTATGCTTAATATGACTAATTGAACAGAAAAAAGGGAGGGTAACTAATGTTTTCTTTTATTTGAGGTGTCGCATCAATTTGTTTTAGTCAAAAAAAAAAAAACATATGACTGCATATTTTCTCTCTTTTCAATGCATACAATCCAAAAAAGGGTCATTATCCAGCTGTTATATTCATGCTTATTCTTTTACAATATTATTTTGAGTCATTAAAAGCAATGAACATCAGCATCATGTGCAACTTTTGCACACTTTGCGCATGAGGAAAATCACATTAGTTATTGCGATTGATTCTGAAACTATTACATCAAGAGCTTTATAAAGTTTTGATTATTTTCAGATCTTTATGCACGTTGCTTGCGAGTGCTTATTTTGTGCAAGACTTTCCACTCTGCCCGCGTCAAAGTTTGGAAAGACTTGACCTCGCTGTTTATAGAGTTGCAGCGTGACATTAAAATAAGATGAGATGATTCTTCAGAGAGATGTGCAAAGGGGGAAAAGAAAAAAAGAAAAGAAAAAAAAGGGAGAGGCGAGTTCAGCTAATGTCACTTTCAATTAATCACCTCAGGTAGTGGCCCCATTAGCCCTCTCGCACATGGGCCTGGTTTACAATGCAAATAGGGTCATTACCTGAGAAGTGTAATTGGCTTTGACAAGAGGCCGAAGACGCCTGCCTTCTTCCACCATGTTGTTTGCTTATTATTTCTCTTTGCACAAATCATTAATATGGTTGCAGTCATAAAAGAGAATCAAAACTCTGTTTGATGCCCCAAATTTGCACAAACTTTCTACATCTTTACAGTCACAATTTTCATCATCGGAACAGAACTCCGGCAATGAAATGTAAATGATTTCCAAGGGAAAGATTTGTATTCTTTATTCCTGTCTCTTCCCAGAAATGCAATGTGTGATTGCGCTCATACCTTAAATATTTAAAGACCCCCTTTTGCTGAAGCTTTAGCTGCCGTATTGTAGATGGGCCTCCGACTGCTTCTAATCTCCTTGTTACCTGGAGGCGTCGCCACGTCGATCCGGAGGTAACACGTGGCGGTTTGTGAGATCTAGAGACTGGAGCTCCCCTGAAAGCCCCCACTGTCAGGTTCAAAGTTTCTGTGCCCCGAGAAGAAGGCACCTTTTAAGAATGTGCATCAGACAGGAATGAAAGAAGAGAAGGAAAACACTGGTATCAATCATTTACAAGTACCCCCCGCCCCCCTCACATCCTCCAGATATTGTGGCATTTGAAACGGTACAGACAGGTGCTGGGGTTTTATTGAGGTGTCGATATTTGTGATGCGTTTTTTTTCTTCTTCTTTTTTTTTTTTAACCTGTTTCATGGATGCGTGCTCAGACTTCCAGTGAGTGAAACAGAAGTTGGAGAGAAGCCTGGACCTGTAAACAAGACATCACCTTTCAAGTGTTCACTTCTAAACTTTAACTTATTTTCTTTTTGCCTCTGCCTGTAAAAGGCAACGGACCGTAACGGAGGCAAATCGGGAGGGACGGGCGGATCAGGCGTGCCTGTTTATTTGCTTGTACACGCTCCTTGAGCTATAAATTAGATGTCACCATTGTTACATGTCATTCGCTGATGTCTCTGTCTCTCGAGCACGACTTTTGATTGTTTGTGGCTGGCAACACTTAGACGTTGAAGACTCTGCTGACCTCCTGTCATGTGGATGTTAAGTGTGGCTGGAAGGTTGTTTGTTAAAATGTTTGTTCTGTTGTAGCTTATGTAGGAGACCAGAGTTGACTTATTTATTTCATTATTTTGGGGGGGGGCGATTTCATATCTTTATATCTAACTAATCAGAATTGCAGAGATATTTAAACACAATGCTTTCTTTATAGTGTCTCATATTTTTAGGTTATGTTTATTTAAAATTGTACCCGTGTTCCACTAAAAACAGCTTTAATTTAATGGCACAACTGATCACAACAAGGCGACACTCTGAGATGAACAACTATACAGAAATAAAAAGGTAGATCAAGGTTTTAGAATAAAGGATCTGCTCAAACAAACAGCTTCAATTAGCTTTTATTTGTCATATTCTGTTAATTTTATTTAGCCTATAAACCATTTTTTCCCCACAAATAAAAAAAATGCAGCATCACTTGTTTACTATTCGCTGAATTTGTTTTCTCACGACAAAGCACATTTCATGACTGTTCTGTTATTAGGCTTGTCTCAGCAAGCTGCCTCGCAATAACAACAACAACAGCAGCAGTAGCGGCGGCAATAAAACCCCAGATGTTTTGCCTGGATGTGTTGATTTGCCTGTCACGTTTCCTTAATTGTTTCATCTGCTATAAATAAACACATCTCCTGTTGCATCTTTGTTTACACGCCGTGCTGTAACAAACAGCC
>SSNP01000130.1:776540-789689 GCA_006937955.1 Pachypanchax playfairii
AATGCTTTCTTTATAGTGTCTCATATTTTTAGGTTATGTTTATTTAAAATTGTACCCGTGTTCCACTAAAAACAGCTTTAATTTAATGGCACAACTGATCACAACAAGGCGACACTCTGAGATGAACAACTATACAGAAATAAAAAGGTAGATCAAGGTTTTAGAATAAAGGATCTGCTCAAACAAACAGCTTCAATTAGCTTTTATTTGTCATATTCTGTTAATTTTATTTAGCCTATAAACCATTTTTTCCCCACAAATAAAAAAAATGCAGCATCACTTGTTTACTATTCGCTGAATTTGTTTTCTCACGACAAAGCACATTTCATGACTGTTCTGTTATTAGGCTTGTCTCAGCAAGCTGCCTCGCAATAACAACAACAACAGCAGCAGTAGCGGCGGCAATAAAACCCCAGATGTTTTGCCTGGATGTGTTGATTTGCCTGTCACGTTTCCTTAATTGTTTCATCTGCTATAAATAAACACATCTCCTGTTGCATCTTTGTTTACACGCCGTGCTGTAACAAACAGCCGCGGTGACAGGTTGTTTGTGATGATATGTGGAGCGCAGAGCAGATTAAAAGCAGACTAACTCCAAACTGGCAGAGGGCTGTGTTCATTCGCCGCAGGGATTCCGATATGGGGAGAAGGTTTTTAGTTGGATTCTTATGAATTGAATAAACTTGAATTCTCTAAGGGTTTAGTTCTGCTCCTTTACATGTACATGCAAGTGAGATAATAGGTTTATTAGAAGACAAATTTGGACTACAAACACAAATTCAGGATATTTAAAGTTGTTTGGCATTGTCCTATTGAAGTAAACAGATACTTTTAAACTTCAAAGAAACAAGATACGTGTCTGTACTAGTCCCTGATACTTATTTTATGCATTCCTAGCTTACTGAAAACTGTTATTAGTTTTTTTTTGATAGAACGTCAGTGTGAGTACATATTAATCTTCTGTTTTTTTTTTTTTTTTCCATCTCTTTATTTTATATGTACATGGCACTTAAAACGTGGCAACGTACCGCCGTGCGGTGATTTGCGGTTGGGATTAAGCTTTAAAAATCTGACATGTCATGACTGTGAATGTTTGACAATAAATACTGAATGTTTGCTTTCTTTTTAACCTTCTGAAGAGCTGCCTAAATAAAAAAATAAAAAAACCCAAGTTGCACTTTTTGAAGCCATCGAAAAGAAGGAGTCAAAGTTCTAGTTCTTTCTTTTGAGGATGAGAGGGAGCAAAGTACAGAACAAGTCAGGGAGGAGGAGGAGGAGGAGGCGGCTTCATGTCGGAGATGCCACAACTCATCTGCTGCAAGGTGAAGAAGTGCAGATATCTGCCCTTAAAGAATTTGTGCCCCACAGATGTATGTGAGATTTATATCTTTCCTTCGGTTTTTTTCCTCCATTTTTTTTTCTTTCTTAATTTGAACCTAGTGCAAAAAAAAAAAAAGGCGGTTTGAAATATTCTCAAGACGACCGAGCTCGCAGGTTAAAAATGTATATGCAAATGCCAGCAACATTAGAGCACGCGCAGGTTGTTAATAAGTTAACACGTGGCAGAAATAATTCAGTTTAGCGTGATAATTCTTGGGTGCGAGCTGTCAGCTGTCGCATTGTTCTGGATAGAAAGTGAAGCTGAAATGGCAACATGTTCGGTGAACTGTGATGTTTTAGTGTACCTTCGTTCTCGCCACTCTTACACAATAACTGCCTTTTGCTCGCTTCAGTCTGCTTTTTTTTTTGTTGTTGTCATTTTGGCAGAACAAAAGGTTTAATTAAGGATATTTTTCAAAGAGACATGACATGAAGCATACATATCTGAGATTAAGTGTGTGTATTTGTGAGGATAAAATGTCTTAGCAGTCAAATCTACTCAAGCATTTTGTATGTTTGTGAACAAGATGCGTTAAATTCCCATCTATCTTCAAAAAACATTGTTTTTCTTGAGTGGCGTAGTAAGATGTGATATGCTAAATGTTATGTCTCCCCATTTTGTTGCCACACTCTCTAAGCTGCTGATCGTACGGGGACTTCTTGACTTTCCAGGCAGGGATGTTCCGCGACGAGTACACCTTTCTGTCTTTGCCTCATCCTGGAGATTTGCATAGCAGGAACTCGGGGAGCTGACACTCTGTTTGTGCAGCTCGAGGTGCAGAGGATGTACGAAGTGTCAAGTGACTCACAGTCAAGTTTTTTAATAAGTGCCATTTGTTCAATCTGTTGTTTAAACAGCCTGGTCGCCCCTCGGTGTCCTTAAAGACTGGATGCCCCTGCTATCTTTTAATTAAGTCTTGGACTAATGTGCCACCTAATTGGCTAATCTCAGCGATTTTGTTTTCTCTAATTTACTTGAAAAAGCATCACCAGCTAAGCTTTTTTAATACGGGGGGTGGATACTAAAATGGATGCAGCAGAAGTGAGTGCAGGGGAAAAGGAAGAGAAACAAAGTCAAGTCATCTCCTTTTAGTGTTTATTGGGTTTGACAGGAGCTGCTAGCTAACTAGGCCATCTTATCATCTAAATTTTGTTTTCTTTTTGTACGTTTTTCTGTGGATCTCCTTGGCAAAACTTGAATTTCCACAAAGTCTGGGATTTTACAGAACTGTACCCGTTTTTCTGTTTGAACTTTGTTCAAAAAAAGCAGATTTGTGTGTGAAGAAACTTCTTTTGCAGGGAAATGTATGAAGGGATACAAAGGTTTCATCTCTCCTGGTAAAACAAAAGGCGACGACAGACATTTTGAAACATTTCAGGTCATTTGACTTTTAAAAAGCAACAAGTACTCATTTTTTCTTTAATTTAGTACAGTATTTTCCACCTATACGTCCATAGAAATATGTGGTACTCAAAATTGCACTCAATGCAGACATCAATAGGAAACCCAAAATACATCCTGCAGAGATAGGCTGTGAAAAGCTGCAGTCAAAAAGCAGAGAACAGTTCGAGGAGGAAGTTGAAGGCCAGGCCTGGTCTTGTGTCACCACATGCAGGGGCTATGATTCAATGGAAAAGTGGCGTCAATGCAGTGTGATAGGACAGCAGAGTGTAAACAATGACTCATACTGCTTGCTAGCAAAGTGGGCAAGAAGAAGGAAAGGAAGAGGAGGAAGGCAGCCAAAACCTCTCTCTGCTTGTGTATATGAGAGTCACATAAGGAGGTTTGAGAGTCTGCAGCCAGACAATAAGGCCTCTGTCAGGAAGTCTCAGCAGACACTGGATTTAATTCTGCGACTCAAATTTGCACATAATACATTTATGTCCACATACTATACCTAAACTTATAGCAGATGTATGTACATGCTTCCTTTACAGTTAAGCGCTTGATATTTGATTCAGTGTAAAATGTCCTCAGCTTGCCGCTCCGTCGGAGCCAAACAGAGTTATAAATCTATTTATGCTTTAGTGGTGCACCACTTTGACCATCAGCTTTGGCTGAGGTTTAAAGCCAGTGTTAAAAAGTCTTCCAACGTCATTCTGTCCAATGGTCAACAGGTGGCAACTCGTGTAGCTAAGAAAAACAATCTTGATTGTATATATATCCGTCTTCTGGGTTATAATGTCTGAGATTTATACAGAGATCCCCAGATTTTCTCCTCCCACTGTTGATCGGTTGGTAAATTAACAACCTAAAGTTTTTAGTTGCACAGAAAAGCTAATTACCCTGTAACATCAAATGACATCACTTAGTTGTCAATATTTTCTGAACACAGGTTCAGAAAACTTTAAAGCCTATTTTAAACTATCAAAGGGGCTTTCAAGAAACATAACACAGTAATCCCTACAGGAAATGTATATAAACCAGTACATTGAACGCTACAGGAGGGCCAGAGAGACTGCAGAAATTATCCAATATATTTTTTTCTTTTTTAAAAGAATGAAAAATGAGAAGTTGCTGCAAAGAATAGCAGAAAGATGACAGAGTTGCTAGTAAGAAAAAGGCTTCCTACACACTTGAGCCTAAAAAAACAGAGAAACAACTGAGATAATAATCAGCTGAGACTTTTGTCTCACAACAAAATTGAAGATCCTCCCAGACCAGGAATTCTGTTTACTGTTTTCACCAAAAACAAAGACAAAAATGATTCTTTACTATATTCAGATGCAGATCATACCCCAACAATACAACACAAGCTCTTACGTATGCCAAACTCCAATAAATAATTAAATCTCTAGTGGCTACCCTCAGAACTACAGTGATACATTAATTGGGCAAAATTAGCATGAATTAAAGCAAATAAGTGTAACGTGTAATTTATTACTTATCAAGCGTAGTTTAGCAGAGGAAGGCTACGATTTCCCCCAAGATTGCTTTAACAGCTATAATGCATTTCTTAATTTACTCTGTGGAAAATCAATTTTTTTCAGAGTTCATTAGGCACCAATATGTTACAATGCTGCTCCCCTGAGCACCAGCTACAAAAAACATTATGCAAATTCCTACCAGTGCATCTGTATGTAAATAGCAACCAAGTCCACAGTCAATTCTCCCTGGGAAGCTTTGTTAGTGGGGTTTTTGTTTCTAAATATGAACTTTATACATGATAGACTGAAAATTAGGAAATGGCTGCATGTGGCAGCTGGGAGCAATTATAAAACATGTGTCTATACCTGAGAGAAGATTCATTCTAGTGCATTTTCATCAAGTTTGGTTTGAAATCATGTCACTCTAACCAGTCTCCCTTTGGATTAGGACTTTTATAGTACATCATACTGGCTCATGTCTCATACACCTATACCTTTACAACCCTGATTAAAATATAAAATATCCGTTTTAACA
Organism: Pachypanchax playfairii; assembly: GCA_006937955.1. Lineage (NCBI taxonomy): Eukaryota > Metazoa > Chordata > Actinopteri > Cyprinodontiformes > Aplocheilidae > Pachypanchax > Pachypanchax playfairii. The sequence goes on from SSNP01000130.1 coordinate 781,324, forward strand.
TCTGATATGGTTGTGTTCTAAAAAAATGAGTTTATTAGGTTGCTTAATTGATTTAAGGTGGAACATATTTGTTTTTTATTTGCATTTTACACAACGTCCAATTTTTTTTTTGGGGAGTTGAGGTTGTGTTATTGCTAAGCAAAGGTTTTAGCTGATGGAAACATCATCAGTAAGCACGGTTTATTTAAACAGTGCTGTCATTTATTTTTTTAAGTTTCCTGATATAGACTGTTTGAAAGTTTTGCAGGTGAAATGATGGACGTAAATGTTTCCAGAAGATATCTTAAATAGTTCCCACTGTAGAATGTGACACACAATTTTCTCTGCAACATTTTCTGATTGATTGGAAGTTGTTTTTATCTTTTTATTTTGTAGAACTTCCCATCAATGCCAAGACTTTGAACAGCTGATCAAATATTATAGTACATATACAGTATATTATAATATATCTGCAGAGATAATGCCAATCGAACAATAAACTGTTCAGCCAATAGAAAGACAGAACTAAAGTCCTTCTGTTCTACTGGACCTGCTGGTTTATTTCATCTATAATTCCAAAAACAACCCCAAAAATATATTTTTCTAAGCGATTGCTTGAACTTAATGGCTGCCAAAGTTGCATGTGCACAGAACTGTTCTGTGAAAAATCCTTCACTGCTGTCATCTTTCCTGTTTTGCAGGAAAGTGTTGCCCTGACTGGGAACGATTAGTCCTCATCTATTGTTATTCTGTCTTTGGGCATTGAGTTACTAGGAGACATAAGTCTGCTACATCATGTCACTTGTTTCTCTTGGCTACCAGCCAGATTTCTCCATGTTGCTCAGTTTTGAACATTTGTGATGAAGTCTTTATTTATCTACTTTGACCAGACTTTCTCATGATTCTCCATCTCGTCACCAAAGATATATTTTTCTCTTTCTTTTTCTCTCTCTTTATTTCAAGCTTCAAACAAAACACCGCCTCACCTGCTCGTCTCCCGACTCCTTCCATGATGTAATTCCCACAAAGCCCATAGGCCATGTCGACCATATGGCGCTACATAGTCTGATAGATTGTACTACACTGCATATATTCATGACGACGACTTGTACAGGAACTAATTAGTACTCTTTTTGGAAATTCAATTTAATCTAAATTTCTGTTAATCAAGCTGTTATATTAGTACTATTTTAAAGTGTGTATTACTCTTGTTTTATGTGGGTTTTCTCTGAACTGTTTTTCTTTTATAATTACATGTTGCAATATGATTTTCTTTTTTTTTTTTTTTTAAAACTCCTTTCTTATCCCATAAGGATGTTAAATGCTTATTGTGCTTTTATAAAAAGCTAATTGTACTAGTCAAATTGACAGGTGCTTTGTCTTTGGTCTTTTTAATTATGTGGGATTGTTTGTCTGCACAGAGCTTAAAGTCAAAAACGCTGCTGTAATTATTAAGTTTTCTTAAACTGAAGTTTATTATTTACCTTTGCTTTGGTACAAAATTAGTTCTGTAATTGGATATCTCTTCAACGCACAGTAGAGAGAGAGTCTCCAAGCAACTCCTGATAAACACACACAAACACACTTTATATACTGTACATCTGCAGCAGCATGTTCTTGTTGGACTTTTTTAGAGTGGTGCACAAATAAAAGGCAAGAAAATACACCAGATTAACACGAATGTAGAATTTATCAGACCTTAATGAAAACTTTACTGATTAATTCCAGCCGTCACAACAAAACGACTTTGTCCTGTATTGAGCTAAAACTGTTTGTGGTAGTTGCTGAGACTAATTCACAACTCTGACTGTTAACAGATCACGTAACAACTTATTTGTAATGTTATTTTTAAGAACAGACCAAAATATATATAATGCCATCATTTTTCAACAGAAGATGATGTAAGTTAGTTAACAGCAGGTAAAATGTCACACATCTGCTTTTGTTTTTGGTGAATTCTTTTTTGGACGGGACACATTAATGTTTAATTCTGTGAGAAATATTATTAACTCAAACATTTGATATTTTGCCTTATACACTTAGCTTGTTGTCTCTTGCAAACTTTTCTATATGTTTGTCTTTAAAAATCAACAATCAGCTTCTTTAGCTTTATTCTTGGTAGTAAATAACTTGCTTTCTGACCTCCTGACGGATTTCTCTTTCTTTTTGTGCCCTATTTACATCAAATTGCTTTGTAATTTTTTTTTTAGTCTACAGTTGGGACTGTAAATAAAATATGAATTTGAAGCCTTTTTATCAAATATTTTGTGCACTTATTGTCTGCTGTAAATTATTTGTATCGTGGTAGACTGTGCACAGAAGCTGTAAAACAATAACAGCATTGTGTTCTTCCATGTAATCCCACATTGCAAAAACACAAAAAAGAACTGCTGTCCTATTTAATATCCCAACAGGCCTTCATCTCACCGTACACAACCTCCTGTGCACTGTACTGTTTGTTTTTCAGTTTTTTTCGGGGGGAGTGTGTGTCTTTGCATCAAAACTCCATTTTTGAATTAGAGGCATCCAACACTGTTTCCTCTGGGAAACATCAAGTAATAAATGCCATTCCCCGGCATGCTTGTTTGAGTAATTTGCGCTCAAACGAGTGTCACTTCTCGTCTCCAGGTGGTCCTTTCTGCCACGTCTCTGTGTACAAAACGACAGGGCTTTTGATGGCTCCACCTGAGAGATTTACTCAAATGAGTCTGCTTTTTTTTCCCTCCCCCTAAAGTGGTATTCAGAGTTTCTGCTCCGAGCTTGTTTACCAGTAAACGTTATTTTTTTTGTGTGTGCGTGTGTAACTCCCCAAAGCGACCCAAGAGTCTGTGTTTTAAGTTTCTTTTCTTGCAGAATGTCTTTAATGCTTCCCCCGCCCATCTCTTTAATAACCTAAACGGAAAGACAGAATATCAGTAAACAAAGTCTAGTTCCCATTAACCTGAGATATCCTCTGAGAAAACCACAAAAAAATAAAGTTGAGTGCCAAACAACCTGAAACTGCACGTGCACACACAGACGTGCACACACTCATGTCCCGGAGAACAATATGGAAAAATTTGTCCTTTTCTCCCTTCCTGTGCTTGGCCCCTCTTGCTCTTGCCGTCTGTTTTGCCTAATTGCTTTAACACTAGCCTGGCATACTAATTGCACTGGGCCCCCTGTCACCACATCATTTACATGGCCTGCTTGATTTGAAATTTAATCTGCTTGAAGGGTTTGGGTTTCATGCTCACTTTAAATCCTAATGCTCAGTGGGATTTAAAATAGTTACAATAAATCTGTGTGTGTTTGTTTCGTAGCCCGCTGTTTAATCAGAGCCTTTCACAGTTTTTGATTGACAAAATCAAAGTTGTGTAATGCATCTTTAGTTTTACTGAGTCTTAAAATCAAAAGGTAAAATTGATGAGAGGGTGGGAAGTGCCGGGCCTGGATGCTAGTATCAGATGGGAGGGGCGGGTTCTCTGTTTTTTTTTTTTTTTGATGTGGAGCTGAAAGAGAGTTGGCTGATGCCTTGGAGTGAGCTCACCATAGTGCAATTCAATCAAAGGCCAAAAGTTATTTCAATTTCTTAGAGGTTGGGCCCACCCGGTTTCTGTCTCGGCGCAACGTGTTTCCTGCACCCGTCCTGCTGTAACTGGAAGAGGAGATTTCCCCTTTTCAAAGATTTTTGTTTTTTCGTTCACCAAAGTGGAAAAAAAAAAAAAAATTAACAAAAAGAATCAAAGTTTAATAAAAACTTATAAACTCAAAATGGTGATTTCACATGTAAAAACATGATAAAATCACATCACCTCTTGGAAACATGTGAACTACCTGTTTGGCACATGTGGTTTACATGAATGTCACATCTAGAACGTCAAGTAGTTGCACATAGTAAAGATGTTTTTGAAATCGATGTGAAAAATCCCATGTTTACCATTCATTGCATGTGAAACACATGTTTTAAATGAACTTCACAAGCTGAAAAAACCTTGAATCAAGGCCTTGGAATGGAAACAAATGACACATTTCTCAACGTTTTGAATAGGTTCATGTGATCAGATGACATTTTTAAGCCTGCGACATGAACTGTAACTCTATGAACATCATATTTCTCATAACATGTGAAAATGTGACCTGTAAAGTTGGTCTGATTTTAAGAGATCTAGCTCACGTTTCAACCTGTCACGTTTTCTAGGACAAAACAACAACTTTCCAGTATCCATGGTGACCTCTCTGAGAACAGTCAACTTCCAAAGAGACTTGATAAGTACAAAAAGTTCAGTGCGATGCTAATTATCTCCAGCAAGGAAAACATTCTTACAATCCAGCATGTGGTGCACGAGGAAGGTTATTTGTGTGAAGATGGAGCCACAGATGAGCTGAATTGTTGTACTGTGCTTTTTTTTTTTTTTCTTAGGCAAAATTAAAGCTTTTTTTTCTTCCTCTCTTTCCTTTACAAGTTCAACCAAACAGAGAGAATACAGTCAATATTAAGTCAATTATAAATATTTATAATCTACACATTTTAAAATTCCTGTCAATCATAAAAGATGTGGGGGGGATAAGCTCACAGCAGCTGCTTGGTCCGGATGTGATTTGCATGCCACAGAGAAGCCTCAGCTTGCCATCCCCGTTTTGTTTTTGACTTTGCATGCCTGCTTTTTCTTAGCTTAGATTAAATATAGAAGTTTTGTTCTCGTTGAGGATAGATGTTTTCTTTCCCTTCTCACACACACACACACACACACAGAACACACAGAGGCAGTATTGACGTGCAATGCTGATGGCGATTCATTATTGAAAAGGAAATCGTCTCAATATGACTGGAGTTTGTTATGGGGAGCTTTGTTCTTGTCATCTATATTGCAGGGCATCTTTGTCAGTCAGCACTCTGAGGACTTTCTTCTTGCTGTGTTTGTGTGTAGAGAGAAGAAACTTCTGCTCTCTGTAGTGTTTGTCAGTGTCCTAATAACTATCTGCCTTATTTTTCACTTGGTGCTAAAGCGCGATACATTTCAGAAAGGTTGAGTTTCAGTTTTGTGTATTGTTTTCGTAAAACATTTTAAAAAATAATTAAAAAAAGCAAGGAAGGAAAAACACCATTACTACATCTCCCACGTTGTTTTGAGATTCTTGTTAGGAACGTATCTTTTTATATCTGTCTTGACCCTAATAAGCTAACAATGATGTAGAGCAACTCTTTTATGTCTTGACGGCTGTTTCTATGCTCTCCTAGTTGCATATTCATTAGTCTAAAATGTTTGTGGTGATTAATTTTGTGATCTCCACATGTGGAAGTTGCATATGGGCAAAAATGAAGAGACCACATTTTGGCCTTATTTTCAACATGATCAAGCTAGGAACTCTGTGCTTTCGGTGGCGCGGCTACACCCTGGACAGTTCGCTAGTCCGTTGCAAGGTAACAAGACAAACTAGCATCACATGCACACTCACAGTTAGGGCTAACGCAGTTTCACGTACCACCGTGCAGCCCCACCCATCTTCCATTGAGATGTTTAACTTCTCAGCTGAGAGTCTTTTTTTAATTGAAATATTAAACGTGCATCGCTACAAGCTTTCAGCTCGTAGTGCTCATGTTTAATATGAGCAAACTCACAAATCACTCTTCGTCCCCTCCTTACTGAGGGTCGTTACTTTGTCACATATTCATAATATTAGGTTTCTTAAAGACGCAAATTCAGACGCATTGCATGAAAAATATATTTTTCATTTATACACTGAGTTTTAATAAAGAAAGAGATTTATTGATGATAGATTAAAGGTACAGCAAAGGATTTTTCAAAATTTCAGGAAAGAACCGCCCTCACCGCTTTTTGGAGAAATGTGCAACACTCTGCCTGCCCCTGTGAGGAAACTCCCAGTTATCATGCGTGCACGCGTTGTTTACAAGTTGCTGTCGGCATTGCAGAACACGCTCACTGTAAAACAGAAGATTTGCGTTTTTTCCACGATGATAGACTCGCCACCGGTAAATGATAATCTATCTTGCTTGTACGACAACCTTCTGTAAACATTTCTCCAGAATGATTGACAGGTAGATAAACCAATAGTCTAGATGATCCACCCGGAAGAAAAAGATCCTCTGCCATACCTTTAATGAAAGACTGTATAAATTAGATGTGCGAAATTGCAAAGCAACATTCTTAAAATGAGGAAAAAGACATGATTTCATGTTTTGCTCCAGTTTTTGTCAAAGTTTTTTATGTTATACTTTATGTGTTCATTTATCCTTCGGTTTTCTAATGTCCAGAGCATTTAGATATGGTGTTTACAAGTTACACTGCTGCTGCTCAGGTGACATCAAATCTGTTAACAATTTGTAAAATATATTTTAGACTTTACAGTGTATTTGCAACAAAATCTGACTATGAAAATAGATTTAATCCAATCTAATAACTCCATCTGAGTCTTTTTTACTTAGATTATTTAAATCTGAGCCAGTTTAAATAACATTTGTTACTTGTTGAGCTGGACAAAAAGACTCGAGAATCATTGCAGCTACCTTCAGAAATCTGTCCTTGTTTTATTCTCGGATTTTAGTATTTCCGTTTCATCTTGTTAAAGCAAACATCTGAAAGCGATAATCAATTCAAACGTTCAGGTAAGTGTGCCGGCCTGTAAATATAACATCCATCAAATAATTCTATTAAACTCTGTAAAACTATCTCCCAGAGTCACATTTATGCTCTCATCAACAAGCCTCTGATTGTCACTTTAGTTTAGCATCCACTTGATTTCATAATTTATTCAGAAGTCAGGGTGTATCTTTGTGCCGGCTGCGTGTGAGTGCACAGATGTGTGTGTGTGCCTGTATACTTGTGTGGGTGGGTGAACTGGCAATGTGTCCTCTTATAAGAGTGCTTGTTGTGTGGCATTCTCCCTTGATTTCATGCTTTGCTGATGGAAAATTAGACCCTGGCGTATCTCTGCATGAAGAAGAGGTGTAGGAGGAGGAGGAGGAGTGCTGATGGTTGCTTTTATTGCCTTAGGACAATCTCCTCGACAACAAGAAAAATAGAGCGATGAGGAGGGAGGGAGGCTGTGTCATTGGCTGCTAATGCACTCTAAACAAGAAGATGAGACATGTGGAATCCCCAATGCGACTCTATGGAGCCTCAATAAAGGAACATATCTTTCTGACTTTCACTTCCTGCATATTTTTATTTTTTTTTTCTCACTCTATTGTTGTAAAGTGCAGATATGAGTGTGGCTTTCTAAAACATTTTAAATGCACCCATTTTTTTTGTTGTTGTGATTGTGAATGGCATGTCAAAGTGTTGAAGAGCTCATTTGCATATTCCGTCTTGTTTTCTTCTTTTTGCCTGTCTGTTGCCCAATGAAGCTCTGAGGATAAAGTGCTTAAAGGACTGCAGGCACTTCACTTGAGTTGTTTGGTTGTTCAAAGACATGCCACAGTACACCGCTAGTTGAAATGCAGCTCAGCCCACCGTCAGACGTGTGACGAGCATTTTGATGCAAAGGGAAAAACAATTTTTAAAAAAGTAATCCCACTGTGTTATGTAAGTGGATTTGCCTCAGATACCGGCGGGTGTCTGTGTTCATCATGACACAAAGATCAAACCTCCTGCAAATTATTGCTAAACTTTACTTTGATAATAAAAAAAAAATTAAGAAAATTCCAACATGTTTTTTTTATGGATATTGGTTTTTTCCCTGAAGTATTTACAGTTTATTTATTTGATTTTTTTTATAACTTTTATTCAGAATTTTCTGGTTTTTATGTTTTTTTTACATTTTGTCATAGGATGTAAAGTAATCATTAAAAAAACCTGAATGGGAGCTAGTTTCATGTCATATTGAGCAGTGATGATGTCATCATCTTATGCCATCAGTCGATTTCGCAATAAGATTATTTAATCCTGCACTAAATGTGTCGGTTAGTAACGTTTTTCTCCACTAAAAAGTGAGATTGTTTGTATATTTATCTACAACAAAATAGTTGATTCAGGTGTGCATCCAAAACACCTCAGGTGTCCTCAATACAGTTAAGTAAATGTGAGATTGTGAACAGTGGAGTGGACTATTATCTGCTACTAAGCCAACAAGTTTAAATAAAGTGGAAATCAGGAGAAAGATAGCACAGATATACCATAAATGTATCAATAGGTCATCACCTTTCTTTATCTCTCTCCCTCCAGTCTCCTGTAATTGAAGCTAGAACAAGTTCAGGATCCTAGATTAGCAATCTTAAGTGTTCAGTCGAAACCTCCGCTTTCTATCTGCAGCAATCACCGAAACTCTAATATTCTATTTCCACAAAGTAATCTCCAAGAAAGTTAAGGGAATCTAACTCATTTCAACTCAGCTGAGTCCACAGACAAATCAATATTCACATATAGAGCCTAATATTTGGTGTGGTA
>SSNP01000130.1:789699-808753 GCA_006937955.1 Pachypanchax playfairii
AAATTCACAGATGTGTATACCAGCATGGAATAAAAAGATTTGCAGCATAGTAAGAACTGTAGTGTTAACATTTGCATTAATCAGTTTTATATTAATAATTTGATATTTTTTATTTAACAATTTAAAATCAAATCTAAAAATGATATGGTTTGTCTTTTTAGCTTAACTTTCACATTTTAATTGGAGTTAGACAAAAGTATATGGAGACCATTCAAGGAAACATCAGACATCTTTAGAAAAAAATATTTCCTTCTTACATATTCTCTGTAGGTTTGGTGTGGTTTAAGTTTCGTGCACACACTCGTAGAAAACTTTGATTGTTAGATAAAATCCTAAAAATTGAAAATTTCATGCATTTCGGTTGTAAACAAAAAGAGTCGATACTAGACAAACAAACACAAAAGGGAAGTTTAAGCAAAATGATCTCCCCCTAGTGGCTGGCTGCAGTACAAGTTTCGAGTCCCGCCCCCTTCCATGTAAACATATTTTTTTCAACCCTTTTCTAGACATTTGGAATCAACATTTTCACTAAATTAAAAAAAAAAAAAAATAGTTCAATTTTTGATAACACCAGCTGCTGCATATAAGTCCTGTTTTAAAGGGTATGTACCATGTAAAGAAGAGAAAAAGAAACCAGTAAGAGTAATGCATCTTTTCACATGGATAATGAGACGAACTGAACTCTGATGAACACTTGCTGCTTTATTGTACAATATTCATCAGTATTGTTAGATATCAAGGCTGCAAATCGCTACCATTTAGTCTCATTTATTAATCAGTTCGAGTGATAAGATTTTACAGCTAAGCTCACCAGAGTGAAGCTTTTCCCCTCCTTTTTTAATATCCATTCCATTATTACATAAGTTTGAAAACAGCAGGAGGGAACAAAAATCTGTGTCTACCCACGTGTCCTTTGTGAGTCATATGCTTCTTAATTCATATTTTTTCTCCTCAAGATATTGAAAACGATATATAATATTTTTCTTAGAATCTAATTGGAAATTTTAGTGTTGTGGCTGCTGTGGTCCTGGGGAAGGCTGAAACATGTCCTGGAAGAGATGTATGACTCGACTCCATGGTCCAGTCATGGAAACCGAATGAAGATGTTTTGAAAAGCAAACTTCCTGCAGCTCATGCAATGACATTTGCAAAAACTCACTAAAGTTTTGAGGCCTTTTGGAAACTCCCTGACAAAGGCTGTTTGCAATCAATTGCCATTAGCTGCATCAGTGAGATGTTTCTTTTAAAGATGCAGAGACTGTCTTTGAGCTGCTGGCTTGGAAACATCATGATGAAACATCATTTGTCATTTTCAATCGAAATGTTGAATTTCGTGTAAGTCTACTAGATCCTATTCGTATTTTGCCAAAGGGACTATTTACTTTCCTTGCGAGTAAGTTTTATTTCTCACACAGATTCCAGACATTTACATTTTACATTCCACACTTTCAATCACGATATTTCTAAGAGTCCCAGTCTGCCATGAATTAAACTTGGTTTTGATTAAGTGTTTGTAGGTAGTGTCTCGGGTTTCGCGGATAAGAAGTAATAATCCTTGCATGTGTGTTATTGTGTGTTTTCTGGATGATTCTTTGGCTGTGTGCCATGGGACCAAGCAACACTTTAAAACTCAAAAATTTTTGTCTGATTTTCCCTAGCTGATACTGAAGTATCATTAAGTTTAGGTCCTCACTCTTTTAATTATTTTTTTTGAAAGAGTTTTTTTAATGAGCCTCTCCAAGTTACTTTGCTGGTGACAAAACAAATCCGACTGTAGCACAAGCACTTATTCTCAAAACATCATCTCTTTTTAAGATCAAAACATCTGATGAGTGGATCAAGAGCAGAAGATCCTTCTTACCCGAGTCGTTCTTTTAGGAAATATTGCCCATGTTTGACAGCACGCCAGTCTTAACAAAGGGGAAATGCTGAGTTCCCTTTTAATAGATCTATATTCATTTTCAAATGACTTGATTAGCCAGCACAATGTCATTGGATTCAGGGGCCCATTACACATTTATGATGGTAAATTACTGAACATTTACAATCCAAATGAAATTTCATGAGGACGGGATATTGAAAAAATGAAGGGAGAGAGAGATGCTTGACGTTCATCCCTGTAGCCTTGCCTCGGTGCACCTTTCTTCCTCTCCCTCCCTGCATTCAGCCTCCCTCTCTCCCCTTTTTTTCTCTTTCTTCCTCCCGTATCCCAACTCTCTATTTGTTTCTTCCCTCACGTATCACATCAGTGCCCCCTGTGGTCCAAACGGGCATCACAGGATGGTCTGGAGCTCGATTTGCTCACACACTTTTTTTCTTTTCTTTTTTTGGGGGGTCAGTGACGTTCAGGAAAGTGTGTGTTGTTGTTTTTTTTTGTGTACTGCCATTCAAATAATATTTACTTACCTCTAGGTGAGTAAATAAGTGAAACAAACAGGTTGAGGAATTGTGGTGAAAAGAAGCTTGCTTTCTTTGGTGTTTCATGTACAGATCCCAGAGCAAACACTTCTCCTCTTCAATCAACACTTAGCTCTCTGAAGCTCTGTCACTGCATCCACATCAATATTTTATTGTGGCAAATTTGCAGTGACATGCATTAGTACAATTAGAGGCCAAGTTTTTTAGTTTTTTCTCCCCCTCTTGCTTTAATTCCCACCTTCTACAAGCAGAGCAAGTGATAAAGGGAGGCTGAACTCACTCGTTCTCTCACTCGCTTCCTACTCTTCCTCACTTTCTCGCCAGCGTGGCTCGTTCGTTTCTCAGCTCTCCACCTCTAAATAATTCATCATCCAATCAATCATTTTCTCTTTGTTTTGGGCCCCAGTGCCTGAGATGAAACGGCCCGCTGCCAAAGCTGCTTTGCCTCATCTGAGGCCTGGAAAACATGATCTGCTGCTGAGATTACAACACACACACACGGACACACACACACCAAAACACACCTAGAACTGAAGTATTCGCAATTGGGAGTCATACACATTGTAACAGATACAATAGGCACACATAGCCACACGAATTCTTTCACTGACACAAAATAAAGTAGATGTTTGTCCGAAAAATTGGGCCTATGTGAACTTAAAACTAATAATTTTTGATACTTACGTAAAGTATACAAAAGAAAAGACCCAGTTTTCAGTAGACATGTCTAAAATATCCAAAAAACACTGCCATTCCAAAATAGCACAACAATAATTATGTGTATATAATATACAAAACATGTGCAGCGTTAAGTTTTTGGATTTACTGCTCAATACGTGTCGTTATTCTCATTTAATGCTGTTAAACTTTGAGCCTTTTTAGTTTTTTAATGGCCTGCCTTTGCAAAGGGAGCTGTGTAATAGAACACAGACTGCGTGTGTGATCTCTCAGCTGTAACACTCGGGTTTGGTTAGCTTATCTAAAGGGCCTGTCTCCGCCTTAAAGCCTGTGTGGAGGCAGCCCTTAATAGGGGGAAATGTCTTGGACAAGTGATTTGAAGATATTTCGCTTCATCCCTTTGGAGCGCTCTGCAGGTGATGCTACGAATGTCTCCTTTTGTTTGATGTCGAACAACACAGATCTGCTATTGAGTGATAGCTCCGAAAGCAGGAAGTATGCGAGACCCTGCGTGCTGCACCCCCCTCCCCTCCCTCTTTTTGAGCTATATCAGAGAAAACTGACATCTATTATGGTAAAGAAAAGACAAGTGTTTGAAAATTTCAAGTACACACACGCCACAGAAGTGTCAGTGTGATTTTTTTTCTTCTTCTTTTTGTTAACAAGGTGGTTTTAAGCCAACCATGTCTATAAGAACTCTGTTGGGTAGAACATGAAAAGGAGGCTGCGAGTCCATGATGGTAATAGTTTAGCTCCTTTAAAAGTCACCCTTAGCCCCCTTGTCCATCTAGCAAAAAAAGATTAAGCCAATCAAGTGCAAACTCAGATTTAAGTATGGGTATCAGCTCACTCACCATCAAAATTTTTGTCACCATTACAGTCAGTCACTGTAGATTTAGCTTTATTTCTGATAAACTTTTCATTACCTTAATAAGTGTTGATTTATCAGATGTTATGGTTAATTTGACCCAAAAAAAAGAAAGAAAGTTTATGAAAATAGTTGCAGAAGTAATTAAGGCTATAACGATACACTGATGTATTGATGTATCACGATACAGGGAGCAATATTGTATCTTGAGGTCCAGTATCGATAATATTGATACAGTAAACGTGTTGTACTAACCACCACAAGACGGGACAACATGCACTCTAATATTCTATAAAAAAGGTTTTTCGCTGAAAAAGACTCCAAACTGATGTGAAAGCGAATCATTGGCTTTGTATCTGCAGTATACTGTTATGAGCAACTATTAAAAATACATGAAGCTTTATTAAATAACTATTATTACATATTTGTATTTTTTGTGACATATTAGTTTTGCTAATAAAATACTACAAACTAATGAAAAGGGGAATCCCATTGGGATTTCTTCAAATTCTACAATCCTGCATGACTTTAACCTTGACATGAATATAGTTTGACCCTCTTTTGGGCAGAGAAGAATTAGTATCATTGTCTATATGTTGAGTTGTTTGCGTTTGATGCCATTTCAAAGGGTATTAAAAATTCAGTCAGTTAAAGTAAAACACAGGTTTGATTGCAAACTTATTTGCTTAACATTAATCACATTTAATTCAATCCGTTAATTAAAATGGATGATGCAACAATTTTTTTGTAGACACCAAAACTTTGTGATGCTTCGTGCAACATTTTCAAATATTTCGGACAATTTATGAACATTTTAGGAAGCTGGAAAGGGCAAGAAAATAATGTTTCTTTAGCTGATGTTTAAAATCAGTGAACACTGATAGCCACCTCATTTTATGACACAAAGTAAGTACGAAATTTTTAATTAGAAAAAAGACAACTATTGACTGGGTCACAAGTGTGTCTTGATAGAAGCTTCAACTAAATTCCTGAAATATTAATGTGAAAATGCTAATTCTACTATTTAAAAAAAAAAAAAAAAGAACAGTTTACCCCTGAAGCTTGTAGTGTAGATACCACTTATTTCTCCGCACATGAAATCTAATAGTCTTGTTGAAATGTGCCGCGAGGGACTCACACTCTGTCTCTTTCTCTCTCTCCCATACACACACTTTCACACACACAGTGCATGCATGTCTGAAAGTCTGATAAATAGCAGAGGTGGATGAGGAGACATCAACAGTAAATGTCTTGGGCACTGTAAAAAGAAAAACTGCTTTATTTATCAGGCTGGCAGGAACACATTATTAAGACAGACAGAAGGCTTCGGGAGTAAATAAAACACTACGGCGACATGGCGGGCACAAAAGAAATAAAGTGTGGAGTTAAAGGAAGGCGATTTAGAGAGATGGATTAACAGAGAGGGAAATGAAATGTAGTGGGACACAAGGAAGAGTGGAGTGTCAGGCGGAGAGTTGAAGGATCACCCAGGGCCTGGTAATCATGCCCCCATAGAGCTCCACAACAAGCAGCTTCAGTGTGAATGAGCGATCACACCTACCTGCCCTCTGTTTGTTCCCTGATCTCTTTCTCTCATGTACACGTGCTGAGTAACACCGTGCAGCAAAATGCAATGTCCCCCTTCTTGGTGAGATAAATTGGCCGCCAACCAAAGACAGCAAGAGCCAGATTACCTCCAGCGAGATGCCAGCTATCGTAATTATTGTTACAAAATGTGTGGAGAAACTGTTCAAATATGTCATGGCCTCAGCACACATGCCCCACTGATATTTATTACCAGTTATAAATTAATAGAAGGAAATATTTGGGACATATATGCCAATGTAATTTAGACAGACACAAAAAAATGTGATGAGCTCTAGTATTTTTTTATAAGAATATCATTAACCCTCTTGTAATTAACCTCGTTCAAAAATTAACCACATATTATTAAACCAAGCAAATAATTGAAGCAGCAGCTTAATTTATAATTTGACATTTTCCCACCTCTTTTTTTTTTTTACCCCCCTTCCCATCTTCCATGTATTTATTTTAATAAAAAAAAGGGAATGGAGAGAAACATTTAGCAGCATGGATTTTAATGAACATGTAGGCCATAATAATTTGATCCGTGGTTCATCCTACCGACCAGGTTCAGTTTTTCGCAGAGAGCTACCACCTCCATTGTCCCTTTACTTTTCAAACAGTGGGAGTGCAAGAAGGAGAGTCTCTTATACTTCTCCAAGACACAGACAAAGGCCAATAGGGAATAATATGGAGATCTGGTCCTTGTTGAACATAACCAGCCTTGTGTATAGCTTGCAGATACCACCTAGGTCTGCATGTCAAGGCTCAGCTATAGAAAAGAAATGAAATAATTCAGAATATTTTGTAAAAAGGGTTGGTATAGACAGGAAAAAAATCCTGCATCCTCTATGGAGGGATATTTTAAGACTGCCCATTGGGGGAGTGTTATTGCTACCAATTTTGATGCATGAAAAAGGGGCTAGCATGTGGTTTCATAAGTACAAGAACATAATTTCAAGGTGATCATTTTAACGTCACAAAGTCCACAGGATATCCAACAGAGTTTTTATGTTTGTTTACACTCATATAAGACCAACCACTTGGGATGTCACATGTTGATCTTAGGTACTGGATTGAGGTCCTGATCAAGTAATTTATCAACGATTTTTGCTGGAGTAGCTGACCATGCGCAACTCCACTGTTGATTTGTTGTCTATAATTTAATTCCAGCTGTGGTAAAATATCTTCAGTATGGAAGTGCGTTTAAATGACAATAAGACCAGTTCAGTTGTAATTTGAAATGTTTTGAATTTGGGTATTTCATTTAGTACCACCAGTTTAATTCGACTGAGTCTGAGGAGAACAGTATCTGGTGTATTGACACCAAGACTGAATCTTCCACATGAAATAAGTCCAAAAGTTTGCCAAAGTACTTGTTTTCAGTAAAGATGTCCCTATAAACTACTTACCTTTGGATTGAGTTGTCACAATGTAGATGCAATTTAACATCTTTCAAAAAGGTCAAGTGCGTCATCAAACAATTCCAAATACAGTATCTGAGTACTCAGATGATGCAGCTCTCCCCAGCCGAGGTTCAGTCTATGGGCTTGACCTGAACTTTGTTCCTCATTTGGTTGTGATATGCTGAGACACTCTTCCATCCCTCAGAGAGGAGGAGGAGTAGCTGTCTGCCAAATCTGCCTCATCATTGACCCCAATGGCCTGCCGCAGCGAGTCTTCAGGACAGATGTTTAACTGCCATACAAAACTCCACGGCTCACTGCCTATTCAATCACTCATGTGACAGTTAACACCCCACAGTGGCTAATGATTTTCTGTCATGTTCGGGCCACGCTGCGGAACTGGAGGATTAAATATTGGCTGATGATGGACACATCAACGCCTAAAATTGTCCCCTGTTCATCACCTAAACCTCCGTGTACCCTGTTTTACCTCTGAAGCAGAGTGAAGCACTGTCCCGGCTTGTGGCACTCATAAAGGGGCACTTTCTTCTTTTAATACCGTATTACTTTCCAGAAATTTGTGAAGTTTTTTTTAGGAATTGGAAGCTTCGTTTTTCTTTGGAAGAGAAAAAGTTGGAAAAATGATTTTGAACAACTTATCAAATCGATGTATGAAGTTGTACTGGTCACTCCATATGTATCCCGTTAAAAATTGGTTGGTTTTGCCACTATTTCTCAATTGATTCTTCTGTGAAGAATATATTCTTTTGATGATTTTTTTTTCCCCCCTCGATTTTAGAAAGAAAATTCTTCAACTTTCTTTCTTGCAAGTCTTGCAATTCCACCATCTTCTTTATGGCTGTCAGTTGCCTTTGTGTACACACGGATTTTGAAGTTTCAGGCCACCAGCTCTCTTACTTCCAAGGGCCAGCTCGCTTCCTACAAGCCCCAAAGTTCAGTCGTGTTTTGTGTCTGAACATGCATCTTGTATTCATTCAGACTCCTTCCAGGGCTCACTTCCTCTGCACATCAACATTGTTTGCTGGATGGGCATCTGTGGTCTGAGTTGTGTGGAAACTTTGGAGTATTTATTATTCAAAGGCCTTGTTCCCTGTGCTGTGCTGGTAAAAGAAGGAAGGGGAGGGGGTAGGTGGATGCAGAACTGACACAGTGTCACTAACAGGGAGAGCTTCAAAATCCCACAGTCGACTTCCCTTCCATTATTTGTTCCAGTCCGGGAAGGCACAGGCAAGATCACACGGGAGCAGAGCTTGGTGTGTGTGTATGTGTGTGTACTTCAGTATCTGTGTGTAGATTTGTCATGCCCACCTACGTATGTAGTATATACTGAAGTGTGCAAGCCATGTATGAGCTGGCATCTACTCCTGTGTGCAACATGGATGTGTTAGGGTCAAATGATTGCCGGTTTGCGTGTGTATCAAAGTTTAAGGTGTCATATCGTGGTTTGTTTTCATTGGCCTTGGCAGGTTTGAAAAAGAAGCAGCTTGGATTGAGCCCGGCTGAAAGTTTATAGGAAAAAAATATATAAAAAAATCAATTGCATTGATTCGCTCAGCTTGTATATGTCCAACTTTCTGTATTTACCCAAAACATTGCATTTAATCAATGAAATTAATAACACTCTAGCACTACTCACATGCTTATAACTCACACACCCTTCCCTCCTCGCAAACAGTCATAATGAGCAGCACCACATGTCTGCAGTCTTCAGTTCTCCCTTCACTCCCACTAGACATCCCAACTTTGCACACTTTACATACAATATTCATACCATGTCTGAGAGCAAGGATTCTTGGTCTGGTCATCTGGAAAATCCTGGCAATCACTGATTGTCTCTTGTCCTTATGAAAGGGAATAATTCTTTAACATACGCCAAGACTGTTCAAAAACAGCCTTTTTTGATGAATGACACTTCCCGTCCTCCAGATCCTTTATGTTTCCAACTCATTAATAAAGCAGCACCAGAGAGAGTGCGAACGGGGGTGTGACATGGTGGAAGTTTGTATGTGAGCGAGTGTGTGAACTTTTTTCCCAGTGTTTGAATTGTCAGGTGTGATTTGGGAACCCTGATCCTCAGACAACAATGTTCAGTCGCTCTGGTTGTCGTGCTATTTATCATTTTCCTCTCTGACAACCTATTGGTGTTACAGTAGAGAAGAGTTTAATTTTTTTATTTTTTTTTGTGTCAAACACTAAAGGATAAAAGGGTTAAAAAAAAGTGGAATTCCCCACTTTAAGGTGCGTCAGCCTTTAAAAGAATTAAAATCATAAAACGCGCAGCTGTTGGTGTCATTTTGTTCAAAATAATCAAACTGCTGCTTGCAAAGTGGCTCAGCTGATCTTAAACACAGAAGATCAGTGCGAGAATGCTGTTTGCTTATCTGTTTTCAACATCTGTTTTGCTGCTTTGCTGCAAATTCAAAGAATCAAACGTGTGTAATTGTGTTCAGGTATTTTCATGGTAATCTCTTCCCTACCTTTTGTGTCTGCATTGCTGCTCCATGTAGCAGACTCGGTTGTGTTTAGCCTGCTCAGGCATCTGTATTAAAGCTTAATGCTCTTCCACTCTAATAAGACATGGGAGTTTTGATAAATGCAATGAGTGCATGTTTTGAACTTGCACAATATGCACGGCAGCATCTTATCTTTGTAATGCAGAGCGTGTTTATGGAGCCTTGAGAATGTTTTCTAAGTGAGTTTCACTCTCTCTGTACGGAAGAGTGGCTGAGACACACAAACTTGTGCACATAAAACATAAACATGCACGCAGGGTTAATTTAGAACCGTAGGCTTTTAGTCAGCATATTAAATGTGTCAACTTATAAAGCAAAAATGCTGTAAATGTTTTCAATATTCATGTTTTCGTATTTGTCAACCAGCATTTCATAACAAATTCATGAAAAAAGCCCCGTCAAACTGCATGCTAAGGGAGAGGGGGCTTTGTGCGGCGCATACATTTTTGACGAGACACATCCACTTAGAGCTCACCATCAGAGATCTGCATCACAAGCCTTTGGAAAAATAAAGATAAATATTTTGTATCATGCATTTTTAAAAAATAACACCCCATAAATTCCTAAGATCAGACATACGCTGAGAAGGATTAGTGTTTTGTCTCAGAGCATCACTAATGAAGTTCTGCATCACTTTGTTTAGTGAATTATTTACAAAATGTTGTTACTGATTTGTTAAATCATCTTTGGCAACAGTTTATAGTGGATCAAATAGCTTGAAGGCATAAAGCGCTACACGGCGTACATTCGGAGCACCTGTAGGAAAAATACCTGCTGCATTCATCCCTGAATGAATTTTGGATCCATCTTTCCTTTAAATAATGTCAAAAACAGGAAGTTTGTATTCCAACGTGTCTCTTACTTTTGTAAGAATGACCTAATAATTTTTGCACTGACCAAACTAAGGGTTGTAGCTACCTCATTGGGCTGTGACTTTTGGTGATTCTAAATTGTGAGAAAATGTAAAAATGTGATTATTTTTAGGTGATGATGAACAGACTTGATGTAATCCATTCATTTTATTCCCTGGATCATAAACAGCCATTAAATTATAACAGACTTTTTCAAATATTTTGACATCTTACAACTGTTTAATGTCCAACAAAAATAAAATGTTTGACTATAGAGAATAATTTATTCTCTGGTTTTTAGCTCGTCTTTGGCTCTAACACCTTGTCTCATTCATAAGATCTTGCAGATTTTTATTGAAAAAATGGAGCCCATGAAGTAAGAGTTGAATTACAGTGACTTTCTCTGGAAATACAAGCAGGCAACCAACTTAAGTTCAGACAAAGAAAATAAAAAACCATCCCTGCCATCCAACATTAGTCTACAAGGCTAAAGGCTAAGCTAGTATCTCACAGTGCTGCAGCTGTTAGTAACAAAAGCCAAATTGCACTTATGAGTATACTTTTTCAAAAGTTTTTATAAACCTTCGTGAGGGTTCTTGGTGTCTTATCATTGGAATTTTGAAAAGGCTGGAAAAATTCCAAGACCGATTTTGATCTCAAAATAATTAGTCAACACAGGTGTCTGTAACTTTTCTTAATTTAGTTTCAGGGCCAAACACGTTTCCTAAAGTCCCAGAAATGTGAGAAAACTTTAGGAACAGTTGGTGACTTTTGAACCTGAAACATCATGACTGATTTAGACAACCATGACAAAATGGTATTAGATTTGTGTACAAACTTAAGATACTTCTTGAGAAAATTAAGAAAATTTGCATGAATTAAAAACATCCTCCCATCAGAGAGTGGCGACTAAATACACTTTCACCAGAAGCAGGAAAAGCTAATCCATAGTGCAATGTCTGACCTTCATCCCCATTTTCATTTAAACATGCAGCTACTTTTAAAACATACCTTTTCATTTAGGTTTTTCAATTGGGTACTATTGAGGCGGTTAAAAAATGTGTGCAGTAATCTATGAAGTGTAGAAAGTGACCACAAGGAGAAAAAAAAAACACCAGCTGCAAAAATTCTTATAAATATATCAGCAGGTGTCCATAATATGCAAACTGGTGGGGTTGTTTGTTTCAGGGCAGGCATGTGGGTTCAATTTCCCAGGTAATGTTATCTCTTTTTAAATGAAAATATGATGCATAATTATAGCAGGAGTCAGTGGTGTCCTCCATTGTTGTTTAATTAGCCAGCTAATGCTGTTGCTCTATGCTGCAAACCCTTCATTTGTCTTGCTTAAGAATCCCCTCTCTTTCTATTAGCATACTGAGTTTATTTATTATGAGAGGGAGAATATGCAACAGTCATATTAAACCCTAATAAGCTTTAATTTCTTCAGTTACGAAGTGCGACAGCGTGAAGCGACGCCGTCTTCATTCAGCTTTGTCCATTTGTCACACAAAATAAATGAATCGCAGCATGGAAAATGTGTGTTTGTTTAAAAATAAGTCTGCTACGTCCCACAAACCTCCTGTGGCACGTCTAATGTGACTTCAGTAATAGTGGACCATACGTGAAGTTGCAGACAATTATTGATCTTTGCGATGTTCTCCAGCACTTAACCTTTACACTAGCCGAACGGGGTATGAAGTCCCTTATTGAATGTGTACTTTTATGTTCTTCTCTGGTGACAGGCCTAATCAATAGTCCTCCTCCTCACTCTCATTAGAAGGAAAAGCGTCCAAGACTCCATCTGTAGACTGGAAATCTATCTGCATATGTGCCCCAGGACCCTTTTCTCTCTCTTTTTTTCCCTTTTGACTATTTCAGCATTGAAATGCAGCTGAAGATAAAAAAAAACCAAAAAAAAGATTAACTTATTTTTAAACAAACTGGCTTAAAATTTTTATTTTACAGACTCAAATAGATAAATATAAACATGACCAAGAAAATATAGAATTTACAAAAGTCAAGATTTGTATTGCAATAATAAAGATATACTTGTACATGCGTATGTGTGTGTATGTATGTGTGTATAGCTAACAAGTGCAATGTAAAGACTTTTTAGAAACCCAATTTCATCAAAGTATACACAGTTTTTACTTAAAATCACACTGAATTCAAGACCTTTGACACCGATGGCATTTTTATTTCACTCTTAATGTCAGATTTAGTTTTTTAAATCTCCAGTTTTAGTTGACAAAGTTGAATATATCTTTCATGGTGGATCTTTTGTGTCTTCCCTTATTTTTTTCCTTCTGGTTCCTTATTTACTTTGCTGCCTAAAAGTCACCTAACAATGACAAAAGTATCGCTTGGTGCCTAAAGAGTTGCCAGTTGTATTGCAGTTTGCGTGATCAGACAAATTAGTCGTGTTAAATGAGATCAGACGACAAGAAACACATCAGGAAGGGTGTGATTATCTGTTCCTGACACAGCACGTCCGGCAATGTGACTTACATTCACTCTCACTTATAGATCTTAAGGCTAAAACAATATTTTGATGCAGCTTAGATGATAAAACATCACAAAAGATTTCCACTTCTGCATTCCTAATCTTTGTTTCCCCTTATGTAGGCAAGATGTTTCCAGATAAGCACCATTAATCATTCCGCCGCATCTGTTCGTTCTCTTTCACCTGTAGAGCCTCCGCACTCGGAAAATAACGCTCCTCCTCGCGATTGCCTGACACATTAGCTCATTAAAATGTACAAAGAAAACTCCTCTTTATCTCTGATAATCTAATTAGCATCAGCCAGATGGTTTAATAAGGGATATCGGCGCCGTTTAGCCTCCCAAACGGCCCGCTGGAGGAGAACAGTGGAGGAGGCTCCTCTTCGCTCTCCTCTTCACTCTGAATAGCTCTCCAGGGTTCACATTATTGCTTCCTCTGCCTGAGGCGAACCACTCCAACTCAGGAGTTTAGGGAGGATGAATGCTTCCAGGAGAGAGACATGCTCAAAGTGAATCAAATAGGCAGAGATGTTGGATACTGCTGGGAATGTTTTAAACCAAATAATGGCAGATAACTGGCTTCACCTTTAGCTCCCCAAAGGAGTGAGATACATTTCTGATTACACTTTAAATCTTTTCGGGATAAATCAATGTGCGTTTAATCGTCGCCTTGGTAACCTACTGCTTTTAAGTTCATCTTGGCTTAGATGATGTGAATTTTACAACATAAAAGTTAGAACATTATGGAAAAAAAAAAAGGTTTTTGAATAAAGCAGTTTGGATAAGTTTTATCTTCCTTCTTGCACTGAAAGGATGCCGTGTTGCTGGAACTTCAAGCTGTTAGGCCTGACAAGGCACCAGTTCAAATAAAGTCAGGTTTCATATCATTAAGGGGGAAAAAGTTCTATGTCCCGATTACATTAGAGAAGTCTTGGCCATCTGGTCTCTCCACTCCTGACACTTCTCTCTCCGTAATGAGCGGATGCTGCCGCAGCCCGAGACATGAATGCTCAAGTGAAGTCCGGTCGACAAGACATACTCAGCCAGGCCCTGCGTCGGCAATCTGGGCAAATACATGGAGCAGAAAGCGGCTAGGCGGCGAGCCAAGCAGGCAGACAGGAGAGCCGGTGGCTGCAGCCCTCAGTCAGCAGTGAGAGAGAGAGAGACATGCTCAATTAACTCTCCAACTTCAGTGGGGCTTTTCCTGCTGGCCAGTGGAGAGGAACAATAATGACTGGATTTAGAATAAAAAGATGTGCACATCTACAAAGAAAGGGGTGTAAGAGGGGGAGAGGATGAGATAAGGGGCTCGCATTTAGATTGACGGTTGGAAATTGTGGAAGGTCAGTGCGATCTGTGAAGCGTCACCCGGGCAACTGCTCTGGAGGAAAAAAAAATCCAGCTATGCTCGATGACTGGGTGTGATGCTTTACTGCTTAAATTTATCCATTAAAATTCTTCTTCTTTTTTCTTTAGAATTACTCTTTATTTCTTCTTCAGGGCTCGTTAATGGGCTCTAAAACAAGTAAATGTTCTTTTTTTCCCTTTTTTCCAACAAAACCTGCATCAATGTCCATTATTCAAAAAAGTCTTACAAACCTTTGCATCTTTAACTTTGAGATGGTGTTAGATGGAATTTCATTTGGTGTTGGATTTTGATCCCTTCTTATCTTCTGTTGTTGCATTCTGAAGAGAAGTGTTAGATAACGAGGTTCCAAAAAGACTCAAACCTAAAATTGATCATTTTTTTTATTAACATCATTTTAACTATTAGAACAAGTGCATTTCAGTTTAACAAGCCTTTCTGCTCAACCTGCACTGTTCTTAGCATATGCAAACTTTTACAACAAATATTTTAGCTGGATCTGTTTTTAGGCACATGCTTAAAGCAGAATACACTTCAAGAAGATTAAGTAGAAGTTATTAGATATAGTAATACTCAATAAGTTTGTTTAGGGTAATGTTTCACTGAGCAGTGGCTATTGGTGACAAATTATGAACCATATTAGACATATTGTACCTCAAAATAATTGAAAACGTCCTTGTGGAATTCTGGAATCTTTCTTAATTTAGTTTCCGTGAATCAGAAATTTGCTGATCGGGGCAAAAAATAACATTTGACAGTCAAACCTTAATAATAATAATACATTTTATTTATAATGCACTTTACATTTCAAAGAAATTTCAGAGTGCTACAACATGTGGAAATAGCAATACTAACAAATGGACAGGATACATATCAATAAACAATAAAATACAGTAGCACACATAAAAACTGTGGAAAAAGCATATTTAAAACCACCCTAAAAGGTCCTCTTAAACAAAAATGTTTTAAGTTGTTTAAGTTGTTAAATTAAGACATAATTAGGATTATGGCTAGAATAATTGCACAAATGTAGAACTTTATTTACAGTAACATCATCGACATGTTGCAGGTACTAATTTGCTGTCATTTCAACAAAGTTTGCTTATTTACTTGCAGACACAACTCTTCATTTTGGAAATTAACACAAGCCAAAATATATTAAATATCATTTTCCCGGAAACATCTTATGTAATTCCCCAGCTGCTTTGTCTGATATACAGTGTTACATTCATAAAATGTTAAATCAACCGTACCTGCACAGCTAGAAATTCAAGTATTTCTCACCATTTTTGACTCCCTTCTTTTGGCATTTTCAGCAGCTCTGGTTTCACACTCTTCAACAGTATAAGGAAATTGTAGAGACAAATCCTTCCTCACATTAAAACCCTAATTACATCTGTCAGCACTCGACACAACCTTTCAGTATTTCTGCTCACTTTTTAAACTGTTGTACAATCAATTAAACCCTACAGCTGCCCACCCCTTTCTTCATCTTTGCTGATCAGTAGCTTTGAAGACATTCATAATATCCAGACATAAAGCAAACTTAACACTTTTACAGTGTGTGGGTGTGTTTGTACGCTCTAGCTATAAGTATGTGTGCACATACCTGCTCTCATGTATTGAACTTTACCAAGTGCCGAGCAAAGATCACACAGAAGGGTCTTATTAAACTTTGAGCTCACTCAAAACTTTGACACACAGAACACTGAGAGTTTGCATTAGGAATATTAATGCCCATATTAATATTGTGTTGACCTTTTGCCATTCACGAGCTTCATACTGCAGTCCAAACACAGAGAGGCTGTTTTTAATTCCTTAGTATAAAGGAGAAAAAGGCAGACACTTGCATGCATTCATTAAAAAACAGAAAAAAAAAAAATTCTTCCTTCAGCTCAAGATCATTGACGATTGACACCAGACTTGTTATAATACTGTTTCTTATGTTGCCCCTGATTGGGGAAAAATGCACATTATATCATATAATACGAACCTAACACTAATAATATATTTGTCTAATTTTAGTTTCAATAAAAAATAATGCATTCAAATCAGGTTTAGAGTTTTTAAAGGAACATTTCAGTATTTTTGTGTTAAAGTTATAAATAAGAAGTATGTTAAATGTCGCTTCCTGACAGGACTGATAAGCTGACAGCTAGGCTAAAATGAATTGCTGTCACCTTAAAATAGCTCTAATCTCCAGACTTTCTAAGTGGTTGAATGCAAACAAACTTTGTTTTGCGTTAACTATATATATATATTATTTTTTTTTTTCTGGAATAATCATGCTAGGGGCAAAATTTACTTTGGTGTAAATGTTTGTAAAGTAACATTTGCCTGAACTTTTATAACATGTTGAAGATATTTTAAACATGGCAACAATTCACTTAGCAGCATTTAGATTAAATGTTAGCTCATCAGTCCAGTCGAATGTAAACTATTTATCCCTAAACTGAGGCTGTTTAGTAAAATACAATGTGTAAAATATCAATTATTTCTAACTTTTACACTGAAAATCTTTCTTAAAATCACCAAAGAACTTCTTAAAGGCTTTTAAACAAGACAAATGAAATTGATTAAACTAAACTGCAAGAGACTGTTTCCTTGACTTGCTGTTCTCCTGTGAATTTCTCAGAAAATGCTCCCAGACACAATTTCTGATTGTTTATGGCTAATTTGCGTCTGTTTTCCACACATCTAAACACAGTGGCAGAGTCAGCTGTGCGATGCCTTTTTTTCTTTTTCCTCCTGGGAGGAACTGCGGAGTTGGTTTTACCTCCACGACACAGAGGCTTCAGGGCCACAACAAGCTATAGGCGATGTGACAGGAACAAAGGAAATGCATTAGTCAGCCATGTTGTGTGTTTCTGGGAATCCACTCTGCGTGGAGCTCACACAGGAGAAATTACATTTCTGCTTTGATTTAATTAAAGCTAAATATTGGGCAATCGTCAGGCACTTGGCAGGGTATACTTGACACAGTAATTATCTCCTGAGGTGCTTTTGTCTTAAAGACTGCATTCATGCGTGAAACCAATTCCAGCGTTGACTTGTCAAAGACTCCCCACTTTTTCTTTCTTTTTCTTCAAAAAAAAAAAAAAAAAAAGAGACACTGTTTGCTTACCGTACCTTTAAGGCATCCAAAACCTGTCACACGTGCTGACTTGATTGAGTGGCTTCTGTTTTGAGGCTAGAAGTCGCAGAAAACCACTATATCAAACTTGCATTTGTTTGTTGATGAGCAATAAAAGATTGTTTTCCTATAAAAGTTGTATAAAGTGATGGACTTATAGGTCTTTATCCTCTTGTCCTAGCCTCTAAATAAAATATTCATGAGATGAAATACAGGTTTTTGACAGGGTCTTTGAGTTATAAAGGAAAGCTGTAGTACACATACATTCAGAGTCATGCCTTCTATCCAATGTTATTATATTTACTGTATATAGATATATATGTTTATATACATATATATATATCAACCATATCTCTTTTTTCCTGTTCACTCTCTACGGCCTCTTTCAGTCTGTTTTCTCTTGAATTATTCACCAGTGTCATCATGTTGACCTGTTCCTTGTCAGAGCTGTAGCAGTGTGTGTGTGTGTGTGTGTGTGTGTGTGTTTAAACTAACACTGCAGCTGTGTGTGTGTGTGTGTGTCAGGGCCAAGCAACGCTCCCCTCATGCAGTCCTCGGCTGTAATTTGTGTCACTGACTTGAGTTTGACGGGTGAGCAGCTTCGCACAACACTGTGTCACAGGGGTGGGGTGTGTGTGTGTGAGTATGTGTGTGTGTCGGGGATGTTGTGTGTGCGCATGTGTATTTTTGTGCCACGTCCGCATGACTTTGTCTGTCTCCATCTTGAGCTGTGGACATGTGAGACTGCGATGGTGTGTGCTTTCAAATATGTCTATGTCTGTGTGTTGATGTGTGTGTGTGTGTGTGTGTATACCTGCGTGGATGAACAGCGGTGCAGCTCACTCCTTCCGTTGCCTGCATTGGCACGGTGTCACAGTGAGGAGCCCGGAGGAGACATCCGAGGCCGCGGCGGTGAGACGCTCACAGCTGCCACTTGTCACATTAGTCGGCTCAAATTTGGAGGAAATCAATTCTGAACCTTAATTCGCTCGACGACTCCCACGCCCAGCGCAGCCGAAGAGCCCCGGCCAACAGCAAAGCCCCCCCACCACCACCACTACCTTTTTCCTCCTTCCCTCCCAAAAGGCGAGGAATAGAATCCCAGGGGACACAAGTCATCAATCTTAAATCACCTCCTCCAAACTAATGGCAGTCCCAACCCGGCCAGTCCTACTAAATTGAATTATTACTGGATTGACAAAAAACTGCTGAGAATATTTTTGAAGGAAGGAAAGGAAGGACGTGTGTGTGTGTGTCTTAATGACAGGAAGTGGAGAAGAACTGGTCAGAGTGAGTCATGGGTAGAAGTTGTCCACACGCATTCATGCATGCATGCATGCGCCAACGCGGCTCAGCAGTGCAAATGTTTTAAAAAAATGCACACGCTTAAACACCAGCCGCCCCATTTAAACACGCTCACCTTTGCCTTTCCGTCTCTGTCTCTCACATGCACCACTCGCACACGTGCATTTCTCCAGCTATGTACTGTATGCTAATGTTCATCATCAGTCAGGACAGATTAATGCCCAACCTCTCAGCTAGGCAGATCCAACCTGTGCATAGACCACCCACTCATTGAGACACAATGCATGGAGACAGGTTTCTGGATAAGGGGCTGAAAGTATGACTCTTTTTTTCCAGCTCAGGAATTTTCAAGAAATCTATTCATGAGTCGTTAGGAATGTGTAGAAAACTATATATTTATATAAAAAAA
>SSNP01000130.1:811610-834298 GCA_006937955.1 Pachypanchax playfairii
GGGGGGGGGGGGGGGGGGGGGGGGGGAGAAGAAAAAAAACAGCACTCCGAGCTGTTTGGTTAGTGGGGAGAACAGAGAAGAGGGCAGATCGGCACAACCGCAGAAAGTATTCAATATTTTGTCCTTGAACAGAATCCATGTGACAATTCTTGTACAACAGTACAAGGAGCAAGGAAGTGAGTGGAATATTAAACCCTATGGATAATTTACGTTGCCTCTAGAGATGGAGATTAGGGATGTTTTAAGTTTTTAAACGGTTATTTTAAAGTTTTGCAACAATTCTTGTTTTTCTGACTTACTGAGACCATAAACACACCTTGTGTTTTTGTGGGGTCTGGCATGAGCATCTTAAATATGGCAGTGATGGTCACAATTAAGAGCTAATTAACACATATCAGTGAGAAGTTCTCACAAATCTACTAAATCAAAGTTGTCTCTTAAAATCTCACATAGGAATATAATGTTACATGAAAACAAAGATTAAAAGTAAATATATTTACAGCTTCTTTTGTTCTTTTACTAAAGTAGTTCTGTTTTGATATCATTAGAATAACCACATGATGGCTGTTCTGATTAAAAATGTTTATTTGAGGTGTGAGATAAAATCTGATTAATCAACAATACAATTGACTTTGTTTTCTGGTTTTGGTGTTTTTTATGGCAAGACAGAAGTCCACCTTTATCTATTTTCAATGATCCGCCATTATCTCTTTCCACAACACCAAAGTTAATAAAATTGTGTGTCAAATATTAGCAATAAAATAATGAATATTTCATAACAGGGATTCAGTGTTATTACCAGGCTGTTACATCAGCATCGTGAGCCCAGACCAAATATAGTTGCCAGTTTTTTCAAGTCAGCAGAAATGGAAGGGGGGGACTCCCTCTGATAATATTAGATTTTGTCTTCAACTCTGATAGAAAAAAGATTTCATGCAGTTTTACAGCCTTTCATAGAGTTTAAGGAGATATCTGTCTTTCATGTATATTCACTTGTTTGTCTGTTTTATTGTATAAATTTCGTGTCTTCTTCCTTTTTCAATCTTTAAATGTTTCTTTTTTTTTTCTTCTTCTTCTTTTTTGTATTTTTATTTCCATTAATCTTTTTTGAGGGCTCTCTGTAATCCATCTCCCCAGCCAAGAGGTATTCCCAGAGGGTAAATTACTCTGGAGGCCTGCCTGGCCCCGCACTGCATCAGATTGACCCTCAGCTTGTTTGCCATTTTGTATACTGCACTGTTTATTTAACAAGGAGCAGAGTAAGTGTGATTTCCAGGGACGGGTCCCTGTGATAGTAGTTTTGACACCCTGCCTGAGTAATGACCCTCATTATGGAGCCCCTGACAGCTCCCTGAAAGGCCTGATTTATGAATATGCTGGGACTGCAGCCCCACAAGCCTCCACGCACCAGCCTGGTCTCCCCTTCCTCTGTCAGCATCCGCAGACTGTACATACATGAGCGTGGGCGTTTGTATGCAGATAGTGCCTACGCATGTACCAGAAGGTAAATGGCAGTTGCATTTGAAAAGAAATACATTTTTTGTGCCTAAATTTCTGCTTTCTTGCAAAAGAAGCATGAACAATCTGGTACCTCTGTACAACGAGGCTACGCTCAAAAATGACTAGTAAATGATTAAAAAGACAACTTAATTAAACTGTAAATACTTTTTAAAGCTTTATTAAGATGCCACAATAAATATTTTATGGTGCTACATGCCAAAAAGTTAGCTAGCTTTCATGTACGAACAGTCTCTCACACAGGATTTATATACATTTCGTCAGGTGTCCAATTAATAAATTATTTATTAATTAAGCATTTAAATTTGGTCTTTTGGTAAAGTTGTACCAACATTTCCTTTGGTGTTTAGAAAGTTGAGTTTTAGTAAGTGTAAGTAGCAACAACTGTGCCACAACTTTCACTTTAGTTAATTTCAGCTCATCTTACTGGTCAGTCCTTTATAAAAAATTCACAAACTCACCTCAAAAGGATTAACCCTATTCATATTAACCCTTCTTAAATATCATACATATCAAAGGGCATCATAAATAAGTTATGAGGTGTATATATAGCTTTTTTTGCCCCTGCAGAATCAATTAAGCAGACAGGGGAAAGGAAAGGCGGATGCTTGGGAGGCTCTGGGTTTGGTCAGGCCTTAAGGAGGACCAGGCCTGCTGGAGCGGAGTCAGAGGGTATGAGGGAATCAGGAGGAGGATGGAGTACTACATACAAATACAGAAGCAGGGTCAGTAGGAGAGATGGAAATGGAGAAAAGTGATGGGGTGAGAGGGAAAGTGGGAGGGCTATCCAAGGAGAGCATAGGAAAGGTGGGATATCTGCTGGATATGCATAAACAAGAGACAGAACAGGCAGGCGGGCACAGGCGTGAACAGCGGCAGCAGATAAAGCTACACAGGCTTGTCAGAATCCAGCAGTGAGGCCGGTGATTTATGAGGATCCCTAGTCAAGACTTCCCTCCAAATCTTATATCCAGCAGTCTTTTTGTTCACAGCAACCCCTCCCCTTTGTTTCCCCCCAAGGGAAAACAAACTGTGAACGACTTGTAATGTTAGAAGCCACCAAGCCAGGAGTGAATAAGCAGCAGTACTTGTGAACAAATCAGATCCTATAGTCTTTAAGGTTGATAACATCCCTATATGCACTTTGCAGTCATGTGATACCTGTACATGCATTTATTAGCTGAACGCGTCTCACCTGCAGTAGGTTGCACTTATATTAAAACTTCACAATATATGTACATTTAGGTTTTAGATTTCCCAAAGTGCAAAAACCTTTTTGTGATAGTTCAATCAAACAATCCGAAAAGTTTCTATCAAGATCACTGATGATGATAGTGTTAAACCATCAACGTTTGGTGGTGAAAAGTCCTTCACAAAGAAAACTTTGTCTATACTTTGACAAAACAATTGTTATTAATACAGTTGTAATATCAAAGGCAGCAGTTACTATGATGGACAGTGGAAGGGCAGTATGACTGAAAATTCAGAATGAGACTTCATTAACTAAAAGGTGATTAATGCACATCGCTCATCTGTCCTAAATGTTGCTGATCATGTATAATTTTTAAGTTCAAAACTGAGATGGTACTGGAAAATACTGAATATATATTTTCATACTGAAAAATGATATGTAGCATTTACTTTTCCTTTGGGAATTAAGGACATATTTTGAATTTGAAAAGCAAAGAGATTCAAACAAGTTGATAGTTGATGATCAATGAGCTCCAACTAAAGAACAAACAAGAAGTTTCCATATCTCAAATTCATCCATCCATAATCCGCAACTTATCAAAGAGAAGGTTGTGTAAGTCATGAATCCAAGATGGAAACCCCAACATACCTTTTCCCAGTGACCCTCACCGGCTCCTTTTTGGGGATCCCAACATGTTCCCATATAGGGAAGAGCATATTTATATCTCTCCCAGTCATACTGGGACATAATTAGAAAAACTCTCCGATTAAAGAAACCAGGAGACATCCTCAGGAGTCAGATGTGGTGGTACAGGATACCAGAACCACCTCATCTGACTCCTTTTAATATTGAGGTGTAGCAGCTAACCCTGGATGACAAAGCACCTCATCCTATTTTTAAGGCTGAAACTTGCCGCCCTACGGAGGAAGCTTGTTTGTGTAGCCTGTATCTTTTGGTAATGATTTAAATCTTGGACTTAAGCTACAGCCTCATTACAGTGATAAAACCCTGATCCATTGCTGGAGAACCAGACACCAAGATATGTGAACATGTATGTCAAAAGTTCATGACTCAAAGATCCATTCATCCATTTTCTGTACTCACATGTTCATGGTGTCTATCCCTTTTGGTTTTTGGGTAAGAGGTGGAGTACATCCTGGACAGGTCATCAGACCATCACAGGGCACACTAAGACCTTGAATCCTCAGTTAACCAAACCTGCATATTTTTGGTGTGAGAGGAAACCAGAGAATACCTGAACACCCCATGTAGAAGGTGCTCAGCTGGGGGTCAAACTTCATGCTGCAAAGCAACAATCCACTGCTCCACTGTGCAGCTCAGACTCAAAGATTTAACAATATTACATTGTTGCACTGGTTTATTACACTGCCTTAAACATGATAACTCCTGGTCATGCAGCTTGACTTAGTCATGATTTCTCACTATAACATGAACTTTCACTTTTTGATAAAATCTTGACACTTTGGTGTGTGACAGATAAATGACACAACCTATGAAGTCGTTTATTTCATTTTGCAGGATTACTTGACATAACCTTTGAGTTTAGCTCTGAGGTCATAAGGAACTTCCAGTTTATGTTGGTGCTGATCGTTGAGATGATTTCAGAGACTTGACTTATTGGGGAGGGTCACTAACTGATTTGACACACAGATACGAGTGCACACACATATACTTCTCTCTCTCTTTCTCGTTTCATGCACTGCATTAAAAAGCTCTGGATAAAAGGTAAGGAATATGCTTTATTAACTTTAAATATGCATGATATTTCAGAGGGAAAGTGCAGCACAGCATCAGGAATGTCCAAAAGCTTGACTACTTATTTCTCTCCTTTTTTTCTACCCCCCTTCAAAAACTGTAAATATTTAAAAGCGTTGAGAAAGGAGAAAGAGCAGAGAGAGGAAAGGGAATAAGTCAAAGATACTCACACTCTCCGCATAAACAAGTTTTTTATCGATGACCTCCAGTGCCCTGAGTCATCAAATCATAAAGTTACAATGCACAGCTATATTCTCTTCTTGTCTTTCTGCTTGGTGGACTTTTTCAACACACACAGGCAGATACACACAAGCATACGGATTAGTTTTTTGTCTTTGCACAAGACTTTTGTAACATTTTTCCTTGGAGATTTTGCGATTTAAAAAAGGGCAAATTGTAAATGTTTCTCAAATCAAACAAAGTTTTTCTTGCCATTCTCTTTGTGCAAAATTTAATTTGGAACTGTTGTTGGACTTTGACGGCAAATTGAACTCAAACCTCTGGGTCAGACTTTCTGTGGACTTACGGCTTTAAACTACAAGCTCACGTCCTGTTTTAATCCTAAAAACAACCCAGACATCGACACTGTGACACCTTCCCTTATTAGTATATTGATTTCCTTTTCACTGCATATTTTCTAGAGGGTTAAACGAGCTTAAAGCTCTATGGCTCCAGCCTCACAAGAAGAAGCTTAGCCTTATTAGCAAAAAAAGGGGATTCTACAAACATGACAACCACGCATCCACTCTAACTCCCTCGGTGATATAAATAGATAAATACATAAACATAGCGGGAAAAGCTGATTGCATTAGTTCCATCTGATCTTTAAGAATTGAGAGTGAAATCGGCCTCAGTAGTCCGTCATGCAATATTTTCCTGCAGTAAATGTGCCACACAAATTGTTTTTCAATCGCTGTATGTTATTTGTTGCCTTAATCTTCTGCCACAGCGGCTGTTTGTCATGATTACTCCAGCCAGCTGAATGATATTTAAATAAATAAACACAGGCTATTTACCCAGCGTCATTGCCTTGTCGTGTTAGCAGCATCGTGGCTAATGGCCTTTTTTTTTTTTTACATTACAGTTCAATTCATTGAAGTCATTTCATCCTCTGTTATTTATTCTCCCTCCCCTTCCCCCCTTTTTATTATTTTTTTTATCAACCTCTACAACTGCCTTAATTCACTTTGGTCTGAATGTTCACGGAAGAAAAAAATGTACAAGAAGGGGATGTAATCCCATTTCTGCTTGTCCATCATCCCTCACACACAATGATGTATTAGCAGTGCAGCTTATGAGTGAATAGAAGACGGCACGTTAAGTCTCTTTTAAGGTGGCATTTCCATTAATTTGCTTCCTTAAGTTTCTGTCTGTACATAGACATGAACACACCTGCTTGTAACATCCTGTTCATTAAGTTTTATGTTTGAAATCAAAGTGGACAGAAGTTACAACCAAGGAATGGACAATAGGAGGAATTTGACAGGACAATGAAATGGAATTTGTCATATTGTGAGGTTGGCGTTTACAGAGGATTGTAGCACTATTATTATCTCGTGTTTTAGTGGAAATATACTGCTTTGCTTTATCTGATCTCAGGGCTGTGTCTTACATCACCATACAGGCTGATGAACCCATCACCATTGCAACGTCCTTTCAGGCATGAAACCCTGCCTCCCTAAAGTTGTGATGACGA
Source organism: Pachypanchax playfairii (assembly GCA_006937955.1). Taxonomy (NCBI): domain Eukaryota; kingdom Metazoa; phylum Chordata; class Actinopteri; order Cyprinodontiformes; family Aplocheilidae; genus Pachypanchax; species Pachypanchax playfairii. The sequence goes on from SSNP01000130.1 coordinate 817,793, forward strand.
AGGAGAAACACATGCGTTAAAACCCCATACAACTCCGGAGCTGATCATTTTACTGGACTCCGAACTTTATTGTTTGTGTTTCACGCCGTGGCAGCCGAGGAGTGTGCTGCTTGACTGGGCAGATTACAGTCAGGTACCAGCCACAGCCAAGAAAGCGGATTACTTGTGTCCAAATAGAGTTGTCAGTTTGGAAACTTGAGATGCAATCATTTCCACTAGAAGGGTAATTATGGAGGATCAAACCCACCTTACTGTCAGACACTGTAGAAAGATGAGACAATTGCTCACTAATGAAGGATTTTACATGTGTGAGGTGAACAAAGGTGGTGTTGCTCAACTCAGTAATGCTTTAATTTGATTTTTTAAGATCTTCCTCTGGTTTTGTATTGGTCTTTGGGTTCACTCATGAAATACTCAGAAGGTCTTACTTCCATAGAGTCTGGTTCAAAGACATAAACTGCATCCACTGAAATCAAGCACAATATCATATGACTTGGTGAAGTGTACCATACACCCTGGCTTGGGAGGTGGATACATATCCCAACAAGCTTTAACTCAATTTAAAACAAGATTTACCTCATTTTGTGATTGATGTTGCTGTGTTAAGTTTTTTTTCAATGATGGAGAAATCAAAAAATGTTCACTTTCCTCCTACAACCAGAAGTGGCACTAGAATCTCTAACATGGAGTCAGATAATCAATTTGTTTTAAAGGATTCATTAGCACTCGGGGATAGGGCGATCTTCAGTGCATGTGGCTGTAACGCCACAATAAATGGTCAGGATGGGGAACAGCGGTGTTTGGAAAGGGACTGTGCTCTCGGAGTGCTTTTCTAGTTTAGTCTGTTTTTGTTGTTAGAGAACACTGGCTGTTTTAGAGTGTAAAGTAAGTCTAACACTGATCTCTTTTAAAGCTCTTTTGATTTTTAGAAGCAATAGCTTCAGATATTACTTGATATTCAAGAGATATACCATATGGTTTAAAGTGATGCATAAACTAAACAACAACTTCCAAGCAAAGAAGAAGCTGTCCTGCCAATCAGACCTGAACAGCCGTCCCAAAGCACAATGCTAACACATGATTGATCCGAACATTTTTTGACCAAGGGAGACTGTTTTTTTGGAGCGGTCCAAGATAGATTTTCGAGGGTTTGGAAAACTCCAAGTCTCGCGAGAATCCATCTTACAGCTCCAGGTTATATTGCACGGTGTGCTAGAATTATTGATTAAGTACTAAAAGTTATTAGCCTATGGTGATAATTTTCATTTAATAATTAGGACAATTTTGTAAGAAATAATAACAGTTAGTTGTTGTTTTAGATGCTGTAAATGAAGTCATGTAATTTATTCAAGTTAAACTGTTTTCAGAGATGTAAAACATTGTGGGGGAAAATATATGCTATAACAAGTCTCCCCCAAAAATATAAAAATAGAAGAGTTTTTTTTGTTTGCATTCTGACTTGCTGATGACATCCTGTGGATTTTGTTCCACATTTTTTTGCTACATGTTGAGTTAGAAACAAGGTGATTGTCTGTCATTGCAAATTATCCCCGCCGTTTTCTCAGCGTTTAACCCCTTTGCCCTTTAGCTTTAACCTTGACCACTACTGATCCTCCTGCTTAATAAAAATGGAGCATGAAAACCAAGATCAAACTGCAAACTCCTACACACTCGCACTCACACACACACAATCCCTAACTAAACGAGTGAATCTGTTTTATTATGACAAGCTTGTGCATTGTTCAACCTACCAATACCCAATCACTCATTTTCCCAGCTAAATACCTCTCCCTCCCGATGGGTTCACTTGGTGCTCGGTCGAAAAGGTCACACAATTAAATGGCTAAGGCCTTCTGTTCATGTCACAGAATGGTGATGTATCACTCCAGGCTGGCTGTACGTGTACCTGACACACTGTGAGCATGAATATGATTTCAGAGATCATTAAAAATTTAACAGCGTGACCTAATTACCCAAGCTCCCTATTCAGATTCCAAGCAGTAAGTGAAATGGAGAAAGGAGGAAAAAAAAGAAGAGGAGGTGGTGGATCTGTGTATGGCAGACTGATTCTCATCCGGAATCAATTATAATTACTTTATGTTGCTACTTTGTCAATCAATGTGGAACGAGTTGTAATGGATCGCTCAGGTGTCGCGTACTGTGCTTGCACCACTGTTGTGGGTGTGTTTGCGTCGCTTGTGGAGCTCTTAGTAGAAATTGTGTTGGTTTAGTGTGGTGCGTTTAAGTGGATACACCATTAATCTTCAGTTGATTTCAGTTTTACCATAAAGGCAATCATTATTATAATCATCTTTATGTAGACATCATAGACAAAGCTTTTGTTTTCATTCAAATCAACTTCCTTTTTAGCCTGTGTGACTTCTTCTTTTCTTTTTACCATATTGATTCCTCAGTACTGAGACACAAACAAGGCAGATTACCATTATCTGCTGTTACAAAGCGTTTCAGGAATCTTTGACTGAAGTCATAAAAACTCTTGGCTTTTCATGTCCCCCTGCATCGATTTAACGCTTGTGAGAATGAATTGCAGATCAATTGGCTTTACCTCTGGGCACACTTAATGAGCAAGCAAAATACCGAGGCCTGTTGTTGGCCGCCTCTCACGTCATACTTCTCACTCGCGGGAGGATGATGATTAAGACGAAGGAGACGTGGAAGCGGGAGGAAACGATGCAATGATTTCCAGTTTCCTGCCCTCTTGACCCTTTTTGAAAAACGCTCAGTTACAGATTAACCAAAGATGATTTAAGGGATCTCATTCTTCACTCCTGACTTACATTTGCATGACAACAAAGCATCAGTGTGATAGTTTGTCCCGCAGTGTGTGACTAATAACTTTTGTCGTAATTTTCTCAAAGTGCACATCCCATTACTTGCCTTCTAAAGACATCACACGAACTGTTTCTTGTTTTGTTTTTGGGCATTTTAATGGGACAACTCTGCATCTACGATATTCCACTGCAGTAATTAAACTAAAGGGAAATGTTTTCTGATGACTACCAGCACACCATTACCCTTTGTTTATCCTATTGCATCACTTCTCAGAGTGATTGTTCCTGCCACATTGAGGAGAATTTTAATTCTAATCTCTCTTTGTTCCCAGCCTGAGCTTAACTGCTCGATCGCTGTGTTCAAATCACTTTCTCTCCCCATTGCCTTTCAACCGAGCAATTTACTCTAAACATTTACCCTCTGCCCACCTGGGATCAATAAGGCCTGTTGCCATGTGGTAATCAGATGGCACGGCCAATCTTCTAATCACCAGCTCGATATCCAACAAAGAGACCGGGAGTGTGCAGCTGATGTTTCCCTGACTCCCTCTCCTTGTCTCGCTTTCTGTCTGTCTGTCTATTGCAGGAGTTTCTGTTTATATCCACAGAACTTAATGGCAGGGCACAGAGAACCACTAGGCTCTTTGCTGCCTATCAGAGTCTCCCAGTGGCTTTCAACTAAAAGTCACAAAGGGGCAAAAAGGCTTTCAGTTTTCATCAGGATGCTGTTTAATTTGAAAAGATAGAGCCGTTGTGGTCTCTTTTTAAAAAAACAGAGAGAGTAGTAGAATAAATGGGAAAATTTGAGTCTAAACAGACAATCAAGGGGTTAAAAAAGACAGTCAAGAGGGAAGCTCTGTAAGTCTTTGGTAAAATGTAGTAAAAACTAGAAAACAAAAAGAGCTTTCTAGAAAACACAAAGTTCAGAAAACAAAGCCGCATTGCAGAAGACAAATTTTGCAAAACATGTTAGCGCAGAATGTCAAAGAGAACAAAACCAATGACACAAGAAACCAATGAAATACTAGAAAAGCACTCAGAGAGCGCAGGAGCGTCGGCGTCTATCTGTGATCACTATCCATTAGCGGAGTGAATTTTCACTTATTTTATTTTTTGGGCGCACGAAAAGTGTCCATTGTTCTGAACAGCGGGATGTCCACTCCAGAGGGGTTATATCAGTAGTAAAAACGCTTGGTTGACCCAAAACCTGTTCGCTGTACACAAGGGTATCCTTTCTCGAGGGGTGTCCGCAGGCCGGGTTTAACTGTATAACACATCTGAGCAAAAGTTCACAAAGTCTGCTTGACTTAAGAGACAATACAGACTATTTTTATTTTTTATGCGTGAGATTCGAGGCTCCATCACACAAAAAAGTTCCGTATGGGAAAATAAAACAAATAATACACTTCTTATATTAGTTAGCCATCTCTATATGAACTTAAAATATTCCACTTGTCTTAGTGTTTGGTTTTGAGTGCTCCGTTCCACCCTGTTCTGCTCCTTCTTTACTCTCTTACACTGATCGTACCACTATCACCAAGTCATGACCCGCCGTATTGGACACAAGATAAAACGGAACAAACCGCTTTGTCTTCTTGTGGTCTGGGTTTCAGTCTGAATTGACTTTATGAAATGAAAGGTATATTTAAAAAGAAGTCTTAACAGCAGGAGGGCACAGTTGAGGAACCCATGAGCAACGTCATGTTGAGCAGGAACATTCATAGCTCCTGTAATTGCCCCACAATGTTTTAGCCTTCGTGGTGAATATGTTTCCCTATTGTTCCTACAGATTCTATTATACTGCAGGGTAAAGGGAGAGGAGAGAGAGAGAAAAAAAGAAGTCTCGTTTATTGTACAAGTGAAAGGCACAATGTTCTGAATATGCAGAAAGCACGTCAACAACTTGCTCATACCCTGCCATTAGTCTCGCCTTCTCCTGCTCTTATCCTGCTTTTTTTTCTCTCCCCCTCTTTAGAAGAAAATGAAAAGTAGCAGCGGATGGATTGCAATTCATTGGAGTTTCATTGTATGCTGTAATATACACTATTAAGTGGCAGCATATAGAAACAAACCTTTGATTAAATGGATTTGAGTCACAAAGAAACAGCAAGACCCCTCCTTAGCTTTCAGCTAATAAGGGACGTTTTTTTTGACTCGCTACCTGCGCACGCTGACTTTTGACACCTGCAGTTTTCGAGAGGGGTATTTCTGAGGACTCTCATATGGCGGCAACCCCAGATTAAATCAAGTCGGCTGTAATAAAGTATAATGTTATATTCATTTTGTCATCATTACCGATTCCGGAGCACTAAAAGGCTCTTGGATTATAATGAATTTCAAATAAGTTCAATGTGCTAATGGGAGATGATGAAGAGTAGTGTGGATTACTAATATTAGTTAGGGCTCTGTTTCATTAGGAAATATTCTAATTAGATTTTGTGTGAGTGTGTTTCAAGTTGTTCTTTGATTGTCTTGAAATCTACCTAATGATCATCTTATTCTATATTTGTTTATTTCTATAATCTTATCGTGCAGCCTGCAGCATTTGGAGACGAAAGGGTGTCACAGTATTGCTTGAAAAGCATGAGTAGATATGACTGAAACGAAGACAAAATAATATAAATAACAATGGCACGGGCTGCTTAAGAAGCCCCGTCCTTCTATACATAGAATTCAAGAGATCTATTTACCCGAGAAACGCGTGCAAATCTATGTAAGGATCTCAACTGTTTGCATAATAGATTAGAAATTAGCATTTTTGTTCATTTTCTGTGTGTGCACAGTGCCTGGAAGAATAACACACCATGCATATCAGATCAGCCTTCCTACAATTTTGCTCAGTATATTATTTGACAATCTAAAATGTGTAATTTGCATGAAATTGCTTAATTAAAACACAGTCACTGGGGGTATTAATTTCTTTGTCTGACAGTGGAGTGTAGTGAGGGGAGAGCAGGGGAGATGTAAAATGCTGTCAGATAGCGCTGTCACAGAGGCAGAGAGGAAATTCTGCCACGTTTTTTTCCCCTCCTTCCTTTCTTCCCCCCCTTTCGCCCTCTCTTAACGGCAACGAGCGATGAGAGAGGATAACGCCTGCCCAGCTAATTTGGGTTACGGTGGTAAACGGGGGCCACTGCACTAGAAAGATACCAACGAGAGGCAGGGAGATAAGTGTGTATGTTGGGGGGGGGCAAATAGAAAGAGGGAGGAAAGAGACTGCCAGGGCCGCCTTTGTGTCATGGTATCATCTTTGTCTCCAGGATGAAACTTTGTCATGTAGTCGATGATATAATTATATCATATGTACCATTATTAGGCACGTGGATTCACATAGATGGTCACAATCATGTGGTTTGTTGTTTATGTCCCTCTTGGGTTAGCATCTCGTTTGGCTGAGAGGGCAAAGGAGTTTCCAAAATGTCTAGAAACAATCACGCAAGGGTTCTAAATTTCCAGACATGAGTTGCAGGGACTTGCTCTAATGTCGCTGGAATTTTGACATGTTTATATTGGCTAGACAGAATTTCTTCTTAAAAACAGTTGCAGAATCTTTACAACCATCAGCAACTGGTCTTGAACCCTTAATAATTTTGTTCCTGAGAGTCAGAAAGGGTAAGAAATGGGAATCAACTGTGGAAAAGGTTGCTAACCTATGACATGAAGTCATAACAGGGGACAAAATAGAGAATCTGAGAATCTAAAGGTGACAAAGTTGCAAAAAAAACTACAGATAGACTGCGAAAAAATTAAGAATAAATTGAGGCACTTCGGCTTCAAGAATATTTGTGCTGCATTTGCACGAATATCCTGCAAATGTCCACTTTATTTGCAGTTTTGACATTTAAGTGCTAATCGAGTGCAATTCCAGCTGAAAATTCATCACAATTTTATTTCTTCGACTGCTTGCCAACAGTCACAGCTCAGTAAGATACAACCCTTAAGGAATAACACATCCCCAAAGTCGGCTAATAGTTTGAGTTCTTTTTTTTCTTCCCTTTGTCGTTTGTCACAGATGTGTGACCTCCCTCTTAATACGGTTTTGTTTCACAGATGAAATCAACTGCGAGAGCCACGACGTGAGCAGTGGATCAAGAAAACATCCGCTCGTTAATTGTCGCCCGCGCCTTCCTGTGCTGTGATGCTTTGTTGGCATTCCAAGTGTGGGAATTGCATGTGGAAAAAGGGCAGAGAGGTAAGAGATAGATGAACCAACAGACATATAGAAAAAAAAAACACACAGTGAGGAGAAACTCTTTGGAGCTTGACAACGAGTGAGATTAAAGCTGCTTTTCCCCATTTCCAGTTGCGTCTGCATGCATGCGTGCAGCCTGCACATCTGTACCCTTTTGTCTTAAATATCAAAGGCGGCAGAGGCGCGTTAACATTTCAGTAATTCCAAAGTTACACGTGGAGAACACGGAGGGGTGAGCGGTACGATGAAGAAGTTATCAAACTGAGCGAGAAGGTGTGTGTTTCTTCAGTTCTTGTGTCGTACTACTGATGGGTGGCGCTACACAACAGTCAGATTCAAAGCATTTACCGGAGAGCAATGCTGGAGATTATGATGATCAAAAGGTAAGAAAAAAAGAAGAGGAGTGCAGGTGTGGGGGGGTTGGGAAGTAACCGAGAGGGTAAAAAGAGTGAGTCAACTTTAAAAAAAGAAGCGACCAAGACAGACGGGAATGCATATATTGGGTAACTGGAATTGAGGCAGACAGGCGGGCAGGCAGGCAGGTTCAGTAAAGGGTCCTTGTCACTAGTGTCAGCAGCGAGGTTGAAACAGAGACAGCAGCACCGAGGGCAGGCTAACTCTGACAGGACCTCCACTGCAGCCGTGACGGCCAGCTTCACTGGGACCTTAATTGGTCCTTTGATGTAGCTGGAAAAGGTGGTGAAGGCGATGGAAATGGAATCTGTCCCTCTCTGCTGGCACGTCATTATATCACTATGGATTCTGTGTTTATTTATGAATCATAACCTTATTCTTTCAGTGCTCCTTGAGGGCGCCCTATTTATTGTTACTTTAACTTTTTTTTTTACCCCCCCCCCCATCTCTCTCTCCCTCTGCCTCTCAGCTTGTCTCTCCCTGTTGCTGTTACTGTCTTTCATTTAAAGAGGCCATTTCATACAAATTTCAGGACTTTGTGGTTATTTCTTAAATATTAACCAGTAATATGAAACATTTTCTATGTAAAAAAAAAACGTCAGGAAACACTGATTAACAGACCTTTCAGTCTGTCTGTATTAAAATTCGGCTGGTTCCGTCAGGCTGCTTCGTCAGCAGCTCGTTCATATTCATTATTTGAATTTGCTGGACTCTGATTGGCTAACAAACTAGCCTATGAGAGCAAGGTATACTGTTTCCTGCCCCGCTGCGCATGGCAACATTAGACATCGTGTCTTCCTGTTTGCTACGTCTTATGCTAACAGCTTTTAGCCAGCAGCATGCTAGGTGTGGTTTCAACTGCGGGAGCTGCCGAATACAGATACAGGCCGTTCGAACTCGGGAGAACTCGGGTGTTATCACCACCTGTGTAGTTTGAGAGATTAAAACTGATAAGTTGTTGACCTGTTTTCACACCCACTATGAAAGTAAGAACACCTGTGGAGCTAAAATATTCAACAGAAGCTCAGAAAAACAGTTTTTCATGGAAGGGTCTCTTTAAGATATCTGTTAGTTTTTGTTATAACTTAGATTTCCTTTTTTATCATGTTTTTTTTGTTTAACCTAAACAGAAATCTTTGAATCACAGTATTGTATATTTTATCTCTAAATATCTTTTTAAGCCAATACTTAACAAAAAAAAATCATACAGTTAAATCATGCCTTTTGGGTTTCAGAGTGTTGTTTTTTGCTTGTTTATTATTAATTTTTTATTTTATTTTCAGGGTTTTGTTTGTTTTTTTGACTCAATGTTCTGTTTCATTCAAGCATCAGAACTTTTGTTTAAAGGTTTCTTCAACCCAGTTCCTGATTAGCTGTAACAACCAATTATAGAACGTTTCAGAAAATAAAATAGGTGAAAAAAGTTTAAAGAGTTTTTCTTAATTTTTTTTTTTTACAAAATAAATTGTCCAACTTGACAAAATATTGAAAACTTTACCAGATGCCATTAAAAATAGTTGATTTGCCAGGTGAAGAAATTGGAGCTTGTGGTGTTTTCAGAATAAGAGCGGAACTTTGAAATCTTGTGATTATCCAGCCACATGACCTTGCAAGATCAACAAAACCCAAATTCCCCCAAAAAATAATAATCAGAAGCGTTTTGGGGGGTTGATTGGACGACGATGATTTTCAGTCTTGTAAAAGACATAACAAATTTGAAAAGTTCCAAACTGCATGTTCTTGTTGTGATTGTGGCTTTATATGATTCTGTTTTTAAAGGTTGATAATAAAGATAAAATAAAAAATAATTGGTATTCAAACTTATCTCATTGTTCAAAAATTAAGAAAGAACGTTATTTTTTTTTAATAATATAAAGAATTAAGGAGGTTTTTACATCTAAATGTTTAGCCCCTCCCCCTTTTCCTCCATCCTTCATTAAATTTACAGCAAATGAAACTTACAGCATTGTGTCTTTTTATAGATTTTCTGCAGTATTTATGTCTCAAAATATATTTTTTTATATTTTATTTGTTTCATGTGTCAACATGAAGGCAGTGTAAAGGTTGTGTGGTATTAACAAGGTAGGGTTTGTGTGGGTGTGTGTTTGTGTGTGTGCGCTTTGCCACCCCTGCTGCCTCTGCTGATCAAATGGCGCAACAAGGGTAAGTCCTGCTAATGCGGGGAGCTGTTTAGAGCCAGGGACTCCTTTTGAAATGATGATGATAATGGATTCAGTCCTCTCATTAATGGAGTCCGAGAGCTCATTAGGCACCAACAAACAAGCAAGCACAGGAAATGCCAAGTACCCCCATCTGCCTCAGTCTCCTATTTCATCCGTGGATGTGTCCATGTTACTGTCATTTACCTCAAACCCTCCCACTTCTCTCCACAGGCACAAACACACAGTGGGGGGCGAGTGCGCACACACACGGCTGTGTTTTCCAGTCCTTAGCCATTCTACAGTGCCAGCCTCCAAGTCCCGACTTCAAAGTCGGCGAGCCTCGGTTGCACTCTGCTGGTACTCCCTGGGAGACTCTGGGTTTAGGGGTCACGGGATCAAGAGGATTGAAATTGATCCTGTCTCTTTGGTCTTGCTCAGCTCTCTTTAGCCTCTTGTCATCATGCTTAGCTCTCTACAGAGGCTTGCTAAGGCTACACCTGGATAACTGGAAAAATCGTCTTTTCTGCCCCCCCTCTCCCCTCCTTGCCTTCCCAGATTAGAATTTCTTCCTGTTCTTTCAGACACTCTGACAGTTAAAGAGCATATATTTTTTTATAAAGTTAGCCAGCCTCACCTCAATATTCCATCATGGTCACTTGTCATTGTGTAGCATTGGTTTTGGGAGGCAAATGGGGAAAGAAAGAGATTAGTCACTGTGGAGGTGAGTAGTGTAAATTAAGTCTAGACACATTTTGTTCGTGCAGGCACGTTTAGTCATTTGGCTCTTGCATACCTTACGTGTGACAGCTCTGTCTGAATCCTATAGGTGCCGCGTGCGTAATTTTTACCTCGCCATCTTTCCTCATCTCACTCAAGCGTGACAGTTCTGGCACTTCAGTGAGAGTGAATCGCACTGACAGGTGGATGAAAAAATAACCGTCTTTTTTGTGTCTTTGCTCAACAGGTTGTCAGCCAGAGACAAATTTCAGACTAACTAAAAACAGAAAGGCATTGAAGGAATAGTTACATACACATGTAAAATAATAAATTACATTGATGGTGTATTTGGGCCATACTTGATAAAAAATAATTTGCGCTTTAGGGGGTTACATTTTCTTGAAAAATCTACAAAATTCCAATATAAACACATATTTTTAATTTAAACTTGTATATATGTTGGCAGTGTGTAAATAAAAGCGTGTTAGCATATGCTGGTTGTGTAGCATCTTCTTCAACAGCAAGTTAAGTGAAAAAGCAACTTTTTGGAGTCACAATATGCGACGTTCACACAATGCAACATCAAGTTTTCTCTATTTTTTTTAGTGTTGTTGTTCATAATTTATTTTTTTTTAGCTTTAAAATTTACCATTTAAACCTTGGAGAATATCCTTCTTGTGCTTTTCAAGCTTTAATCTCAGAGAATGTTTGTCATTCTTTGCTACAAAATGATAAAAAAAACTTGTAGTAAACACCCTATTGAGGTTTTTCTGACATTATAAGACTTTAATTCTTGAAATTTAAGACTTTTTTTTTTTCTCTCAAATTTCTAAATTTAAAGCATCAGAAAATTCCCATGTTTTTAATTCTCGTGAATTTCTGCTTTTAATCAGAGAAAATAGAAATTTTTCATTGCAAATTTAGGACCTTCCAACATCAGAGGATATCCTTTTTTTTTTTTTTACGTAAATTTCTGAGATTTTTCTTGGAGTTTCCCCCTCCCAGTTCAGTTTTTTTCTACAATAGCTCTGCTGTCATAGAAGTAAAACCTAAGATTGTCAGTTTTTATTGCCTCCATTAATTAAGCATCTATTGGATTCCAACAGACTGTGCATCAAAAAAAAATACTGGAGATGACTTTATCTGCGCTCTGTTCTCTCTCCGTCAAGAAAAGAAGTGATAGCTCCTTGTCAGGGAGGAGAAGAGATCAGAGTACGAGCTCCCCGAGAGCGAAACTCACAAGGGTCCACTCCAGCCTCATAAGGACTCTGTCATCCAACATAATGATACACGGTAAAATTATCAATCAGTACTTGCCATTCTTTTGCTAAAATACGTCACAAACTTTACCTCTTTCTCATTTTTAACACTCTTCTTTTTTTATATAAAGTATTCATTCATTAAAAAAGAAGTGAAACAGCATGACTGTTATAAAGGATCGCGTTTCTGTCTCATTCTTTCTTAGCATTATAATTATGGGCTTGAGGGATATCAATTAAATGTGTCCAATTACAGAATGCTTCAAAACTAGAATATAAAGTTGCTCCTTTTTTTTTTTATCTATTTACTCGCAGCTGAGGCAACAGAGAAGAAGAGAGAGTGGGAAGTTTCAAAAACAGCCTCTGTTCCACATAAAAGGGACATTTGATCATATTTTTTTATTTTTGTCTTAAAGAGGGGAAAAAAAGCATGCCAATGAGCAGTCATTCCCCATTAAAGTCAAGCAAAATTATCAGGCCTGCATTAAGGAGCTTTAAAAAAAAAGATATGTATCATGCATGTGGATATGCATAAACATGATGGAGGAGCTTAAGTAGAAAATGAGATCTAATGCCGTAGTGAAGAAGAGAAAACCAGCGTGCTCAGAATGCATTTAAATTTAAATATTCATGTCATTATAATTCTGAGGAATATGGAGCGACCGTATGATATTTTATTGAGGAGGTTTTAAAAAATGAATGCTGTCCCTACTCCTTAATAAAAAAAAAATCCTTGCCTTTCACTCAAAGTAGTCTGTCACTTGCTATAGTGGGTCTTTGCTTATGTGGTCAGTGGACAGGAAGACAGGTTGGTTCTGAGACCGAACGATGTGGTTGGATTCAACAGATACTGCATCTCTTTTGGAAAAAGGAAAATTAAACAATTCAGATGTTTTTCATGGATTACTTAGATATCAGGACATTGTGCTGTCACTAATAATAATGTAGAAATGCAAAACAAATCAGTCGTTTTGCTTTTCTTACTCATACTAGTGTCAATTAATGCAGGTAAATGTGAAATACATCACTGAAAAAAGCTCTCTTGTTCAGTGTTTTATTGTGAAATTTGTCCTCCTTCCTCTTGGTGGCTTCTGATTGCAATCCAGACACTGAAAGCTTGGTAATCCATCTGCCGTTCTGTAACGGTACCATCTTTGAATCCTGAAGAATGAAAGGCAACAAGGCCAGTTTCCAGTTGTCACACACTCAAAAACATTACGTTGTGCAATGAAATCATCATGTTATGCTTTTTAGTCTGGGCCCTACACTTCTCCATTTCAAACAACCCTGACCTGAAGTAGAATCCTGTCCAATTTGGATCACCCTACCAGGAAAAAAATAGGAAAGAAAGGAGGCAATAGAGAGATGGACTGAAAGGTGGAGGGATATAGCACTCTGTAATGATGTTGTTTGACTGAAAGGGGAGCTACACTAGTGTGCACAAAAACAGCCATGTCCATTTTGGGGAAGAACGGGTGCTGGTGAGGCTGGTGGTGCTCTGCTTTTGGGAGGGGAGAACTGTTCTGTATCCCTCTTCATGTTAATTATCTTTTGTTTGCCCTTCATAATCCAGAGGCCTGGTGTGCTGCCAGTAATGAAAACCCTGAATCACAGGGTCTACATTTAAGAAAAAAGGGAAAAAAAAAAACAATGTCGTTGTCATTACCACATCATCAAGGCATGATCAATAATGAATGAAATGCACATTAAGCAGGGAGAGGCAGGAGTTTATGAAAATGACTTGTATGAATAGATTAAATTACAACTATTATTACTTTGCTTTTGATGTACTGCGTCAGAGTAATTACAAAATGTTTAAAAAACGAGAAGGGAGCGAGGGATGACGGGGGAGAGAAAGCAGGGAGTTTTTCCATCTGGAGTTATAAAATTGAATTTATGTTAGTGAGAAAAATCCTGTCTGAAGTCCAAAGCCACTTAATGTATTGCTCCAAATAACAATTTCTTAATTTCATTCCTTTTTTCTGAAGCAAGATCATTAGAATTTGAATAAAGCACGAGCGTCCGATGTGATAAAATGGTAATATAACCTCCTTTGTGTGCGGTTGTATGCGTCTGTGTGTTTTGCATTGTGCAAAATTTGGTGATAACCTAAGCCATTAGATGTGCGACTCGTATTTCCACCCGTCTTTTGTCCCTGACGTCGCTTTACGATCGCCATAAATCTCTCAGCCAAAAGTGTTCAAACCTGCTGCTCCATTAGTTTAGAACTCCACCTTGGCTTTTTTCCCCTCAGAAAATACACAAGTAGTGGCATTGGTTATGGATTACACCCACATAAATCATCGCCTCCTTCATCTTGCCTTGATAGAAGCTTGTCATGGTGAATAAGCCAAACAAGATGGCCTCCTAAGAACTGCGTCAACATGGTGTTTTCTGATAAAGCTAGTCAAAGGCTTTGTCAGGGGGGATTAGGGTGTTAAAGGCTGTGCCGCGGTTTGAGCAGCTAATTATCTACATGTTAATGGGACATCACCGGATTCTTTATTTTGCATGGTTGTCTCAGCCCACACTGTGTTTCCTTGCATGTTTGTGTGTGTGTGAGAGATCAAGGGAAGGAGTTCAGGGGGAATGGAGAGAGTTTTCCAAAATGACATGTACGGTGGTGATTCTCATTTGTTCAGAGGAAGTTTTCAAACTGTGGAAACGATGTTATTACACTTTGCCACAATCGCGCCTGTGTAATGTGCTATTTGCCATGCCAGGCCCGGATTTCGCAGATGGAAATTAGGGGAGAAAATTGCCACTAACTACTCAATTACAGCGCTTGATGGTTAGGCTGACCCCGGTTGGCAGCGGTGGCAACACAGAGCCAATCACCTTCCCCAGATGGCATTAAATTAGAATAGGGAAAGAGGACAATTGCACATATTCATCGGAGAAAGACATTCGAATTACCTCAGATGCTTTGGCTTCATATTGAACAATTAAGTGCAGCGATGGGATTTTATGGGATGGTTTGGAGGCAAGGCGTTATGTTAGTGTGATGGAGGCATTGTGGGAGGATTCTGTCCCTGGATTTTCAATCTGACAATTAAAGGGAGAAATTGTGAGAAAACCTGTATTGTCCTTTAATTTTTCTTGACAGCTAAGGAAGCATTTAGTCATCAAGCTGGTGCAAGATGTTTGCTGTGTGATACTCATTAGGTTTTACACAACTTACTCAAGTTGGAAGAATTAGACTACGAGCATGCCTGAGTCTTGACTGTTCTTGGAGGAGGTATTTAAATTTGATTCATTCAGCTGTTGTTCCAAATCTAAAGTCAATGTTTAGAGTTCATCTCCCACCACTGGCTTCAGTCTCATGACTCGAACCGGCGCTGGAAAAAACACTGTCTTGTGCTGCTCTTTTTCCTGTGTTTATCCTCAAGTTGCAGGGAATAAAGTGAGGTATCGCGCTTTTCGATCGGTATAATATTTCACATTTAAGTTGGTGTTTGCGCTGCGTATGTAGCGTTTATCCAGCTGGGAAAGATGATCCCTTCATGGCTGGAAAGTGTAATGCAATTACCTGATATGTTTTCTAAAGATTACTTCCAGTGTACGGCGAGGGTGGAGGGGGAGAGGCATTTAAAACCACAGCGTTTAAATGTTTTTCTTCCACCCTGTACATTAGCTGGACAAGGAAGACTTGTTCGGTTCCACTAATGCACACAGTATCAAAACAGCAAATTTAAAAACCAACTCTGTCTGGAGTTTCATCTCAAAACTATTAAACTGAGCATAGAAATTCAGCTGTTTCTCTAAACAAGAGATCACAGCTGCACGTTTGAGCCAATAAAACCAGACTCGGCCAGCGGCAGCAACAGCCCGCTGCGGTTTCACCTGACAAGTCAAAGTTAGAGGATCCCTTCTTGTGATGTGATGTTTTTCCTCCACTTGAATCTGCAGCATCTGCAAGTCTGTAATCAGTATAAACCACAGTTTAGCTAAGATGTGTTTTGCCCTGCCAAGGGTTCGCATGTGTTTACTTTGCGGCGGCAGACAAAAGCTTTGACTGACTGTACGTGGGAAAGGCGTTCTGGCAGGACGTTGAAACCACTGGCAGGCTCCACGCTCATTTATCTCATCTTTATCGCTAAATCAGTGGCAGCTTTTAGACGTAATAGAGGAGACATATTCTTTTAGCTTAGAGAGAATCTCTCTTTTCAAAACTTTTGATGTTTGACTGCAATGTGTATTGTAAGGTTTGGTCTCATTTTAACTCAGTGAGCAGCGTCATATGCTTGCCCTGGAATAAGTAGAGACAATGTGTGTGTGCATGCATTTGTGCAAACATGAGTAAGTGATAGAAATGCTGATATAATTCTACTTGAGGCAAAATGGCTGCAGCAGCAATAGCAGATTTACCCAGGGAGGGCTCTTTTTGTGTGAAAGTTCCCCGAAACACACACACACACAATTGTCCCAACCTGAATCAGTAATACCACTGATTCTGTGACTACTTTTATTCTATTTTTATCTTTGCCCGGCTGTTTGCCTATGCATCATCACTAGAGGGGCAAAACACACACCCGTCCTCCTTCCATATTCAGGCGGTGTAAGACATCAAAACATTTTCATCATTAAAATGCTTACCATTTGTGGCCTTTGTAGGCAGAAGAATATACAATGGTGTTAAATCTCCCCATCCTCCCAGAGAGCAAAACAAAGAGAGCTATTAGTTCTTTATAGTAATGGAACAGCATCCCAAGGTTCTGTGCTGTGACATACCTTTTGGGATCAATTATGTGGCCACGGGCTCTTTTTGAAAGAGCTGCACCTGATTAAAACTCCGCCGGTTTCCCAAGGTCCCTTTGTCTAGAGTGCCGAGGCCCTCGCCGCGGCTATTTATTAGCATATTGTCTTTTAAAGGTCATTGTCTGTTTTGCACAGCCCCACTCTGTCTAGAGTGGGTTGATGTCAGATTCACTTGCTGTTGTTATCTGAGTGAGTGAAGGAAAGTTGTGGGC
>SSNP01000130.1:834324-846395 GCA_006937955.1 Pachypanchax playfairii
TTTTTTTTTTTGTTGCGGCTCCATGCACGACAGTTGGCTACATCCACATCAGTGGTTCTCCTGTGGAGGATCACGGATTGCTGTCACAGCCAATAGGGTATTCCCTCAAATATGTCTTCTTCTTTTTTTATCACAACCACTTTGGAAAGTAGCCTCCACCACTGTGATGTGAGCTGTTATCTCTGTCTACCTCAGTTGTCTCAGAAGTGCCTTGACAAAAGAAGGCAGCATGTTGAACATTGGCACACATCAAAGAGCAGCTGTAGAAAAAATTCGGACTGGCTAGCGAGGCTCGGTGGGACGGTCGGTGGAGAATCGAGGGCTTTCCATGAGAAGAAGCCATGGGAGATGGTGGAAGGAACAAGAGAGAGGCCCTTGGTGGCACAGAAAGCAGTGGAGACCTGCCTGTTTGCTTCAGATGTGGTAAATGCTGACTCCCCATAGACTCCATTAGAGCTTCATCTGGCTTTTCACATGGAGGGGCCAGAAGGGGAATGAGGAAAAGAGAAGAGTTAAAAAAGGAGAGTAGGAGTTAAGGAGTGGATGTGGATGGATAGAGGACAGAAAGATGGGAAAAAGTAATCAAATTAACTCAAGGACAATTTAATTTTTACCTGTAGCATTATTGACCTAAAATCCACAAAGTGCGAGTAACAGTGAGACTGCAGCTGTTTGAATGAGACCAATGACATATTAACCAAACTTACCAAACTCAGACAGCTTGTTCCAATTATATCATCTATAAACAAAAAGAAGCCATGCATGCTTTTTATGTCATACTTGAGTTGTAAACCATCAAAATATAACCTCTCCAAAATGCTGTTTGGCCACAGGGAAGGGAACCCTCTAATTTGAAACATTAAGCGCACTAATGCACTAAAACTTTAAGAATTATGTCACTGTTTTGAAAACTTTAAAGACAGCTCATCAGTTTTGTTTAAGTTGAGAAAATTCAGTCGTATTTTGTGCTTTTTTTCATGTAGGATTATAAATTAAATGGAGTAATGGAACAATTAGAAGATGGTGGATATACTATTATGTTGAAATGTCAAGATCAACTGTAGTTTTTCAAGGATGATGAACTTAGTTGTGCTAATTAACTGTTGTGACTCTAGAACTACAGTGAATAGCATTTTTATGAGTTTTTGTCTTTATATTGTGTAATTAAGGACAGCATTGTAAATGTCTCATGCAGTAAACAGTGACTCACAAAAATATGGAGTCATATTTGACTTTTTTGCTTCATCATCAAAAGTCTTAGAAAGGTTGTGTTGTATATGGACTTTGAAGAGAATTGTTGTTTTCCCAAACTAGTGGAGGTTAGCACTCATTCAGCTGCGGCCATCAGGGAAGAGGTGGGGTTACACCCTGGGCAGGTTGCCAGTCCATCACAGAGCCAACTAAAGACTAACAGCTCCGTATCTTCCCACCTACATCTAGGGTCAATTTAAAATCCCCAACATGCTGTTTGGACTGTTGGTGAAAGTATCCGGAAAAAACCAACACATGCACAGGGTAGAACATTCAAACCCACACAGAATGGTCCCAGCTGGAAGTTTAACTATTTTTCTTATAATACATTAGTGCTACTCAACTGCATCACAGTGCAGCTTTTACAAGGATCACAATGTCTGTAATCAAAAAAAGAAAGAAACCAGCTCAAACCACGTGAAACAGACAAAAAGTTCTTTAATTCTAAAGTGTCTCGTCTCTGTGTCTTTCTGCTGTCATCAGAATCACACGAAAGAGAAAAAAGTGTAAAGGTGAGCGTTGCATCTGATGAGACATCAAGGGACGACACAATGCCTCTATTTTAAATGTGCTGTTTCTTAAACTGGCTTTTAAGCAAAAGTGCCACTTTGACAAATTTAAGGAGAAGCAGAAGGAGATGATCTGTGCATTTTGGGGTCACAGGGGAATGAGGTATCACTGTTTTACATCTTACTGAAAACTTCACTCTCTCTTGGTGGGATGACTTCAGTGTTACTTGATGAGGATGGAGTTGGTGTGTGTGTGTGTGCATGTGTGTGAAACCAGGTGTCTACTGCAATATAAAGAGGAGTAAAATTCTTAAAATGTGAGGACCTTGTGCTGATCCTCACTTCTTTAAAGGGCTGTTTGAAGGTTAATGCTTCAGTTTATGGTCAATATGAGAACAGCATGCACCGAGGGTTCCCAGAAGTGTAGTAATAAAATATTAGTGTGTCATTCAGTGGAAATACTGTCTTCAGGAATGTGCATGTGTCTCTGTTTTATGTGAACAAGTCTTCTCGAGACACTTTTTCACCTTTGAGCCAGACACAGAGAGAAACAGATGAAGAGTGTGCGTGGTGTGTTTGTGTGCATCCTGCAGTGGGTACCGGGAGGGGCAGCGTGGGGATCATGACTGACTCCAGGCATCCAGCCACATCTGACTTTGATTAATTGGCTTGGCGTTCTTCTGTCTCTCCGCTGACAGGAAGGTAGACCACGGAGGAGCGCCGCACCACCGGGGATGAGCCGTCTTTCTGCTCTTTTTTTTTTGTCTCACTCTTTCTCTGTCCCTATCAGCTCCTTTCTTTATGCTTGCTGTCAGCAGGTGAAGATGACACACTCCACTGAGCTTTGCCATGTTAGCTTAAATCACTAGGACACACACAAGTACTTCCTACAGAGGGAGGAGGTGTAATGCGGTTTATCATTTCCTCACAGAGATTCTGAACGCACTAAGAGTCAAGATCTCCACCGACCAAACCCAAACATAGTTTGTTGGGTCCACGAGGACTTCATGCACTTTGTAATGTGTCAGAATTGAACTTTGTCGCCCTGATACCTGCATTGCCAATGATTAAACAATTTGTTCTAGACTGTTAGCTTTTGAGAGGCCTAACAGGAACTAGTCAAAGAGACTGATGGTGAAATTTAGTTTCCAATCCTCATTCATAAAAATCTCCAACTGCTTTAAATCAGAAAGAGAAGTACACACCTGTCACACTTGAAGACTCTCAGCTTTCCTTTATGTTTATTCTGCATGCATCGATCATTACCATGTCATTGATTGTGACCTTACTGCCGTCTGTAAGAAAACGAACAGTGAATTAACTAGTGCTTTCAAAGGTGAACGTGTGGGCCATTGTCATGGTATAATGTGTGTGGAGGCTCATGGAAAATGGAAAAAAATTCAATGAGATGCTATTTTAAAAACAAAATACCTTATATGTCATCTGATAAAGGTTTTGTGACTAACTGGAGACCTACTTGTGATGTACTTCCCCTCTCAGTTCATGTCAGCTCTGATTGGCTCCTGTTCACGGACAAAAGGACCAGGTGAATCTGTAGGATGTTTCACCTGTTGCTTCAATTTTGTACTCAAGTCTTCTTGTTCAACCCAAAGCTTGATTTCAAAGTGAGTTTAGATTTGTCAAAATAATGAAAACAATTCAGATTTTAAAATGAGTTTTTATTTTAATTTAACTTTTTTATGTTTACTCATTTCCTCCGCATGTTTTCAGCTGTTAACCTAATATCCCCCAAACCTGACAGGATTCCCTCATGCAGATGTGTTAGATAATTAGCTTTCAAATCAAAAGCCATCCTTCTGAACTTTAAGGTTTCATTCACAAAAACTTTTTTTCTTTTTTTCTACAGTTTAAAACGACTTCAGGTGTGCTGATTTACCACTTCTTTCCAGTGCATTAGCCTTTCACTACCCGACAGGGGATACACGGTGTTAACATGCAAAAACGAGTGGCATGAATGCCTGCCAAGTCCCCCCCCACTCCTCCAATCTCTCCTCCCATCCATTCTACCATCAGTGTTTAACCCTGCTCAATTTGCCCATCTGGATGAAACAATACTTGTGATCAGCGCATGTAATGGCACCTTATTAACCCCAATTACCACAATTAAAACCCTGCTGCCACTGGGCCCCTTTCAAGTCTTAATTAATCAGATGGCAGCCAAGAGGCCGCTCGGTGCCACCCCATACACAAGACACGCTCGCGCGCTGGCTGGCACACCTTCTCCCCAGCCTTGACCGACCATGTGGCCTCGCTAAAAAGCACATCTGGTGGAACAAAACGTGTCTTTACGCTGGCAGACAAGTGCCTCGACTTTACAAATGAAAAGACAAGCCTCTCTCTTTTTACTCTCTCTCCTTCTTTCCATCTCTGTGATGTGGGTATAATGAACATTACAAGCCCCCTTGGCACAGTGCCTTATTGGGAGGGTTTGGAAAGCTGCCCAGTTTGTTCCTCACTAATTGCTTAATTGATGCATTGTTTTTACTGATGATACGGATTTGCCCCCCCACCCCCCACCCCCCTCCCTCCCTACCATCGCACATGGATACAGATACAAAAGGAATTACACCCTATTAGCAAGTCATGGTCTCTTTCAGCAGACTGTATTAGGGACTTAAAACCATTGTGATGGCTTTCCTAATTGAGTGCAACCACTTGATGTAACATAATGTCATGTAAATAAAACCACTTTCCCCCCTCCTGCTCACATTTCATAAGCAGCCGCAAGAGACAAATGAATATCGAGCAGCTATAGTGCTAACAAGAGACTCTTTTATAGCTGCTACGGAAATCACTTAAAGATTACTTGCAAAGAGGCATTTATTTGTTGGTTGGCGCATTAACGCCTATTGCTTTCCGCCCTTGCAATAAAACGCAGACTGCGAACATTCAGTTGCATCCAGCTAGAATAAATAAAAGGCATTTGACAAGTGCGAGTTGAAGGGGAATTTAACGTGAACTCTGAGGGTTAATTAAAGCGTCCTCTCTGAGAGAAATCGGAGCTTTGTGAATGCGTCTTTCAGGAGAGAATACACACACTGGATAATTCATTCTTTCCTGCAGATGCCTCTTTTTCCTCACAATCTTTGACTAACACAAAAGCATGCAGACACACACACATGCACACACATATGCTTCTGCATATTCCTACTGATGTGTAGGATAAAGAGGATGTTTTCCCCTCTATCTGTGTGTTTGTCCCTTGCAACCTTAGAGAGCAATCCCTCTATGAGGACTTGCTGCCAAGAGGGACTGGGAATCAGCCAGATGAAGGGAAAGCCTAGTCCACGGAGAGATGCTGAAGACACAAGCGCACACGCTCACACATTGAGAAATGCATGGTCACAAACAGGAATGAGCTCACACACCATGCACACAAACCTGCAAATGCAACTATAAGCACGTATGTACACACACGCACACACCCATGCACAAACTTCAAGGCCTCAGAGAAGGTGAGCTAGAGAGTAGGATGTTATTTATTCATCAGTCTTTCTTGTAGTCAGGAGGCAACAAGCCCCCAGAGCTGTAAACACACAGAAACACAGGCCTCAGTGAGCCTCATCCCTGGGAATAACAAGCGGTCCCTGTATACAAGCTTGCACACAGTTATGTGGGATGCCTGCACAAGCACATCCACAAATTTGGGATGTCAGAGCCCTGCCAGAGCAAAGACAAGACAACATCCTCTCTGGGACTGAGGAAAAGACAAAAAGCAGAGCACAATGCAGGACAGGCACTCAACAATCCAAAGGGCATATGTAAACGACCGTTACAAAAATCACAAAGGAAGCGCACACTTGATTCTGGAGCATGATGAATTGATTTTTGTACTTTCATACTCACTTTGACTGAATATTAATTGAATCGGGCGGGCAGGACTGTAAAGAAGCCCAGACAGGCGAAGAAATAATCAGAATCTGGGAGGGGAAATAAAAAAAGAAAGCGAAATGTGCTGAAGGAATGGAACCTAGCATTGCTGCTTAAAAATAGCATCCCCTGCAAACACATTTGCTATTATCTATTTGGTGCAGCGTTGACTTGGACTTGCTGTACTCTGGCTAGTGTGAAAAACTTGATTGGAGCATTTAAATGAAGCCTGAGACAACGAAGGTTTGTTCTTTTATCAAAAAGTAGAGAAACTCTACTGTCAGCTGACATGTGTGGAGTAAAGACAAGTGTGTCTGCTGCTGAATCCTTTTCATGTACAGTAGTGTTATTTCTTACCTACTTTTTGCATTCAGGTGTACTCTTCATTCTAAGGCATGAAGTGTGATGATTAAAATATTGCACTCGGAAATGAGACACTCCTTCAAGAAACCAGTGCATTATGAAATATTTCTGACATTCCAATTGAAGGGTCAGAAAGCTCTTCTATATTGCTTCCCCTAGATCACAATAAGAATGAAAACTCCCTTAGGTCTGCGTGTCAAGGTACAAAATGTAGAATGTGGTTCTTCTCTGATTTCATGTAATTTTGATGCCTTTTTGTATGTTTTACACAAGTTCTTTAACCATGACTGAGTTCAGATTCATCTTGCTTTGGAAGTATGTCAAGGCACAGGAAGACCTTTTCCACTAGTACCTACTGGTACCAGCTCCACTCAGTGCAGTTTGAGAGCATTTTCAATCTCCATTTTCGGGGCTGAGGTGCGTTTTTCTTGTATCACCTCAGAAGGTGGTACGATCTGTTGTGTGGTGATTGGCAGACACTGGAAATGACACCTCATCACTGCTTGCCTCTGATTGGTATGGTGAAAAGAGCCAGACGTTAAATAGCGAAACAGCTAAACTTTGAAAATATTTGTTGTTTTTACTGCTTGTGTTACAATTAAAACACGATAAAGGGAGAGTTGGATAGAGTGACACAAAACAAAAAAAGTTTTTAAAGTGCTCTCGGACTCCGTGGCTGCTCATGGCTTTAATTCAGTGGACTTCGAAGCAGTGTCGAGACAAGCTGAAGGAGATGAAAGCAGACTACCGTGCTGTGAAAAACCACAACAACCGGAGTGAGACCAGAGCGAAACCCCATCCTCATCTACCTCTCACCCTCACTTCTGTGAACACAATGGAAACACAACACAATATGAGCTGTGTCGAGTAGGGCAGAGTCAGGCAGAGCTGAGTAGGCACCATTTGTTTTGTTTTTTTTTTAAATAAATTAAGCTTTGAACAAAACATAATCAGCTAAGATTTGAGTGTCTTATACAAACAACCAAAAGGTAACTCTGAAACAAAGCTGGATTCTTCTCTGGAAATGCAAGAAGAACACCTCGGTGTGGAACTGTACCAATCAGGCCCCTTGAAGACAGAACCCAGTACTCTGTCACAATTTTTAACAACATAGATTAAGAAGATTAAACATCATTGAAACATTGCCTCTGCTGGCTCTACCATCACATATAGTAGCAGAATCTGTTATGTGATAGTAAAAAAATAACAAAATAGTCCGTCTTAAACCTCATTATTTATAAAAACAGGATTCAAACCACCGCCTACCTTAAAACACCTGTCATTGAGCGTAATGACTGAGTCGGAAACAAAACATGGACTCTTGAAGGATCTAAGAACTCTCCCAAAGCGCTGTGTGTTTACAAGTGTGTGAATCAGCAGTATTAGGCCCACCCAAAGAGGCCAATCTGGAACACGGAGAGTTAATACTGCGAGTCAGATCTACAGGGACCTGCTCCAAACAGCTGTTCACCGCCACCCTGAATGTGTTTGTGTGCCCTTGCGTGCAGCTTTCTTGCATTTTCTCACCACGTGTTTATGCTGAATACATGTTTTTGTGTGTGTTTTCATTTTGCTTTGCATACTACTGTGTTCTGATCCACTTTGTGATTTCTGCCACTTCAAGCACCCTCTCTCTCAACACTCTGTGACCGAAACACCTGCTGTACGGCAATCATTTAATGAGCTATCCACCTGAGAGGGGATGAATACGAAGCAGCAGGAGGAGGAAGATTTCATAGCTTTTTTTTTTCCCTGTTCTGCTTCCCCACCTCTGCTCTGTGTTCGGCTTTGATTAGCTTTGTGTTCACACTGAAAGACACACCCACTAAAAACTGATTGATGCAATATAGGAAGAAGAGACACATCCAAACATGAGATTGTCATCGCCGTTTAAAAGAATCACCTGTTTACCACAAGAAAAAGACAAACGGTTGCCCTCTGTGGTATATTTCCATTATTCTCTCTCATCTCCCCTGCTCGCCTCGCCTTGTTTTCACTCAATATTACTTGGTGTGCTGCTAGGAGGTGATTTGTAACTGGGGCCTTGGCTACAATGCTCGACTTCAAAAGCTCCTTCAGGAAGCTGCACTCTCTCTGCTTGCCCTCACTCTGGGCTCACATCAGTGGGTGAATTCCTGCTTTGTGTGGCATTAACCGACCATTCTGCTCGTCGTCCTCATACATTATGTTCTTTGAGTTTGTGTTCTTAATTATACCTTTGGGTTTACTCAAGCCGACTCGTAAATTTATTCGGCTCATATTCACTAATGTGCATGCTTTTTTTTTTTTGTCTTTTATACCGTGTGTCAGATAATTGTGAGAGTGTTGTCTGTATCTGTTGCTAAAATCAGCCTGTTCTGTCTTTGATTATTCTGTTTTAACTCTGCATAAGAAAATGAAAACAGTATTTTTCTTCAAATACACAAATACAGTTTAAATAGATTTTTTTTTTTTTTTTTAAGTTTCATAAGTAAATATCTTTGACACTAAAAAGGCTTCAGAATGACATGTTCATTGAACGCATCGCTAATACTCTGAAAGCTGATCAAATGGGCGGATTTTATTTGTACATACACCACTAAAATCCTCAGTGGAGATGTTTTCTCCTTTAAAGAAATTGTATCGGGTGGGTGGGGATGCGTGTTGCATCCCACTAGTGCAATTTTTCACAAACAGTCACATTCAATTAGCTAGCCGTATCAGGCTAATACCCAATTTATTCCAAGATGAGGATTTAACTACACATAAGAGAGGGTGTTTTATGAACTGTGAAATATTGATGATGTTTGTGTAAATGCCTTTGCTTGTGTCCCTTTTTAAACTGTTTATAAATTCTAATGTGGGGTCTTTGGACTACCCGTGGTTTGGGTTTGTTAGCATTTAATGCAGAAGAGCGGGGAAGTGATGAGCAAATAAGCACAGGCCTGCAGAGATTGCTAAGTCACGCTCTGAAGTGCAAATGAGCTTCTTCCTCTTTTTGGTTCGCTGACATTGAAACATGGTAACATATTTATTTCGACCCTGTATAAATGAGCATGCATGTCAGAGCAGTGGCCAATAGAAATATTTTCCCTGATAAAGCTGAGGTCCCTAATGAAATTAGACCTCAGTTCTGCAACATTTCTGGGGTGCCATTACTGGATGCTGTACCTCACTAATGACCTTAAAACTCAAACAACAAAGTCCAGATGGAAAAGTTAGACAACTATGTGCCACGAGACAATTATATAAAAAAGAAAATATTACTCCCAGCTGCCTAACTGACTAGCCGAATGTGTAACGTTTGAATTAACACACACTTTGTGTTTATATTTGGGCAAAACTTTGTTGAAACCTTGCACCTTCTAAAAGCCACTGGCACAGCTTGACCGTCTTTTTTCCTCTCTGCTGGAACAGCTTGAGTCGAGGTCTGATTAAAAAGCACAGGCATCGGCTGTGCCTTCCTGGGAGGTAAGAGCTAGCTAGGAGCCTGGCCTGGGCCTCTGGGAAATAAAGATTTGGATCGAGCTGATTTGAGTAGATGAAGATAGAGCAGTAATTACAGACATCCCAGATCTCAGCAGTAGATATACCAATCCAGACCCACAGCTTATGGGAGTGTGATAAAGATGGAGCCCTGTGTATTGGCAGGCAAGCACATTGGATGATGAAGGAAGTGCAGAGTTATTCTGTCACTGATCCATAAAATCACATGAATTTGGACCTTGGGTAAGTCACTAACTGCATGACTTTTCCTGTCACAGTACCAAAATAAATGGATACCTTTTGAAATAGAAGAAAATGACAGTTCTGTATGTGTTACTAATGTGATTATGATCTCACTATAAGCTTACTTCCCCCTGCTGTTATTAAAATTATATTAGCTAAGCCATTGAGAAAACTCCTTTATTGACATATATCCAAATTTTCTTCTATTTTCTGTTCTTTTTTTAACACATTATTAAGAATCAGTGGAACGTGATGAGAAAAACCACTGACACCATGTCCGTCTTGACCTTAGACTGTATTTAAAGATGGACTGCACATCTTCACATACTTTTATTTGTACAAAAATGAAGCCAAAATTTCAAGGAGACTGGTGCTGCTGCCATGTTGTATTTTGGGAACCCAACACTTAATATGTCATACTGAAAGTCTTGGCTGCTCACCCACACAAAATCATGGTGCTTTGTAAGCATCAAAGAAAATTAGTAATTGAACATAAGCAGCAAGTTGAGATCTGAGTTTTAACAGGAGTCGAATCAGTAGAAGTAATCCATTACTCACAAATTCAAACTATTAAAAATTTGACTTGTGTTAAATAGTTACAGTCGTAAATATTTCTGTGTGACATTAAACACACTCTATGCTTAAAATAGCTGCTTTTACTGTGTGTGAACATATTAGAAGAATACTGTTTTAGGTGGATAGAGGTTTAAGCTTTATTAAGTCAATGTCAGAAACAAGTGGTTTCACTCCCATCTGACCCCCCCTGCATTCGTTGATCAGACCTAATTTGGTGGCCTTTATGGTATATTAGAGCAACTGTGAAGAAATCAAATGTGAACAGTATTAATATTTAAGAGGAATTTTAAGGCTTGCCAAACTGTTAGGACCCAAGAATTTGACCCTCTCTAAACTTTTCTGGTCACTTACAAATGAGAAGAGAGATAAATGGAAACCTTTTCCACTGCCTTGGATTCTCTGTATGGCACATTAAATTATCTGGGGTTCATTTAGCACGGCCTGGCCTAATGTTTAAGTGTCTCTTTTTGCCAGTTGCATAACTGAAATATGTCGACCGATTTTGAATAAACATCAATCTCTGCGCCCGTGCCTCCTGATGGGATGATTGGCCAAGTCGTAAAGCGGAGACAGCTGGTGGGGGTAATGTCAGCTCGGCCGGGATGGACAGTCAACGCGTCGTGATTTACACTGCATCTGGCATTTTGGCCTACCGATGTGGGAGAATATCAGTCAGATTTATTTGACTTTTCTTTCCGCTCTTCCTTCTCTCCTCGGCTCTCTTCTCGGCTT
This sequence comes from Pachypanchax playfairii, assembly GCA_006937955.1. Taxonomy (NCBI): domain Eukaryota; kingdom Metazoa; phylum Chordata; class Actinopteri; order Cyprinodontiformes; family Aplocheilidae; genus Pachypanchax; species Pachypanchax playfairii. The sequence goes on from SSNP01000130.1 coordinate 845,355, forward strand.
TCTGACAGGCCCTCAAGTCATTCTAGTGTGTCTACACATGTAAAAGTCTCCTATAAGGAGTAAGTTAGGATGTACACTCTTCTCTTTTTACCCACCCTCTTTCTGTCTCATGTTTTTTGTCTCCTCTTGGAGCACTGCCAATTTACTGGTACAGTCCATGACGAACAGTGGATACAGGAGACAGGAAATGGTCAGTGTCTGAGACAGCTCACCCCAAGGTTAATTTGTTGTATGTGTATACTCTAGCAATTTGCTCATTTCCGTTCATTGCTTTCAATCATGCGTTCAACCATTGAGCACCTGGCAGCCAACGTCCCATCATCCCCATACCGCGCTAATTTGTGAATCTGCTTAAAATAATGGGTGATCATAACGGGGCAGGGCCCTGCTGAAATAAGATCGACTGCGACACTGCTGACCTTTTGGTCGAGGCAGGAGCGGTAAAGCTGTGACACCATAACAAGGTCTGTTGAGTAAGCAACTTCCATGCCAAGGTTACTGTTCCTTGAGAAAGAAGATATAAGCAGGTGTGTCTGTGTGCAAAGAGAAGAGACAATGTTCTGATTGTGATTTCTCAAGATAATTACTTTCGTGTTACAGAAGATTTTGCTGATATGGATGGTTTTACGGTTGGAACATGCAGGATACTGATGGGCGATGGGGAGGCTGATGCACCAGTCTCAGGTTCTAACTCTGACATCCACCTATGTCAATCATACAGAAACTATACTTTTTTAGTGTGTATGTGTGAGTATACCTGCAGACTAATAACACAATTTCTCAGGGTTTGAGTGTACATACACATTTACAGCAGCATTCATGGATGTTTTGTGCCCTCCTATAAATAATACAGCTTCATTGGCCTTGCTGACAGGATCTGTAATGGAGTCTGCAACACCAGTTCTAGTGACTGACCAGGTGACTACCCACTTGAATGACTGTTTGATCCATGTGGTGAAGCATGATGTGGCTAGATCACTTCTACCTTAAGCCTGACAACAACTAAGGGCACCNTGAGACCCTCGGTGCCAGTTTGCCTCT
>SSNP01000130.1:860620-878735 GCA_006937955.1 Pachypanchax playfairii
CTCCTCGTACAGACCCCCCCCCCCCCCCCCCCCCCCCCCCCCCCCCCCCCCCCCCCCCCCCCCACCAGCACCCCTCCACCCGCCCACCCATTTCGCTTTCTTTCTCTGCCTGTTTCTTTCTCTCTTTCTGTCCCTTTCTCTCTTTTTTTCCCCACCTTCACCCCCCCCCCAATTCCCAGTCATTCAAGCTCCCTTCAAAATTAACCTTTCCTGCGAAAATATAATTTCTCACAAAATGAACCCCACTGAGCAATTTTTTTTTTTATCTGGAATAATTTATTCAAATTGCTCAACTCAGAACAGCAGAGCAATCTGAACACTGAGTGGACCTCTGAATTTGGATCTACCTTTTTTCCCCTCTCTCTTTCATCTGAGGGTAGTCTGGAAAAAAAAAAAAAAAGTTTATGTACCTTGCTATCTCCTGGCAAATAAGAGGACGGGCTTGATATCACCTTCTATCCCCAGCGCACTGGCAGCGGTATCCCCCTCGAGTGTACACCTCATTAAAATTCATCTGATCTGAATATTTTTTGCAAATATGGTCTGATTGCTCACCATGACATGAAACATCTCTGTGTGTTATTTTAATCACACGCACCCCAACGGGCAACATATATGATGGCTGTGACATTGAACTCCTTCCCTGCTTGACCCCATTTTATGAGTGCATGTCGTTTTCAGGAAGGAGGGGGGGAGAGTGATGGGAGGGGTTTTGGAAGTTACCTGGAATGATGGACACGCTTAATAATTCTCACCTTCCCTTTTCTTCATATGTTCACACAGCATCAGCTTGGTTTAAAGCCCCTCTCAATCATACCTCCCTCCCCCGTCCTCCTCCCCACTTCCCTTTTCTCTCTAATGAACTGTTTTCTTCCGATGATGGAACGGGGACACAAAGCAATGTGATTAATAATTTACTATTTAGTTTTACTAATTGATCTGTTGTGGGAGCCGGGATAAAAGTGAGGATGCATCCTCGGTGCACAATGCCTTTCATATGGCATTTATCCACAAGTCACAACCAGCTCCCTCAAGATGAATAATGAACCAAACAAGATCAAATAATTATCGCTGGGGAGTAGGAGAGAGAACGCTCTTACAAACACCAGCAAGTTTACCTCAGGTTCTTTCTTCATATCACACAACAGAGTGGTAAAGAAGAAGAGATGCATATAGGCAGGTTGTTACAAGGATACAAAGGCCTCAAGTTTACAAGGACAGCACTGATAAGTTTCACAACTTTTAAAGTCAGACTTTTCTACCTGCCAGGTAACTGTACGGTCAATAAACAATCATCTGTAATAAGCATGTGCACTGACAGAGACTTTTATCTTAACTTGTATGTTTTAAAGTTTCATTTTGATGCATAATCAATCATACATTGACTAGAGGTGTTCTCTACCCCAAATCCCTCACAGTTAGCAGCATTAACTGTCCTTTAAAGCTTGTCCAGTTTTAAATGTCTTGAAGCATCTGACTTAGATATTGGATAGAGGCACAGTTCCAGATGTGAAGATTGTATGATCCACCTGTTCACACATGGGTGCTCTCCATTTACCTCCTACAGTTCAAAAACCTCAATGTTTAGTTAATGGGTGGCTTTAAACCTATTATAGGGTTGATTTTAGCTTCAAATTCTTGTGTTATGTCACTGTTTCTAGCTAATAATTAGGTTTATGATAAGGTTGTCTCATTAATGTACAATGAATATACACAAAATAGAAACATTGGATAAGACTTAGGAATCCTTATGTTGTTTATTTGTGAAGCAAGAGTTCCTGAAGGACAAAATACTCTCAATTCTAGCAAAACAAATTATTATTTTAAGAAAACAGGCCTTTCGTAACACTTAATGTCACAACAATGACTGTTCCAAATGCAATGAATCGTTAATTTAGTTGGTATCAGTCGGAACCCTTGCATGTCCAGCTGTCTTTACCAGGCCTATTCAGGGAGAACGACTCAAGTGCCTGCTGCATCGGAGTCATGCACCTTCTTCGTTGTTGTCATGGAAGAAGTACACTGGCCCGAGGCGCCCCGGCTCCGAAGAGGTATGAGCGTGCTTTGTACTTGTGACGTCACGTTTTAATCACAACTTCTCACTTCAGACTCTGCACAGTCAGATAACAAGAAAAAGCAGTAACAGAATTATGCAGCTGAACTACAAAAGCTCACAATAGTAATATTTTGCTTCTGGAATGCAGTATCTGTGTAGACATGGACAGAAAGGGCAATATTGCTTCAAAACCTCGTTCAGTTTCACTATCCACTGTTTGTTCCTGTCTGTGAGACATTTTGTTGGGCGAATTTTTGCTCAGATTTGAAGGCTGGATGAGAGAAACGGTCTGAAAGCTATTTATCCTCAGCACCTAAAGCTGAGGGGGATTAAAATTGAAATGAGACCCTCCTTGATCCATCAAGGTACTAAAAGGGACAGAAATGGGTGGGTTAGGGTGGTGGTGGGGCGTCCTGTTTCACGGAGATGTTCATCTGTTTGCAGATGAGGCATGTGTGCTTTTTGGAGTCTGTGTGATTGACTCAAATTCACACTTTATTGTTTTGAATTACATGCTGCCGCTGAAGCTAATGTGGTTTCTTTAGCGCCATTTGTGTAATGGTTACAGCTTGTAAATAAGGTTTAATACAGTGAAGCAGTGTGAAGTACCCCGTGTGTGTGTGTGTGTGTGTGTGTGTGCTCTCATCTTATAAATATTCCCATAGCTGGCTGCATAGAGAGCATCATTATGTGTTAGCTGCCAGTAGCACAAGATTAAAGCAGCAACTAAATGCCCATATCATTACCCTATTAGCATATGACATATATGTGTATAGGTGCCTGCTTAATTAATGTTGATTGATTGAAATCAATGACTGTATTAAAAAAAGGAGGACTATAAGAAGGGGCAGAGTTTGTGGGTGGGTAAGTAGGGCGTCTTGTGCAAGTATTTAAACTGAAGATAGTCCTCTTATTTCTGATTTGATTCCACTAAGCTGCTAAACATGCAGACAATCTAGTTGCCTTTGATACTCAGCTAAAATCTGCCGTGATGCTCTCCACCAGTCTGAAAAAAAAAAAAAAAATAGCCTAATTTTGTCATGAATATTACACAGACGCGTGCAAGAACCGGTGCTGGTTGTCATAATTATGTTAACATCGGGGGTTATTAAACGAGACAGGCCTGTTTCCTAAAGGTGAGACTGTAGAATCAACTTAGCTCTCGACAAACCTCTGTGTCAATCATGCGAGCGATTCATATTCAACAAAAGTCAAGCACATCTGTCTGGATGCATTATTTATGTCAGAAATAAGCAGCTTAACTGAATCATGCTAGCAGCTATTAGCAAGAGACACACAACTAGCTTACTCGCTGTCTCTCAACAGAGGCCAGGTTTGAAGTCTAAATAACACAAGTTTGATGGGGCCCATGGAAGCCAAGGCAATCCCACTGAAGTCGACTGTTTTGGAGAGCTGGAACAAAGGCACGTCTGTGTTTGTAGTTGTCATTAGCCTGTGTATCTCTCTTTCTTTTCTTTTTTTCCTCCTGCTCTCTGCGGGCCAAATAACAGCAGAGGTTAGTATTCTAGAGTTACGGCTCTATCTGCCTGTCATGAGTGTGAGGCTCTGTTTTAGATCAGCCGTCCCCGCCGCGCCTGACGGACAGTTCTGAGGATAAATGTTACATGAATAAAAACAGCAGTGTTGACTGTACAAAGGCTTTTGTTGATGAGCCAGAGCCTGCGCCGAGGGGATGGGAGTATTGTGCGGATATGAGAGGGTTAAGCGTTGCACAGTGAGGGAAGGGAAGTGATTGTCCTCGTCATACTCGCTGTTCTTATTCAGCCAACATCTTTCAAACATATCTCACTCATAACAAATGCATCCGGATCTGTTTTGAATCTTTCTCTGACAGTTTTAGTGTTTTATTTATACAGTCGTCTTCTTCCCCCATCACCTGATATTGTGCTTGAACGAACTGTCTATAAATCTTGATTTGAATTTATGAAGACATATTCAGTTTAAAGTTCTCAAAGAAAATTGTAACTTTTATCAGTTTTATTTTGGAGGTTTAATAAAGGAAGTATTTAGAAAATGCAGTTAATTATTATATTATATGGTGGATCATGAACACCTAATAGTTAATCAGTTTGTTCAGTTTTGCAATGGAGCATTTATTGGAATGTGCTCTTCAACCATACTACAATTTCTCTGCTTTGGGAGGTTGTCAACACATTGGTATCCCTCACAATATCATCGTATAACATACCCTTAATTTAAGCAGATGATTGAATTGGATTTGATTCCAAATGTTGTGTTTTCCTACCAGTGCACCAGATCTGTCAGTCTAGAAATCCATGGAAGGTGCACCTTTACAGAATCGATTCCATGGTAAAGATATTCACAACATCAAGCGCCCATTAATTCAGGTAGACATAGCAGTGACATCCACGTAAATGAAGAGGATTTGTCAAAGGGTGCAGACCACTGGGAGTAAAGCAGACCAGTCAGAAAGATAAAGATGCTTGAGTTGTAATAACAAACGCCAGTTGCTCCGATTCATTGACTGCAATAAAGTTAACTGGAGCCTGCTTCCAACTAAAGGCAAACTGTGAATGCTACTCAGGACTTTTTAAACTGAAAATAAAGAATATTCTGCTGAAATATTTCATCCAATCCAGACTAAGTTTTATCTCAGTTACTGTGAACAAAAACGAATGCAGAAATTCTCATAAACTAACTCATGGTAGCTGTAGTAACAGTCTGCAAAGCATCAAGGGATTATTTGACAATGCATTCACTGCACTAAGAGCTACATTTTTAAAAGGACGTTTATATTCAAATGGAGGTTTTAGTTTTAAATCTGTGTCCAACTTGAAAGTTAATTTGTTCCATTGCTGGTCTTATTGTTAGTTTCTAATGTGTTTTTTGTTCTGTCTAAAGAAGAAACTACCGTTTTGCTTCACGTAAAACTACAACTTTTGAGGTTCTGTGTTTGCCTGGTGTGACTGAATCAAAGAGTTAGTGAATTAAAGCTGCACAATGACAGTGAGTCATTTTCAAAAATCACTGGCCATGCACACAATCTCACCGCCAGAACACACAAACCTCATAAACTCACACTGAACAGAGCTGCATCAGGTGGCCCCCACAAGTTCCCCATCATTTGGTCTAAAAACAGCCCTCACATCTCAGCCTCCCATTTGGCTCAATATATACACACACGTACCCTGTAACCCCAGCAGCCCTAGTGCAGGCTGCCTTTTACCCCTGCTTATTTAGATGCACTCGAGGACACAATGGGGGTGCATTAGCAGTGCTCGGCCTCCCAGCAGCTATAATTTCATTGTGGTTACCACATGCATCCTACTTGACTCTCAATTCACTCTCTGGGATGAGGACCAAATAATGAGATTTACTCTGTCAGACGAGGGGCCTCCCACCCTTCCCTTTTTGTGTGTGTGCATACACGTGTGCATGTGAATGTGGGTATCTTATACATACTGGTAACTAATGTTTTTTATCTGCGCAGACCACTCACATGTGCAGAAACAGGAGCCGGCATTTATATGTGTGAACGTATCTTTTCTGCTTTCACTGCTATTATTATGATCAAAATCGGGGCTGAAAGCGCTGCAGCTTCACATCTCTGGGTCGAACAGATGAGTTGATTTAAGTGGACCACAGAGTAAAAAGCTCTATAGGATTCCAAAAAAGAAAAAAAAAAAACACTTGTGCAGATTGAAAAAAAGGATCTCAGCGAGTTACATATTCAGATTTTGAATGAAAAGTATTGATGGACAAGCTTTTAAATGGTGTGGTTATTCAACACCTTTACAAGAAAGCTGTAATTGGCATCGATTAGTTGGCTACGGAATTCCAGGATCAACATTTAGGGTCTAATGTGCAGCCTCACCAACATTTTTAACACTTTAATACTATATATTTTTTAATGGAAAATAAAGTAAAGGGAGTTCAAAAACATTTAGTTTGCATTCATCAGATAAGAATTATAGACTTACAGTACCTAACTGCTCTTGCCTTGCAAATGTCTTTTATCATATGGGCAGATATTCACACACATGAATACAAACATTACAAGACAAAAACATTATAATAATCAGTATGAACAAAGCTCATTTGAACATGCAGTTGCACGTCAGCTTTAAACAATCGCATACAGCCGGAGCATTAATTTATTCAGGTTACTGTTATATGTTAATTATTACTACCAGTTTTTTTTTTTCTCTCCCCCTCTCAGTAATAGCCTGCATGTCTGCTGCTGTCAAAAACAAGCTGAAACAATTTCAGTTGTGAGCGGAGAAACAAACACCATCGTCTCCCTTGGTCTATCTCACGCTCTGTAGTGTAAAGGCCTTTAATCAGGCCCTGGTGTATTTTCTGTTTGTTTATTACAGTGTGATAGTGAGAACATAGCGTCTAAATGTGTTATGTTGTTGCACAGCCTCACTGAACGTTTCCCAGGGAGTGAGAATTGATAGGCAGTTTTATAATTAAGCAAATTAATGAGTTTATTCGGTGAGCAACTAAACACTTAGTACAATGCTGGCTCCCTATCTCCACAGAGACATGAAAAGTCTCACTTTGTTGCCAGGGTTATTTATGCTACGAGTTTGCATGTGTGTTATACCGAGTGAGTTTGCATCCCTTTGTTTCTTGTTCATTTTTGTAGTTCTTTGCGTTAAAAGGCCTCAAAGCGAGTCAGTGTGCTGTTTTCATGCTGATTTTAAAACTGTGCACACAGACAATAAAAGCGTCCCTAAAAACATTCAGACATCAAATAAATTTCAGTAGATTTTTTTTGGTAGATTCAGTATTTTTTACTCAATCAGATTTGTTTATCACCCGAAGCTTCAGGAATAAACCCTCCTTCTAATGTGTGTCATAATGGCCCCTGTGACAGCAGGCTATTAATGAGCAGCCATTTTGTGCCTTTGACTGCAGTTGCACTGGGCTTCATTAATTTCCTCCAGGTCTCCGAGGTGAGCAGAAAGGAGGTGGGGGTGGGGGGCTTATTTAGTGGTGGAGTAACATCTCTAGAGACACAATAAAACTGATGCTTGATCATCACTTTCTTTTCAGTTGTATTAAAGCAGATCTACTGTATGTGGCATCATGTGTATATGACCATGGTGACCACTGGATCTTTTTTGAGTGTGTGTGGAAAACCAAGCCCGATGCACAGTGATAGATGATGACCCCGGCTCACCCTTGTTGAGTAGAAGCGTCCCGCTTTGCTAAACATGTGGTCACCCTAGAGCCATTGGATGAACTGAGTGGCTTTAGAGGACACAAACACAATTAGGTCACCACAGGTGTCCTGCCTGCTGTTTACTCCTTTTTCTGTCAATGTGTTGGGCTTTCTGTTGCAGTAGCAGCAAAACATGCGTCAGAATAAATGATAATGCTCCCTAAGACTTTCCACTATTAGCAGAAAACTCTTAATACCTTTGTAATATGGACAACGGCAATATGACATAATAACCTATGCAACATGATACAACATGATACATAAAGATATAATATAATTTAATAAAACACAATATAATACTATAACATGCATGATGTGATGACATATAATGAAATATAACGCAGTGTGACACATTACAGCACCATACAGTGTGATACAGTTTGATATTTTCCAGTAAGATTCAATGCAATAGGATACATTATGGTACAATACAAAATTACACAGTACAGCAAGATACAACACAATATGGTGCAACACAGAAAGATAAAATGCAATAAAAACAATTTCACTTGGGGAAAATGCAAATAAGTGAGCAGTTTTAAGTTTTCACATCATACTACCCAAATTTTAGAAAAGTTGCGTATATGCAGTGCTGTCCCCTAACATAGTGATATTAAGAGATGTTCCACCCTCTATTTCCCCTTCTTGATCTGTCCTCTTACTCCACCCCTCCCTCTTCTTCCAGTACTCATTGCTAATATATCTCTCTTCACTTTCAGCCACCACCCCCCCACCCCCGACCAATGCTACCCAGCAGAGACAATAAATATCATGTCGTGAGAATGACAATGCTCCTTCATGGAACACTGCATGTTTATTAGAGGCAAGAGAAGTTTAAGAGAAATGCTAACAGTGTTCATTAATGGCCCGCATCCACGTTTGATGAGGCATGGCACATCCTAGCCACCGGCCAAACGGGAGAACAGGAGTGGGGTTTTCATGGAGGGGGGAGACTACGGGTGTAACGGCCACTGGTAAACGGCCGATAATTGCGTCCAAATTGTACAGCGAGAAGGCCTCTCAAGGAGTGACAGTGACGGAGCAATTATGGTAAGCCAAGCGAGCTGTGTCAAATTAGCCCTCTCCTCCTCTTCCTCCTAAGTCCTAAGCCCAACCCTTTCTGCCAGCTGATGATGGAGAGTCATATTTCTCTGGCCTACATTGCAGCATGGGGTGATAAACCCTTGATTGTGAATGATGGGCAAGATGATCCATGGCAGCTCGATGATTCGAATTGTAAATAGCTTTGTTCCTTGGTCAATGCAGTGTTTTTAAGTTCATTTTGAAAGAAAAGTTTAGAGAGGTAGCTCGGTAAGTTTTTTTTTTTATAGGGTGGGTTGAAACGTCTGGTGCTCAGCGACCCAACAGAGGGAGTCTTCAGCCAAGAAGGTCATCAGTCAGTGTTGACTGTCAGGAACAAATTACACACAGCGGAGTGTGCCTGACTTTGGTAATTACATCTGACTGCTGAGTGAGGATGTCTTCTTTTGTGGACCCACAATGACTGCATAATTTATGACTAAGTGCAATCAGCTCAGTCAGATATATGTTCATCTGGGCTTTTTTGTTTTTAGGGTGCGATGATTAGCTGTTAATGACTTGATCATTATTCAGCGTTTTAAAAACGTTTTTCCCATCTCAAAAGGTTTTCACACATTATTTTAGTCTTTTTTGTCAACAAGAAAACGAAATGCATTGTATGTTTTCCCAAATCAAAGTCAATTCCTTATAATCCCCTTCAAATATTCTTTGAGCCAGACTAGAAAAAACAACTTATTGGCTAGATATGCAAACTTTAGATAGAACAAATGGGTTTTATGAAGATCACAGCAAAGGGGATCAATAGGACCGATGATTTGAGGTGTCAATCGATATATGCAAGCACATTCTAATTGATTTTCATCTATTGATTTCACTTGAGCCTCTGTGTTTCTGTTTAAGATGAGAACATGTATTTGTGTTTGATGATGGAACTCAGGCAGTAATTAGCTCAATAGCATGGCAAGATTAGCATTGCTTGCTTTGATTTATGATTGAAATGCATATTAAATAAACCTCAGAAACTATGTGCTGTGTTTGAAACATGATTAAAGTGGCATAATTTATGTGCTGTAATGTGATAAGGATCTTATAAATTATGTAAACAATTAAGCCCATAAATTTTCTAAATTATCAAAAAGTTGTTTTGTGAAGGATGTTCTTTCCTTTTGAGTTGTTTTTTTTTTTTAATTTTTAGAGAGAAACTTTAAAGGTCCAAGCATTAGATTGATAAGTAGAGGTTGTGCTTTGGGGTAGATTTGGTTCACAGGAAGTAGATGTCTGTCAAAGTAATGTCCTCCAATGTGATGGACACAAATCTTTGTGTGTTTGTGCATGCTTGTGTAAGAGTGTACGTCTGTGTGCTTCCACCAAAGGTCTAAGTCGAGTCCAAGTAAATCAATCTTGTTACTGCCATTAATGTCACTTTCAGCTCATCATTCTCAAATTATAATTAATAATGGATAGCTTATGGGCATAAATGTTAATGTAGAATTACATAGAATTTTATGTTCTTGAAATGGCAGGCCTTAGTTAACCTCTCAACACTAAAAAGCTACACTTCCAAATGTGGATGCCAAAAATCCTAAGGAAGTGAGCACAGCCTCAGAACTTCCTCTGCAAACTTTCCTCTTAGTCGAAACCAAACATGCTCCTTTCATTCCACTCCAAGCCTTCACTCAGTCTGCTTGAATAGTAAACACCTGATTTGATTATTGATTTTAGTCCCTAAAAGCAATCTTCACTAATTTTGTTGAAATAACATGTCAGCACTGGTTACAAGTTGCTTTTGGGATATGTGCCATTAAAAAACACGAGGCAGTGGCAGGTTTTCCATGTTAAAGCTCATTAGGTTATGATGGGTGACACTCCTATATGATGTCACATTCACTTAACTTTAGATACTCATATTTAAAGAATGATGTATTGTCCCTTCACACAAGATGAAGACCTTGAACAGTCAGCTTGAACATGTATGGTCTTAGCAGGGTCTTGGTCAGGTCTGCACATGCTTATTAGGAACATAGTAGGCTTCCTGTAATTAATGTGGAGTGTAATATGTCAGTGATTGTATTGAGCAAGCAGGAAACCTCTGTATCCAAGTTGTGGTGTTTTACTATCATGGTGACATTGTACCTGGATACTGGGTGGAACATGGTGGTGCTTTATCCATGAAGTGAGTTCTGTATGAATCAGCTTGGTCAAACTGAAATCTCTTTGGCTGACTTGGTGGTGGATAATCTGAAGCAGGACTGGCCACATTGGCCTCATGCCGTGGCTACAATCCCATCCAGACATTAGCCCTGTGCTAGAGCTAAAGGATTGATGGATTGAGCTAAAGGTATGATGCTTTCATGGTAGGATTGTTATGGGAACATGCTGCCTATATACAGTACATCTATATACATAGAGTGAGGACTGCAGTGAGAAACGTTTCTTAAGGATGCAGAAGAGGGGAAACACTTATTTGTTGAGTACTAAGACTGTAGCAGTGTCATTACAAAGTGCTTCTAATAGGTCATGTAGGTCATAGACATTGTACAGCTATCATCATGTGCCCCAACTAACGGAGTCCTGAAGATACGCTGCTGAAGGTTCTAAGTCATAAGTGACGAGAACAAGAGGTGTCTTCAAAAATCATGTTGCCTGTTTGAAACCCTGAAGACTGTTTTACCTCATTATTAAATTGTAAATCCTTGTGACTACTTTAGCATCTTACCTCTTCCCATTATTTTTCTTCATCTTCCATTGGCTTTCTCTTGTATGCAAATTGGTAGATTAGACTACTGGGAATTGAACAGCACCACAGATCACGTATTGATTAGCTTTTAACCCTCTAATACTTTATAATCTCTGTTAAATGTTCCCCACATTGGCAGCTGTAGACTGAAATTGAATCAAAGTTGCCTCAGGACATACAGTAAGTGTTGATTTGCTTCTTTTTTTCCACGAAAAGTCTACTGGTAGAAAACATCTTTGCAGCCACATTACGAATTCATGTCATCCTGAGTTATGTTCTTAAAACATGATGAGTACACTGAAGCTGAGTTACCTCGAGGATTAATTATTGACTCTGTCCTTTGCGCAACCTAATCTAAAAGTGTACTTACTGTTCCATTTTTCCAAAAATCTTTTCATATATCAAATATATATTTCTTCTGGTACTTAGTGAGTTGTTGTTTCTTGTCAACATGTTAAAATGCTTGAGCTCACATCTTTTTCAGTTATGGGACTTAAAACAAGTGGATGGAAGTCATCTTTGAGATGTGTTTATGTTCTTTACAATATTTAGGATTTTCTTGCTATAAAGCTTCTCAAGACAATCTGTCAAAGTTACTAGGACACTGTTTGCAGCAAGTAGATCCTTTTTGAAGTTGTTAGAATTGAAGTGATGAAGTATAGACACTAACCTGGTTCCAGGGAGCCACTGGAACTAACGAGGATTGTCACTTACAGATGCATGTTGTTAGCATACATTAGAGGCTTTTCTTGCTTGTCCATTTCAGTCCCTAGTGGTATGTTTTTGTTTATTAGAGGGATTCATGGGTCCTGTTGATTATTCATAAGCCATTGTTTTCAAGCATGAATTGCTCTATTCATATTTGTCAGCTGAGTGTCAGTGAATGGCACTGGCACGCCTCCTAGCACCTCCAGAGACTCTCTTTCTGACAAGGACATATTTTTCCTCCCCCATCTTCTTCAAGCTCCTATGTAATGAAAACTAAATACACACATCTTCCCCCTGCTGTCTCATCCAACTCTCTTTCTCTTCTCTTCTTATTTTATCCCTTCTCTATGCTTTCCTGACATCTTGGCCAATGGGAGTTGTGTCTGTGCCTGGCGGTTGTCAGGAGAGACATCCGATAAGCAATCAAAGTGGCGGCCAGTGGCTGAGACAAAGGAGCACTCTGCCTTTTTTTGAGGTGCTGCAGCGGGCCGTACAGAAGGGGCTTGCATGTATAATTAAGTAAGAAAAGGAAGCCGAGGCCACTTAATCTTCCCCCTAATGGTGATCCTAGCTCCATCACCAAGGCCCCTCTGGGGGGGCTGTACCCCAAAGACCGACTCTCTGGGTCACCGCTGTCCCCCAGTTGTCATTGGCAAATCTTTTTTATCTGCCAGAAGAGCTGTTTTCCTGGATCGCTGGCATTGATCCATTCATCATGGCTTTGTTCCTTTAAAAACTATGAGGGCACACCAAGGGTCTGCCAAACCAGCTATTTATCATCCAGCAGAGAAAAATAGAGAAAGAGGTAAAAGAGATACATATTTCACACCGAGTTTTTCTCAAAGCTTACAATAGCCTGACATATTTTATGTTTGTCTCACAGTGTTAAAGGGGGTAGCCATCACCTGTGTGATTTATACAAACAGAAAGCAAGTGGGAGTTTAAATAATTGTATCTGATATCTATGCTAATGAATAAAGCAGCATTACTGATGCTTGTGAAAATATAGCATAACATATGTATGAAGCTCTTAAAAACTCCCATTTCAGAGCTGCTTGTCATTTAACAGTTTAAAGTTTAAATGCCAAGATTGAGATTACGTGTGTTTTCATTAGGTTTCAGTGTTGGTTCAGGGCATAACCATAAGGAAAAGTTTAAGTTTAAACTAAATTATGGTATTAATAAATACTTTTTCCAGGTGTTCACTTCTGGTGGTTCGCATACATCATGTGTAAATATTTGTTTGATTTGTTTAATTAGTTTTTTGGTACTTTAAAAAACCACCATGATTGTGTGCGTGTGAGTAGATGGAGTTTTCAGATTCATGTGTCCAGCTCTCAATCTCTGGTTCCAAAAATACAACATTCCAGTACCTGTAAACAGAATCTTATGGCTTTACTTTTGCACAATGGAAGTCGACAAAGATGCATCATCCATCTTTATATACAGGCTATGTTTGTGTACCTGTTCCAAAATGTGCCCTAGTTCTCTCTGTTCTGACATCTAAAGCACCACTTCTACTTTAGAAAATAACTAGTTCTACAGTTGCACCAATTTTTTGCCATCGAGAACAAAAAGAGTTTATAACAGGGTTGACGTTGATAACAGAGTTAAACATTGTCATCTAGAGAATCTTGTTCTGATCATACAGTTCTCAAGACTTCAAGAAATGGTAGTAGTCTGAGAAATGTTGTATTTCACAGGAGAAACAGAACTTTAGTGTCCTTTTTTAGCCATGATTGTAAAACTGTAATATTTTGTTCTGTGGATCAGTGCAGATTTAAGTTAATATGTGTTGAGATCAGAGTTGAAAGCCTCACACTCACAGGATGGGCTTCCTGTACCCTGTAATGAACATGTAGTCTACTACCCCAATTACTTGTTTGAATTTACAGTATCATGACAAGTTTTCACTGTTTTATTGCTAGAATAAAGTTAAAATGAGCAAATAGCTTTGTAAAAAGATTTAATGTATGTGTTTAGATGTTTATTGTTTCTTTGAAAGTGTTTTTGGACATTTATATTTTCATATAGTCCTTTAGGGGATGAAAAATCAGTTGTGATTTTTTAAAAAGTTTAAATTTGAGAGAATATTTCTATTTTGGGGGGGAAACAATGGTTGCCTGTTCAGTTGTTTTGTCCCATTTTTGCAGCATGAAATGAAAAACATTTTTTTACTCATTCATATATTGATCATTTTTTTCTTGCAGTTCTGCAACCTTTCTGAAAATAGAAATAAGTTTTGTGCTTGAAACCGTATTGTGTGCATCAGACTTCCTGTGTCACAGAACACATTTGATTAGAAGCACAAAGCAAAAACAGACACTGGCTTTCTCCCCTGAGATAAAGCGAGCTGAGGTTTGATTCTCCTGTTTTCAATTGACACAGCTAAAAGGCAGCATAATGGGCCTATTACAGGCTACCTGCATCATGCTTAATTCATCAGGGTGGAGCTGCTACACTTCCTTATTCAGTTGACTCTTCATACATGAGATACAAAAAAAAGCAGCAGCTAAGCGGGAAGAAACCTCCTCGGGTCCCCTGTGCCACGCTCGGCACTCAAACTGCCGGTGACCCTTCACTGTCTTCAGGATGGAGGTGAAAATCTGGGGAATGGGACCCGGGAAGAGAATAGAGGACCCGTGTGACTCAGTCCAAATGGAGCTCCTTGTGGTTATTCCTCTAAAACAGACTACTATGTGGTCCCATCACTGACACTAATGGGATGTTAGAGCGATTTACAATGATTTAATGGCTCCCAGGTTGGGGCCCCTAATGGCCCTCTTTATACGTCAATGCGTATTATGAATGGCAATGACAGTGTTGTGAAGTGCCTGTGTTTCTTTGGCTTTCTTTTCTCCTGCATGCTCATCTTTTTTTAAGCTCTTGCTCAGGTACTGTGACACGTATCATTTTGTGTGGTGATAGGACCACAGACACCGCAGCTAGCTTCTGGATGCTTGATGGACTCCACAGACACAAGTAATATGGCACAAGTGTTTTAGTGATCCATTAATAAACACTGTTTTCATTCTCTCCAATAAAAAAGTAAATAAAGGCTTTAAAAACTTTGCTTATATAAGGATTTTTTTGTAGTGTGCCCTAAAAAATGAAAAAACTTGACACGTTAATGACAAATAAAAGACTGAAAAGGCATCAGAGTCTAATGAGTAGTTTCTGGAAGGGATGTTCATATCAGATAAATAAACAGAGCAGAAACTGAGAAATGGTTCGTTGTGTAGCTACAACACTGGTGTACCTCGTGAGTTTGGATCTTTATTTTTGATGCTTGAATAATTAATAGGCCTGTTTTAAATGACCCAGTGATGCTTCTCAGAATTTGGTCTGGTCAAAAGCAAAACTGGAGTTTAAAAACCAAAGAGATGTTTGACAAAAATTGTTTTTTTTTTCAATATTAAGCTTTAAGCAAAAATATTCAGACATCTGGAATTTGGTGCTTTATTTTTTATTTTAACTCATTCAGTGCCATAAACGTCAAACAGAATCTGAACGCTCGATGCCAATGACGTCTTGACGTCTCAAGCTTTTTTATTTTTTGTGCTGTGCACACCTTGTGAGTAAATGTCACACCTCAAAAGGAAGTACAAGTTGTTCTTAACTGTGTGTGGCGGTGAAACCTCTGCAAAGCAGGAAAACTTACCTAGCTCACACTTTAACAAGTCTGTGTCACGAAGAAATGACGACGGTCAACTCGGGTCACATCAATCACCGCATATTTCATCTCATTCAGAGACACCCATTTTATCAGACGGTTCTGAGTCACGTGATTTTAGTGAACCAGATCCAGATTTGTCAGATGAGTGGTTTTCATCTGGATCAACCCAGGGATGTCACTAAAACATAGTTTATTAGTGTCAAAGACACTTTTCTGCATGACGTGTCTTGTTTCACAAAAAGCCAGTTTTCTCCATTTTTTTGGTCAGAAACAGGTTGTTTTAGTGAAATCACCTGTTCTACAGCAGATGTGAGAGAACGGAAAAAGCTAGAAACAAGCTGTTTTTACCTGATGGAAGTAGAGAATGTACTCTTTCTTTTGGTAGTTTTGGCGTTTACATAGTCATAAAGCACAATATTCTGTGACTCTTCAAAAAACAGTAAAAATGCTCAATGACTGGCACTGATGGGTTAAAAAATGGCTGGCATGGAATGAGTTAAACATAGTTATTGCTCTATCTTGATTTTTAGCACCTCTGTGAATATTACAGTTTGGAGTTGTTGTTTTTTTAATCTACTTTTCGATTAAGATTTTTTTTTTAACTTCATGTTTGGGAACTTCTCAGCCAAAATGTTTCTTCTTATGAACTCTGTCTCCAGCTGCCTCTGATGTTTTCATATGAAGCTCCTGATGTCGTCCATTTTGGATTCGAAAGTTTGTTTCTCCATCATCAGTTCATTTTTATCCTCAGCTAAACATTTTCCTCGAGCATGTCGTGCGGTCGGGCCACCAACACTATCCTGCAATCTGTGTGGCAAAAAACGTAGGTGTTGATCTAATTGATGACTTTAATTTCAAAGTCCTCACCTCTTCTTTTTTCATCCTTCATGTCTGTTTTACGATCCTCGTGGACATTTCATAACATGGATTAAAGCTATCAAACATCAGCACTAAGCCAGGTGAGGTGGTTAAGTTAATTGCTCATCACTCTTGTGGAAACCATATTTCGAAAACTCATGCCTCTCTGCAGGCATATATCTACGACTCCTAGGTAAAACTTCAACAGCAACAATATTCAAGGTCTAAATAGCTTCAAATCCCTGGCTTTATCTCCTGAATCTATTCTGACCAATCTACACACTGTTTGAGAACAAGAGAAAAAGAATGGGAGGTTTTCTTGTGTATACTTACTTGTGTTGTACTTCTCAGGGTCCTAGTGGGAACGCTCATGAGTGTGTGCTCCAGCTCTGGTGTGTGTGAGACAGAAAGAGAACCCAGAGGATTGACAGGTCTAGCAGTCATTACACGCTGGATTGAATGCTAGATTAGTCCAAAGTGGCTGAGGGTCAAGCGGCTGCCTGCTCCCTTTTGGCACTCAATGACTTTAATACCAGCTACTGTATTAGTCAATTACTTCAAAGGCTGGGCTGCCCTCTCGTTACCTCTCCTGCAGTCCTGACTCCTTGCTTTATGAGGCATCAAACTTTTATCACATCTATTATTGAAATAGCTTTGTTAGCGAGGGATATAAGAAGAAAGAACACCCCCTCCCAAAAAAAAAAAGTTTTGCATACCTTGATGATGAAACAAAACAAGCGCACAAACAAACTAGTTTTAAATCGCTCAAAGTTTTATTCAACTGTTTGGTTTGGAGGGAGAAAATTGTTGTTTTCTTGGGAAAATTCATCATCTGAACAAATGAATGAATGAATGAATGAATGAATGAATAAATAAATCTCTTTCTTCTCTTCAGGTTTGAAAGAATAATACATTTAACAAGAAAAAAACATGGGAACAGTGTTTTGTGAATATGTAAACAATTTCTATTGTTTCAGCCTTGCAGCCACACAAAAACTGCACGTTAAGACCATTGAAATTATGTTCCAGAGTGAAAATATCTACAAGCAATATTTTGGAAAGGATGATTTGAAAGCGCCACTTTTTAATCTAGCGTTTGTTGTCCAAGAACAAATCTTAAACAACTAGTAAGCACTCGGAGAGCGCAAACCTTCACCAAGCAGCTGATTTTCACATGTTATGATCTCACAATAACAACAAAGAAAATGAAAAGATCATTCTGGGAAAACTTTTATTTCCATATGGAGAAAGCTTGGAACTTCTTTAGATTTGGAGAATGTTGTTTCCTGACCATATAAACATCACTTTAGCATTGAGATCAAGTGCCTGTGCTCTCCACCTCTCTACCATTCTTCCTGTCTGTCACAGCTCCACTCCTCCCCATTAGCTCTGATGTTAAATTGCTCTTGTTTGATTGTGTCACCGGGCTCTCCCTTCCCTTTTCTCTCGGGTGACTGATATGACCTTTAGGTACACCGACTGACAATTACTGTCACAGAGAAATTGAATTATTAGCTTTCTCTGCCAACGGAGCCGCGGGTAGGTGGTAGGTAGTTGAGAGTAAAATGCTGTAATTACTTAGCCAAATTGCCATATTATATTTTTTGCCACTCCTTTTCCTTTTCCATTCTTTCTCGTGAGTGATATAAAAGCAGGGCGGAAAGAGGAAAAGAAAAGGTTTTGAGCTGTGACGCTTGTGAAAGAATGATTTTAAATATCCCCTTTAACCTTTTTAAGGTGTTGATTGTCAATAGAAGCAATTTAGCAATGTCTTGGGAGGAGCCAGAAAGAAAGCCGGCATTCCATTTTTTTTTTTTTTTTTTTTTT
>SSNP01000130.1:878745-915050 GCA_006937955.1 Pachypanchax playfairii
AGTTTCTCAACTGTTGGTCAGCATCTTTTTTTTTTCTTTTTCTTCATTTTTTTTTTTATTATTTCACTCTCTACCAAACTGCCAACAATTGATTTGACCCCAGTATTCCCCTTCTCCAGACCTCCTCTTTATCACACGCAACACTAGCATGCAGACACTGCAGACTGGTCAGGCTGAACGTAATTATTTTTCCCATTCTCCATTTCTGTGTGAGTAAATGGTTTCCTTTGCTTAGCAGCTTGTATCACAGCCTGTCAGATCCCTCAGTTTGATTACAGTATCTGGCTTTTTAGCAGAAGCCTACACTGTGCCTTTGTTAATTAACCAGCATTTGAAGGGGACTGATGACTGTGAGGGGCTTCTTGAGGTCACTTGGTTTCCTCAGAATGTGAAGGAAAGCCTAAATGAAGTGTTTAAATACAGAAAATAAAAGAGTTGGAGGTGTATACAGCTGGAAAAAAAGAAAGAAAAGAGAATTGGATCTATTTTTTTTTTTTTCTCCTGTTTTTGTAATACTAAGTAAGCTTTATCTGTTCTTTAATTACACAAAAGCAAACTACACACATCAGGATTGCGCTGTATACACATCATTTGTTATTTTTAATATCATGAAGCACTTAGGCTGGACTAATTGTTGATTTTTTTTCCTTTCTTCGATAGGAATACAACTTTTTCTTATGCTGTAATGCAGGATTTATGAATCTTCTGCTTTTGTATGCTTCAAAAAATAGAGTTTGAATGAGCAAACTTATGTATTTTACATTCAGTTATAGGAAACATAGCAGATTTTTCTTATTATTTTCTATTTAAATGTCAGAAAAGCTATTTTAAAAAGTTATTTTATTTTGCATTTATATTGCTGTGCAGTTTACACATGGTAGTTTTTGTTGAAAGAATGATGAAAATCTTGCACCAGCTCTTTTTGCTGTAATCCCTCTGTTCGTACCATTTATATTGCTGTTAAAACTAAGCAATTCAACTGAAGAGATGTTTTATTGGTGGTTTTGACAGGTCATGTTAAATTGATCTTGGTACTTCATGTTCTGGTAACAAATGTCTTTTGCTCTTTTCTACTTGTATAATTGGACATATACGCCACGTATTAGTCTTTTTTTCACCACGTTTCAAAGGTGTTTTACTCTAAAATTCATATTCCAGAAAGATAGAGCATGTTTTACTTCTGTGACTTTATAGTTTCATGTTATTTTCATCCCATTTTTTGGAGTTATAGCCAAGTTGTTGGGTTTACAATACCCCTGTAGAAAACTCGGTGACCAAAAACACTCACTTTTTTAGTTGGTGCTGCACTCTTTTTTTATATGATATACATATTTTGTTAGAAACTCTATGATTTAAAGATAGCAAATTAAAAAAAAAGTGTTTTGAATTGCTTCTCATAAGTCAGTTGCAGAGAAAGAAATACCTGTAAAATGTTTTGTGCCATAAGAAATCACAGAATATTACAAAAAGAGGAAGAGAAGACTCTAAAAGAGGGAGACACTGCATGTAGAAACAGATGTAAAGGGAGCCTGTGTGTGATTTTTGATCCCTTAAAGTTGCTCAGCCATTGTAAAAAACGGGACAATTTGCATGCGTCATAAAGGACGTTTATGTTCATCCCTGCGTACCAGCAGAACCCCATTGCTCTTTGTTTTAATTGTCCATGAACAAGGCATTGTTCTGTAAGATTGGGTCTTGCGAAAAATGTCCTCAAAGTTCTTCATTGTTACAAGAAGTGCATTATAGGGCTCTTATTATTTTCATTATGATCTAAAGAATATGTTATTTGAATTTACATAATTTTCCCAGCAGCTCCAAAGCCGCCTCTATAAATAGCTTTATTGGGCTTGAGAGCAGATTCAAATGAACAGAGAAGTCATAATCTCTTATAATGTTGTATCTTTGTCTCTTTTTACAACTCTCCTCTGTTTCCACATCTTTTCTTTGTATACTTTGTATTGGGTTTGTTACGCGTGTCAAAATAATCTGTATTTGATTACAGCCGTGTGGCTACCAGCCTACAGGAAGATTAATTTGCTGTTCACTTGCCAGATGACTTTGTGGCAACTTTGTGGTATTTCATTTGGTGCTGGCTTGTCCCACTTTCAAGCAGTTGACTTATTTTCCGAGACTGGCCCAGGGGCGCCTGTGGCACAGCATCTTATACACAGGCTCACATTCATGTACTGTTAAAGAAAACACTAGACACAATCCTACACAGGCCCTAAACTAAAGCACACTCATTTTTAGCCCCATGTGCCCTAAAGTTTGAGTGAAAGTGTTTTACAAGCTGCAGATACTTCTGCTTCGTTACCCCCAGCTGTGCCTGAGGACTTTCAGTCGATCATGAACAGACAGAGGCATGACCAACTCCAACCTGACTACTCTGGGTATAATAATTTTGCTTTGTGGGGTTTTTGGAGTTCAGAGTTTAGAGATGATGCTTCTAAACATCAATATTTTCACACTTACGTTGCAGCTGATGTGTTATTTCACAACTAATAACTTATTTTAACTTATTGATTACATTTGATTGATCTATTGATCAACTCCTTAGTTTAAGAAATTGCAATCAGACATGCATTAGCATCATAAATGAGGATTAGCAGGCAAATTTATGGGCAGCACAGTGTTTTTACAGGTGACTATACAACCTGGTATCATGTTATGTGCCATTTTCTCCATCAAAGAACTTCCTGGTTACTACGACACTGAATGTTTGGAGTTGCTGCTGTTCATATCAGTCTGCCTGATCGACCACGACTCGATAGTATGTCTAGTTTTCCAAGTCCACCAGGAACTGTGTAGAGATTAGGATCTTGCTGCTGGATGTTACTTCTGCATCAACATCAAAGATTTCTGCTTAGGAAAACTTGGGAAAATTATGAAGTTTAAAGACAATCAAACCCAAAAAATAACCAAATAACAAGAAAAGAAAAAAATGGCCTGATGTCTTGACCGTCTGCTGTCCCTACTCCTGAAGATCAGTATCATCCTTTCAAAAACCCTAATCATTTGACCCATACCTTCTGCTTGAATCTGCTGACCTCCTGCAGTCTCACACCTCTAGCCTCTTATTTCTCATACTATTAATAATACAAAGGCATCCATAAAGCTGGAGCTGTGCCTGTATTAAAATACTAGCTCAGGACATATTCAAGGTCGCCACAGAACTGAACTGTTATTCTTCCTCTGCACGTTGGGAGGCAAATCTTCCGGTCATTCCAACAGCCAGAGGTGACGGGAAATGCTCATTTCTCCCCTATTTTTCTCAAATATGCAATGAGCGAGCCATCAGAGACCTCTGTGGGTTGCGCCCTGCATATCCATTTAATGTAACAGCGATGTCATCTGCATTCTTTGTTGTTAAGGAGAGTTAAAAGACCACTCAGGATGGGTATGTTTTGACCTTTAACCCGAGAGGATAATGAGTGAGATGGTGAGCAGCAGGTATAATAGACTGATGAGGTTGATGGTATCACAGCGCAGGGCAAGAAGACCACTTGTACTCATCTTCGCTTGGTTTAGATGATGCAGACACGGAGGAGCAATTATAGAGAGAAAGAGACTGACAGTGGAGGTAAAGGACCCGACCTGCTTCTTAAACATGCAGAAGCCTCGAAGGCGACGCAAAACCGGTACGATGACAAAGGCGAATGGAAAACAGCATCATCCCTCACGCTAATAGTCCTCACAAGTTTTAGAAATATTGAAGATTGGTTTCATAATGTCTCCATTATTCAATTATTTCACGACATAAGTGGAGAAAGAGAATGAGGAAGAAACAGTTCTGTGGTTATTGATTGCGAAGCTGAAAATAAAATGAACTAGATAAGTTTTGCTCATACATTCAGTGGCACTTAGCTGACAGAGTTGCATGTCTCTGTCCCCCTAAAGGGCACATTTGTTGTATCTGTGCTGTTGTGTCAAGACAGTGTGAGATGAAAAGAGGAAGAAAAAAATCTATTCTCAGACCCATTTTAAACAATCACACGCCAAAGGAATTCATTCGTCTTAGTTTGGCTTTGTCTCGGAGGCGGCACGTAAGCAGGCGCTTCTATTGTCGCTCAAAATCGATGCCTCTAACGGCATAATAAAAACGTCCAAAACATGCGTTTCCGTTTGAGGAAGCACTCCTTTTGTTCCCAGGGAAGCTCTTGTAAAGAGGAGATAACTGCAGGCGGTTTTAGTGGCAAGATTAATATGTTGTGCAGTTAGGCCCGGGTGTTTTCTCCCTCCAGTTCTATCTTCAGTGTCACTGTTAAGGCTCGTTCTTTGTATGCTCCGACTGAATTCACCTCTACATTAAATGGTAAACAGTACAGGTTGTCAACAGATAGTCGATTTATCTCGTTGTGTTAAGCTTTGGCTGCCATCAGGTTTAAAACCCTCTACTGAGGCAGAAGAACTTCATTTAATCGTTAAAACTTATCTGAGTGGGATGACGAGCATCTTCAGTTGAGGTGCTGGAACACAAGTGATAGCAGGAATTGAAAATCAGCTGTGTTTTCTTCCTCTCTGGGTGCTCTGTGGATAATTTCTCTCTCGGATTTATTTATTTATCTCCCGTTTTATTGTTTTTCATCTCGTGACAAACAGTAACCTGACACGGCTGGATTACTGAACTGTGTCTGAAGACTAATGAGAGAAATTTCCCCCGAGAATTTTTATCTTTTGCTCTTTTGAGAGCACCTCGGGGACTCGCTTTTCTGTCTGTCACTTCCACACGTGCACGCCCTTACACACCTCCCGTAGTAGATCTACCCCTATACCCCTCTGCTGTCTGCCCGTCTTCCCCTTTTCACCCTTCCATCCACTCTTCCTCCCCCTCTACCTCCCCCTCACTCATTGACACCCCTGTTTCCTCTAACACTATCGTGTAGCACAGCCATTTCACTTTTGCACCTTGCAATTAAAACTAGCAGAGAGGTAGGGGGAAAGAATACTCTTAAACATTCACCCGCCCCCCTCATTCCTCCACCCTTCTTTCCTCAACAACCTTCATATCAGCAACCTTTCAGCATTCTTCCTCTTTTTGTTTTTTTTGTTTTTTTTTTTTACTTCATACAAGCATGTGTTAGAAATTCAGAGTTTATGAGAATGGCAGGCATGGAATTAATTAACAAAGGAAATCTCACCATGGCTTTCAGTCGAAGTTGATAATTTAAGCTTTTTTAGTTTCTGCTCCTTTGATAGCAGGTGAAAGCAGATATAGCAAACCACAATAATACAGTGTCAGAAATGAGATTTGTTGTGCCAACTGGTAGAGTCTGTTCGCTTCTGCATCCTAACTTGCTGAACTCCTGCATAGACTGTCTTTTTTTCTGCTGCAGCGGGCAGCACCAAAGTCTTGTCCGTTAACATCACACATAGATAGCGCACATCTCAAAAACTTGCACACCATCAGGGAGAAGTACACCTACTTGTGAAGTCCAACTCTTTGATCATTTGGTGTTGCTATACTGACCTCTGCAGGATCCTCCCCCAGCTCTCTGGGAGCGCGTGTGCATGTGTGTGTATGGGTTTCAGTACTGGCTTCTCGAGTGTGTGTGCCTTTGGGGATGCACTTGAGTCAGACACTACTGAAGCTGGTCTCTGTAATAGGAATAAACACGCTCACAGGACACATTCGCTAACATTTCTAAATTAATAACACATTGAGGAGGACCTACACTTAATTAGTAAAATTGTCATTGTGGTTTAATTTGAGTCATTTTCTAGCTTGTACAGACTAAGCTTTTTACTAGCTTGTCTGATCATACACGTGTGTATGCTATCCTGACAAAATATGTAACACTAGAAGCCCATAGAATTGCAAAGATAACATTTATGCAGAGACATCTAGTCTGTTTAGTAGCTTGGAAACCAAAATTCAAAGCTAGCTCAAAAGTTTTCATTTTTTCATGACAATGCTACCACACACACCCATGGTCACGCCACACCCCAAGCCCCACAGTTGTACAACTTGCTTGTATTGCATCAGGATGCAGCTACATGTTAAAAGCTCAGACACTAAAGCATGAAGGGTCATGCCATGGCCATTTTGATAAATTCTTGTTAACAAAGCTACACTGGTGAGCATGGGCCTCACGTCATCGATAATTCAGCTATCACTGTATCACTTTCTCTCATGTACCACTCAGGATCCCAGTATGCTGCTTCCACAATGATACGCCCCTGCAACCTTGCTACAGAAGTGTTTTTGCATGCTAATATCACCATGGACCCATCACACTCTGTAATGCATAAAGGAGCTCCTGGCTGTGGTCTTGAATTACTCTTGAAAATGTCACAAAGACTATGTATGTTCTGACAAATGTTTACTGTCCAATTGAAAGGGGGGACTTACAGTTTACACGGGAATGAATCAAACAACAAAACAAAGAGTTGAGGTGTTCATCCAGTTTCCAGACTCCAAATGTTTTTTTTTTTTTTTCCTGACTGGTTAGAGTTGAAACCATCAAGCTGGATCTGCTTAGTATTTAGCAGATGGTCATGACATTATGGCAGATATAGTTCAAGACTAATTTCGAAGCATTTTTGCAATGCTCACATGCTTTTACACAGTTAAATGGCCAAGGGTCATGCTAAAGGGTCATCACATTTTACACCCAAATTGGATGTAATTTTGTCTTTTGTCTTCCAATAGTCATTGACCCCTGAATTATTTTTATTTACAAAGTTCCAGTTTGTTGGGTGCCATTTTGTATTAAGACCTACATTTCTTTTTTCATTCAACTGGGGTTCAGATATGTGGAAATGTCTGTATTGGTCAAGCTCAAATTGGTAAAATCATAGAAAATTAGTATGTGTGAGACATATTTACATACATTACATAGAGGCATTTTTTGTTTGTTTGTTTCCTTAGAGTTTAAATTAGGAATTGCAGTGTTTATATTTTTCTCATGATGTGTTCTGTGATATATGTAGTATCTCTGAATATATTTTGGTCTTAATAATCCCATCAAACATTTGCTTTTTGAGCTGCTTCCTGATTTCAAACCTCAAATTATTATCTTTAAGTTGAATTATTGTTAAAAAAACAAACAAAAAAAAGTTTCTAATTCCAAAAGGTACTTTAAGTCAATGTGCTGTTAAGCATGAGATCTTACAAAAATGGAAAACGTTCAAGCCAATCGGGATACCTCGTATAATGTAGATTACCAGGACATTGCATTGATTTTGAGTCTATTTTCTTGCCAGTTGAGTTAAACACAACATCTAAGCTGTAATAAGCATGAAAGTGATCTTTGATGTGACAGTGTTTGAATGGAGGAAACTGCTCTACAAACACAGCACAAACTGTCCGGCACAATCCAGATACACACAAGCGTGACAAATATTCATACACAGTAAGGCCTCGCGGGAAAACATCATCACACGTGGAGTCAGAGATCACAGCTATGTAAACAACAGTTCCTGATTAGTGTAACATTACTGTTCAATTTTTGATTTGTTTCAAATTGGAAAATCTGGAGGTCTTGTGTTTTTGTCCCTCCTCTCTTGTATGTCGCAGTTCCTTGATATTAAACATGGATTAGCGATATCTAATCTCTAGCCGGCCAGACATGAAGATGTGCAGGGGGAGTAAGGGGTTGGGGGGGTGGGGAATACTTCTTTTCCCTGTAGATGCTATTGATTTCCAAGCTACTTACGCCGTGTTGGTATGTACAGCCACACAGGAGTATAAGCTTGTTAAATGTGAAGTGTCTCACCTGTCACCTCGCAGGTCCATGTTTCATCTTCATGAGGCTTATCGGCACATAAACTGACATGCAAAATAAGATCTGGGAATTTTGGCCAATCAGGTTTAGATATTGTGCATGCCACAGTGTCCTCTGACAATGCTAATCTTGTCAAGGCCTATCTATGGCATCTGAATGTCATGGGTGACTCAGTACAAACTAAATAAGGAAGTTGTCTAAATAACAATCTTCTTCATACCCAGCTGATTTATTTTCATGTTAATGCTGCATGGTTATGTATGAAGAGTTCCTTCCTAGGTTAAATGTGTCATCTACTCTGTTTTGAACTGGCTTAGAACTAAAGTCTGTATATCTTCTATAGAGCCTATGTATTGATGTTGTCAGGACACTTTGTTCTAACATGATGGATGACAGTTTTATCTGTTTTGTGTACAACTACATGCATTTAACATGGTGTTAATACACATACTGTAGTTGGTCATTCTAATGCAAAGGCTCAGCTGAAGCCTGAACAGGTAAAAAATGTTATGAAACTGTCAAGATGTTGTTTCCTCCTGCTAGAATTGAGACAAGAGTAAAAAAAAAATGGATGAAAATCTTTTATTTCAGCAATTTTCATAAGCATTTGGAGCTTAAAACCAGAGTTTAGGAGGGAAACTTGGTGAAGCTGGTGGGTCTCGGCAGGGGAACACATTTCAGCATTACACCAAGAACTGCTTGATGATTTGTACAGCTTATTGTTAAGTGTGAGACAACTATTTTGACAGTGTTTGGGGGAAATGTCCCTCTTTTAATATGAATCACACTACATCATGAAAAACTAACAAAAGAAGATAGCCCTATGATTCTAGAAATAAACATAGATCAAGGGATTCAATGAAATTAAACACTGTGTCACATGATAAAGGTGATTTCTCCCTAGCATTTAAAAAAACATTGTTCATTTCATCTGGTTAAAGTTCTCCAGCTTGACTTGCGTGTCAAACTACTGATTTTGGAGACAATTTTAGGGGTTTTGCTTAAAACCCTTGTTTTTATTATTATAGTTCATATTTGCTATCTGGCCTTGGGTTTGACTACTGAAGGCTAACCTAGATGATTACAGTCTGCTTCTTCTCATTTATGCCAAACATTACTGGCCCCCGTCTCCAAATATATCATAAATAATTATTACGGAGTGCATGTTCACTGCTCTGGGCCATGGATATAACCTGTTTAGTTTCAAACACAGCCCAATCAATACAACTCTGTCATCTAAAATTTATGAGAACACCAGCTTGTATTTTATTTATCTGTTATTTTATTATTTATATTGTTATTTATCTGATTTATTTTATATAGATCTGTGTCAACTTCTCTTTTTTACCAAATTTTGCTGATCTCTGCATAAATCTGAGAAAAAAAAACACTGAACTATTGCGTGCATTTATTTGTGCGTATGTTTGTGTGCGTGCACGTATTTATAATCTTGGTCCAGCAGGCAGCACTACTCTGGGGACACAGGAATTATAGATTGAGGAACAGGAGTCATGCAGTGATTGACAGCTGCATTCCGTTTGAGGTTATTAGGTGCACGAGGCCCAAAGAAAACAGACATGATGGAAATTTCAACATCCCCACTCTAATTTCTGTTTCTGGTAATTATGATACATGATGATCTGCAGACACCACTGGCCACACAGCTGCTGCCGCTTCCTACAACCGAGTCCTATGAAATCACACACAGTAACAGTTCAATAGAAACTAGTGAGGAATCATAAAACAAGAAATACAGAAAATGCATGGAGAACATGTGGGATTAAATTTAGATTTTTTTTGTAAACAAACTGTGTTTAGGGATTGGGTGGAAACCAAATGCAACAAAATAAAGTACCTCTATTAAAACATCCGTCCATCCATCCATCCATCCATCCATCCATCCATCCATCCATCCATCCATCCATCCATCCATAAAAAGATCAATAATACATTCAAAACCAACATTCATGCTCATTGATACACAAAGCTAAAATAAAATGAAAATGAAAAAATAAAATTTTATTGCTAATATATTTTCATGTAAATATGCACATCCTTTCTCAGTGGCATGAGACATGTAGATGGGAGAAAGAAAACTTGTATGTTTCTTCAATGTTTGTTTTTTCAGCTTAATCTTCTACACTGTAAAAAATGATGTGAGCTGAGAGAGCGTTAACACTGCTGCCAAAACACGATGAAACAGTTCAGATCTTTGGTGTTCTGAAGTTACAGTATTCCTCCGTACAGGTTCTTCAGGTCTTCTCACTAGTACCCCCTCCTTCTGAATGCAGCTGCACCTCCTGCCCTCTCCCTACCCATGTCAGGGGCGTTTATCACGCCTTTGAACGCCACGCTTCCATATTTTATTGAACCCCGTTGCCTGATGTAGGAGTCCTCCACAATGTCTGGTGATGGGCTCATGTATTAGAGATGTGGAGTTTGGAAGGAGCTTGAAGAGGGATTGAAAGGAAAGCAAAAAATAGATAAATAAAAATAAGAAGGACGAGGGGGGAAGGTTTTAGTTTTGATGGACTGCATATAAGTCGTTTTCATTCAGCAATTGAGAATAAGTTTTCACATTCGAGAAAAACTCCTTTGAGTTTAGATCTTCTTCAAACTGTCAACAACACTGTGGGTCCTCTCGTGTATCTGACAGCTGCTTATTGACTTGTTTACTTGTCCAGCTTTGTTTATATTGCGGTTTTTCAAGGTAGTCCTTGAAACTGCACTTGATTTGACAGCATGAAGTATTTTACAACCAGGAACTGAGATTCTGACAGCTTGTGTGTTTCATCATCTTGCTTCTAAACAACTGCTCATAGTAAACGTATTTTAGTTCCACATAGGAAAAAAAAAATTGATATTTACTGCTGCTAAGATTTTAAATGATTTGTCTGACCTTTCGCTTGTAAGTAAAGGATGTTCTTAATAAAAAATGAACCATTTACATATCTAATGTTAAGCTAAGTTGCCCTTCATATACACAAGGTGAGAAAACACTGATTAATCCCCCAAAGGAGCGAGTGTAAAACACATATCTGCAACCTTCCTGATTGTTACGTGTAGCAATAAGAAAATTAGACACCAAAACGTGTCAGGCCTTAAATTAGCACTCCATATTTTAGTGCCATTTTCGACAGCGACACACGGCAACAGGCCTCCACAGACAAGAGTCATGTCACTTGTTGTCAGACAGCCACCTATCACTTCATCACTTCGTCACACATTTGCATAAAATCACAATCTTGTGCAAGCCACTACTACTGCTTTGTTTTTTAATTCATTTTTTATTTGTGTGTGTTGCAGCTGTTTGAAGGGTTAAAATAAATTCATTGTAATGATGATATAGGTGACAATAGAAATAAAAAAACTGATTTTTTTGGCTTTAAATGTATCTAATAGTTTCACTTTAGAACCTCACAAACACAAATATGGTTGTTAAAATGATTTAATTACACAAACTACATAACACAAGTGCAACCGTTCCATTAAACAACATATAATAGTGATTTAGTCATAGTCAGAATGTATTTATTTATTCAAACAGTTGCAGTTAAAGTAATAATCTTAACCATATCCAATTTTGGAGGTAAGTGATAATCAGATTTTCTGATTGTAACAATTCATTGACTATTTTGGGATTTTCCTCTCACATAAACCATACAAAATTCAATCTATTGTAATAGAATAAGAGTTTATCATTATAATGAAATGATGGAATTGTTTTATTCACAATATACCACGAACAAAACAATATATTGTGATATTAGATGTTACTGTTATAATTGCAAGATGACTACTTAATATTGTAGTAATTTTTTTCATGATATATCATCATCTGCAGTATCAGTTTTTAGCCCAATCATTGTGGGGAATTTTAAAAAATGTGTATTTTTGAATTGTAACATTTATCATGACATAATATCAGTTAGATTTCCATCATTTTGGCTTTTTATTATCTTTTTTTCCAACAATAAATGGTGAACTGTACAAACTCATCTCTGTGCTCATGAGAAAATCTGTGCCTCCTTATTTTTCCACAACACCTCTGTCAAACAGATGTTTCTTGTACAACTAACAGTCAGGCACTGAGAGTAATCTTGGGGGAGAAGTGGGAAAAGCATTGGTTTATTTAATATCTTCACATGACATGTCCTCTCTCTCACACCACACAGATTTATTTGAAACAATTTGTGCTCATTCTTTAATTTACTTCCCAACCTACCCCTTCTATCAGCCTGGGCAGCAATAATCCAGCTTCTTGTAGACTAAACATAAAATTAAAAAAGCAATCTTCTGTATGTTTTAGAGAAATCTAGGTGGGTGGGTGGGGGGAGTCGCATCAGCGACTTTTACAGATAAAAGTATCCCATCTCACCATTTGAAAAGATGGATAAAACTCTTTTTTTTCTTTCCTATTTTTACCTTTGCATATGTTAGAGCAACTTGATTAACAGCCAGGAAGACCAGAAGCTAATTATTTTATTGAGTTGTGGGAGAGGCAGGGATCCCACCCTGAGGATTTGGTTGGAAAATAGAAAAAAGTGTCCCATGTGTGATTTGTGATTGCTCCCCTCTCCTTGTGACAGCAGGATGAGCTCCAGGTATGGGTGGTCTCATCTCTCGTCTATCAATAAGAAGCTTACTAGCAGTACTGGAAATGGGAGGGAATACAATACCGTTGCAATTTGATTTTAAGCCCCACAGGTCAATCTCCTGAACCCCCTTCACAGAAGCTGGCTTTTATCATTTTTTCCCCCAATCCTTGAAGTCTGTCCTTTTTATCATCTCCATGGCTCTATAACTCTCATTCCTTTTCATTTTCTTTTCCTTTTTTTGCCTATATTCTTTCTACTTTCTCTTTACCTCAATATTAAACTGTTGACCAAGGAGTTATTTCATTCTTTTTGTGGCTACGTGTCAATTTAAATCTGGGATTAATTTGACAAGTTTAGCTCTTTCTTGATGTGCAGGCTGTCTCTTTCTATGAATTTCTTTGTTATTATTAGCAAATATGATAAGGTTTGACCCTCAAATGAAAATAAAACTCTTGTGACAGGATTTTTTTTTTCATCCAAGAGTTTGTTTCTGTTCTGTTGAATTCAGAACATGATCAAACTTTTCAAATGAAGTTACTTAACTTAGATTTCCGTCCGTCCGTCCGTCCGTCCATCCATCCATCCATCCATCCATCCATCCATCCAGAACCATCCAGAACCATCCAGAATCAAGGTTAAATTATAATCAAAACTGAATTGCTAAATTTCGCACAACAGTCGCAATTTATTTGCAGTTACCTAAATTCTCCCGTGTGATCTGCCTGGGTATAAAACTAGTGTCATTAAATACCAATTCAGTTTTGATCATAATTGGAAAAGGACTTTGGAGCAAAAGACGTGAATCTCAAATGCTGAAAATCGCATTTCCACATGTGAAAACATGTTAAATACATGCCCTGCTCATGTTTCCTGTGGATGACTTTAAAATATTTCAGGCATATTTATTTGATCTGAAGTAGTCATGTTTTTCCACACACTGAAAAACAGGGTAAATTCATGTGGTTTTACCATCAGGGTATTTTGCTCCACAAATCAAAACGTAGCGGGGACTGCTGCATGATTGCTGCATCATGCTTAGTTTGTGAGAGTAAATCTATCAGGCTTTTTTATGCATGTGGACAACAATTCCGACTGCTTTAATGCCAGACAGGACATTGGAAAATAAAATAAATAAAAAGCAGAACTTTTTTAGTAAAGGAAGTGACAAGTACTGCACATTTGGGATTTTGTCTTTACCTTCATGTTAAGTCATTGCTTTGTTTTGTACAGAAGGATCTAAATGAACTAACAACCCCATCAACACGATGTAGTTCTTAGGCTTTCTTTGGAAAAAAAAAAAGGATCTTTACTCCGAATCAAATGCTTGGCGGACAACAAATTGGCTCTTTCGAGTCTCCCTCTCCAAATGCTAAGGTTAGGCTCTAATTGTGGCACCTGGGTCGAAAAGCGACAGAGTTATAGACAAAATAGCGACGCTCATGTCAGTGGACGTGTTGTGAATAGTTCACATAATACCAGTGTATACACAGAGGACACGGAGCCAGCCACCTTTGCTCCTCTCCCCTGTTCTCACTGAATAAGAATCTGACATAAATTCTGCACATATAAAATTAGTAAATGCCACTGTAGCCGTAGTTAAATATCACACAAATCTCCAGGGATGGGGGTGGGAGGGAGATACAGGGGGAGATGCTGGCAAGTTACCTTGGCCTATTTTTTATAGGAAAGCAAGAGGGAGGAGAAGGTAGAGGAGTTTGACTAGAAAAGAGATAGTGGGAAGTTAGAGTAAGGAGGGGAGAAAGGAGGAAAGGAAACATCTGTATATCATCAGAGAAGATGTGAATGTAGTGAGGTGATTGCAACTGAGCGTTTCGTTTTGATATGACGCTGTAATCTTTTGTACTCCCCTGCTGCTCCCCCCTCTATTTCATATTGAAAGTATCAAATAAAACCGTATTATTCCAAAACTTCAACCTCTTATATGCTATCACCAGAAGTTAAGTGCAGCTTAATCCTCTTTCCTAATCAGTTTCAATGAAGTGAAGAAAAGTAGGGTGGAGCCAGACGGCTGTTTAGTAGACGGACTCAGAAGACATGTTTCTAGTGGAGGGTGGCTCCTCGTTTGTGGCATTGTATTGTAATGTTTACAGCTCTTAGGTATTAATTAATTAATTAATGTTTTATTTAAAGTTAGCTATTTATGGTTTTTGTAAGTTGAAATATTATGTTTAATGGTTTCAAAAGCTCAGGTCAAGTTATTTTTATCCGTTCCTCCTACATGTTGCATGTTCATGTCATAAAGTAGGAGTGAACGTGTTTCTTTGTCACAGATATTTTTACTGTTGTAACACTGATTGTGGTATCTAGTTTAATGTATTCTGATGTATTTGTTCAGGTCCTTAAAGCTGTAATCCAGATTTTTTTTTCTCAGAGGCATCACTGAGACAAAAAAAAAATTATAAAATGTATTGTACGTTTAAGTCCCGCCCCTCTGTTTCCGTGATATGATAGCAAGCATGCACGCGTACCACCTTTGTTACGATGGACACTTCATGAGTAAGTTACATTCATACAATTTATATGTTTATTTATTTATTTTAATTGTTTTGGTTTCACTTTGCACAACTCATAAGCTGGCCGGCCGCAGTTCTTCCGGCTGTGTGCGTGCACACGCTTGGTTGTTTGACAGGTGTGCTATGAGGCTGTAGAACGCTGTTGGCTAATGCTGGGCAGAGCTCAGTGAAAATGAAATGCACCCCTATGGGACCTTTCTCTTTGAGAAAGAAAAAAATGTCATGTTTTTCCTTCATTCCTTCATAATGTTTATGAATATCTTCATCAATGCTTTTGACTCTTTTTAAATATTAGTATTAGCCACATTTCACCTCTTCTTTTTATACCTCCACCTGCTCTTGTCCTGCATTATCTTTTCCTTCCTACACCAGCCTGTTGCTGCTACAGCCTGGCGAAGTGCCACTGCTGGGAAGAGATGCCTTACCCCTTCTTATTAATATACCAACAGACTGCCAAGCGGTGCTTTCGGTTCACAGATGGAGGGGAGTGTTTACACCACTTAAGTGACAAACTGACAGCCATTAAACCCCCCTAATGTAGCACAGCATCAAAGAAAAGACTATTTTCCTTGGCACACACTTTCAATCAGGATCCATTGCTGCGCTTGCTGTTGGTATTGCTTGTTAACTGGAGGTCCTGGGCTTCTGCCAATGCCAGCAACCAAGGAGCAACAAGTCTGAGGCTCACAGGACTACCAGCAAATAAACACATGCAGAAAAATGGCATTAATTGTAATTTATGTTTTGTCACATTTGCATAACTGCAATAGTATTCCACCTGTTTAGATATCAGCACATCTTAAATAAAGGTTTATTCTTGACTGGATGGAATCTAGGGTAACAAAACCAACTACATGTTTAATAAACAAAAATGTATTGAAATCAGCATTTTAAATGATCTTTTTCTTCATTAGTGGAAACATGAATTGCAATTTACTGCATAAACTGTTTTTACTAGCTTAGCTTAACAGAGCCCAATTTGGTAGTAATTTGCAGAGTAAATGTTATTGCAATCACATGCATCAACACCACATTTTTGGGGTTTTTGCACGTCTTGTGTTGAATATTTTGCTGGAAGGGGGTTGAGATTCTTCTTCCACAAGGATTGTGTTAAATTACTCTGAACCGTTTAGTGTCCAGCACGCAAAATTATTGAGGGGGGGGCAGGGGGGGGCTTGTTTCTTTTTTCTTGAACATATGGAACCATTCATGTGCTTTCCATTCTGATATGGAGAATTTATAACAAATAATGATTTGCAGGTGTGCGACGGCTGAGGTGCGGTTTCGCCCGTTGGCTTGATGGCTTCACCATGAGTTGTGTGTTCAATGCTGATGTTTTTCCCTGCCCTCTAACAGCTGTAATATGATATTTATGACTATTTTGCTATTTTCCAAATGGAGTAAACTGCAGGAATCAATTTAATGGAGCCATGAGAATGTGAGCAAAGTACTGAGAAGGTTAAAATAGAAAAACTCTGCAAGCTAAGTTCTAATCAAAATCTTTATAGCCCAGTCTGCTGATGTTGTTAAAATGAATGTTAAGTGAAAAAAAAGTCTTGTCACTATATTAAATAGGACAACTTAATGAAGACTGAGCTTCATACTGAAGCACTTAGCTTGTTACTGTCACTGTATTGATTTGATCTTGCTAATCAATCGAACGACACATCCAAGTAATGACTTTTGAAAAGCTTAAAGCTTTAATTAAGCAGACAATCATATGACATATTTACAACCTTAATGCTGTAAAGCCTGTTGAAACGTGTAGAATACTGGAACAGCTGTTCACCTAGTCTTGGATGTTATATGCATGTATAGTATATAACAACACATCTTTAACAACAAATTAGATACAGATGAGTTATTCATGATGTGACAGCTCCGTTTTCTTTGATGTCACCTCGAGGAAGGCGAGAAATCTGGATGCAGAGGAGGGATAAACAGGAGGTGAAAGCAAATCACATTGATATGTTGAGAAAAGATCTTTCCAGGAGGGACGTGAGCTAGTTAAAAGAAAAGACTTCAAAGAGAAAGAGCAGATGGGAATGAGTTCTAATGTAAGTAACATGTTCTCCTGGTAAGATGATACAGCATTGCTGACCACTAAAAAAAAAAAAAAACATATTCACGGCTGTGACAAATTGTATTACAGGGCAAATGACTGAGTGTTTTAGAGGCCCCAATTTGTCGTCTCCTATAAAGGACATTGTTGCTCAACAGTCTGGGCTCGTTGCCTACTTGTTGTTTAGGTCCAGACTGATGTAATGGATCTAATGTCTGACAGCTGTCAGGGCGCTTATGTGAACTGAGTCAAATTCTGCGTGTCATGCCAAGTTTCTCTTCATCAATATGTATAAGGTGAGGGCAAAGGAGACGCTGCTTTACAGTGAATGTATGACTGCCTGCTGCGGTAACAAGAGGCCCCATCTAGCGCTGCTTTCCCGGGTTCCCCGGGCTCTTTGTGCAGACAAAGGAAGTAGTGGGTGAAGAGGTGGAGGTGGTGGTTTACAGTGGATAAGGGCAAAAGGGTTATACAGCTGTAGAGGGGTACCTCAGGCTTTGAGGGCAGCTGGGTGAAAGCGTGTCAAAGTCAAGGCGGTGTACTCTGTGATCTACCCCAGGCGCCTGGCATATGACTTTTAGGTCAGTGGTATAGTGATAGTAATGAGGGACATTGTATTAGAATATTTGAGTGTGTTCTTGTTGCCTGATTGTTTTTTACTACATACAACATTTGCTTATATGTTTATGGCTGCACCTTATGAACAAATTCCAGTTGTTCAACCAAAAGAAGAATCTTCTTGTACTGAAGGATCGATATCTCTTCCAAGTACTTGTCTCTTCACAATGTGCACACAAACCACAAACATTGCAATCAACTTCTAACAGCATCAAAAGCAGATGTGTAAGTAACAATGATGGTGGCCTCAGTTTATTAAAGCATCAGCGCTCTTTCTTTACCTGCATGAGCTGGTTACTCATGCAGGTCACTTACTAACATTTATAAAGGCCTGCTACAACTAAGATCTTTAAT
Organism: Pachypanchax playfairii; assembly: GCA_006937955.1. NCBI lineage: Eukaryota > Metazoa > Chordata > Actinopteri > Cyprinodontiformes > Aplocheilidae > Pachypanchax > Pachypanchax playfairii. Next base: position 896,636 of record SSNP01000130.1, read on the forward strand.
TGTAGATTTTATGGAAGTACATCTAAATATTGTGACATCTTTTTAGTGTCACGGTGATCTCGGAACCAAGTCTGTTGATTTATCCAGATTTTCTTCATGTAATAAGACAGCTGTCACATCTTGTCTCCTGTCAAACCCAACTCAAAGCCAGTTGGGCAAATGTCCTGACTGTATTTTCCATAGTCATCTTTTAACTTTGTATTTACTTCTCACCCATGGTCAAATCATAAATCCTATTGTGAAAGTAGTAAATGATTAGCAGTCAAAAGCAACAAGTATTTTTGTGCAACCATATTAGGGAACCCATTCACGGCTGTAGAGTTGCTAGTGCACTGTTGTCGTCTCTATGCCCCTCCCATTGCCCTGGGGTGTGTGGTGGACAAAACTCACAAGGTTTCAGTGGATTTCAGATATCTGTCACTGATTATCCAGCCATTAGCTGTATCTGTTTGATTTCCTCCATTGATTAAAGACAATCCCTAATCAAACAAGCTTTATTGATGAACCAACACAACCTCCAGGGCTCTGGATAAACATGGCAGCACACTCTGTTGTCGTTTAAGGAGCAGTGACACCAGTCAGCTGTGGAAGGAATTATCTGTGACACCGCACACATGATTAGATGTTGCTTCTGTTGGTACCTTTCACACACAAACACAATATTTATCCTATTGATTTCTTTTTAATAAAACTGTAAGCTGGTTTGCAGCCAAAATCATCACATTTCCCTCTTTTGCAAGAGATACGTGTCATGTGGATGAATATTTAAACGTCTTTTAATTCATTTATGACAGGCAAGTCATTGTTAGCAAGGGAAAAAGAAGCTTTTCCCAAGGCAAAGTGGAAAAAAAGGATCGAAAACCTTGCTGATGTTTTCATTTATGTGTTTGTGAAATCGGTGTGATGCTTCGTCAACTAGGGAGCAAAGTTTTTTTTTTTTTTTAATGTGCCGAACATCACAAATTACACTAAGGCATTCTTCCTCTGTGTCAGGAAAACCAATTTAAATATCTATTATTTACACAAACATCTTGTCAGCTAAAGAGTAAGCAGTTTGTTTACTAAATATGTGTTTGGAGCTGAATGAAAAAAGCTGCAGTTGCATAATTCATGGAGCCAGCAGTTGTTTGTTCACATAACTGATGCTTTGCAAAATGTTGTGGTGTCAGGCACATCCCCGCACATTAAAAATACACCAGCGCAATACAAGAAAAGCTCCTGCTTTCCAGTCGCTTACTCTGACTCGCTTGAACACATTAATATTGCAGATTGTACACTGGAACGACAAAAGCTTTGCATGCATGTTTGTATGTGTGTTCATGCTTGCGCACGTCTCCCTTTCACTCTTGTTTGCTTCTGTGTCTTATAGGAAACAGAAGAAGCAGATGATTTTTTTTTCCCTGCTCTTTTCTCGCCTTACATCCCTGCTTCAGGCACACTCACCAACCACCCCCCCCCCTTACCCCACCCACACACACAATCCTATCCCTAACCCCAACTCCCACAAAATTAATCCTCATTTTAAACGTCTGCTCTGGTGGAAGATCAGGCCAGGTGAGAGATAGTCTACTCTTCTCGCCTTTAGGGCATCTCTAGCTCCATTTAATCCAAATGCCAATTTGTAGCACACAAATAGGTAGAGGCTGGAGCCAGCCCGCCTGGTTGGCTGACTTGTTTGGGCATTTTGCGCAAAGATGTGTGAATATCTGCACGTGTGCATGCACGTGTCAGTTCCTCTCTATGAGGTTTAATACCGGGTCGTCTCAGCTTGGTACATCTATAATTGGAGAGAAGGGAGCGTCCGGAGGTGTGGGGTTGTCAGTCACTGTTTGGGTTGCCCTGGGGCCCCTGGCACTCCTGTGGGTATCAAAGTGGTGCTAATTAAATGTGGGTCCCGACGCACCGCCCTCCACATCATGGGGCAAACAGCGCGCCCTGCTCGGCTGTCCTCCTCGTGCCTTTGAGATTCGACTCCTTGCACTAATTACCCATTGTCCAATTGACTTGCCCATTCTCATATACATCTCCACACACATTTCACCCCCCCCCATTCACATCACAAACCCCCCACACTTTCCTATATTTATTATTTTATATTTTTCCTTCCCACTCTGTCTTTGCTTTGCCGGCCTAATTAATCTTATGGAAATCTCCTCCAAGCCAAGGTTGGCCTCCGATATTTGTAATTTGATTTGGGGGGATGATAAAAGTGAAAGCCTGGTTCTGGGATGGTGAGGGAATAGTGTCATTTCTCTGTCCTCTTGCCCGCACCCCCCCTTCCTCCACCCGCCATCTACATCCCCAACACTCAGGAGATGCGTGGGGGCTATCAATCTTTCCCACGTGCCCAGCAAACTGATATCCCAGAAAATTAACTTCAATTAATAACAGAAATCCCCCGATGCAGCCATGGAGGCAGGCCGGGGCTTTGAAGGAGAACCTTCAAAGATGTGTCTCTGCAAGTCTTTTGTAGGCCAGCTGGGGAGGGGGTTTTCTTTTCATTATCATCAACCACCATTTGAACGCTCTTTTCTTTCTTTTTTTTTTTTTTTTTTGCTTTCTGCCACGACTGTGGTCATTTGAATAAAACTACTGTCAACACACAGACACGCAAAATCAATTACATTTCTCCTGGCTAAACAAATTGACGGCTCGTTATAAAACTGCTAAACGTGGCCTTTTGCCTTTGTGTTCACTTTGCATCTTCAATAATTCTTGTTTGTATGAGCTGAATCACCGCCACAACAACATATCTCAATTTAGAATGATGATGGAAAAACTTGTATTTCTGCATCATGTTGTATTCGTCTATTGTTATCATGTCAAATATTTACCAGAACCTGGTTGAGTCAGACTGAAAGTCCTTGTTCAGTGTTATTTACAAAGCTTTTGTCACAGTTTGACCTGTTTTCACTGATGTTTAATATTTAAACACACAGTTTTAGCAATAGTCTTTTCCAAGTTCATGAAATGTAACTGATATTTTAACCTTTTTTGTCCAAATCTAAACATGGGCTACTCCATCATTTTTATATGTTTGAAGAAGTATTTGTGTCACTTGTTTCAGTCTTTTTGAATGAGTGAAAACAAACAACTTAATTTACAATTAAGTCTTTTACCTCATGCTGAAAAAAAGAAAGGATACAGAAAAAAAGCAAACTGCTGCTGCATTTCTTGATCAGTTTAAATCTGTAAACATCTAAATGTAAGTTTATCCAACAAGCACTTTAAAGGTCCTATAGCATGCAAAATCAACTTTTTGGAGCTTTTAACCACGTCGTGATGTTATTTACTTATTATTAAAAAATTCTCCTAGAAAACAACTGACTGTAACATAGTGATGTAACAATGTTACACCAGGACCTGCCTGGGGTGTCTGTGCTGCCCCTGCAGGTTAAACACACACCCTGAGCTGTCTGAAGTAAGACCCTAAGCACCACCATTTTATAGTATTTTACTTTCCAAATGTCTCAGTGAAAATGTGCATTTGGCTGTGAGAGTTACAGGAATTTATTCACCATTTTGTTTAGGCAGCTCGAGGGGCAGCACTCATGAGGAGGGGGCCTGGGGGAGAGACAAAATTTTAGGTAAACAGAGTGTTTTTCTCCCTGGTCTGACAATAATTCGAGACTATAAATGATATTCCTGGACAAATGAAGACTATATAACACCAAAGGTAAGATTTTATCATATATCATCATAGATGTTGAAAGCTGTAAAATAGCAGGATACAGGACCTTTAAAATGAATTTTATCAGCCCAGTTCTATTGAAAAACAACAGCTATAAAGAAGTTGAGCCAATCATAAAGGATTTAGTTAAAATATATTAACTGGAAACAACATTCATGATTAATTTTGAAAGAAATTATTATGAATGTGTGGAAAATTGTTAAATATTTTTTATTTGTATTCAAAATTGTAACGTTTTTAGGATTTAGATTTATACAAAACCAACAAGAAGAGCTTTTTAACATATACTAATAAATTTTGATATTGCCTACATTTGTTTAATCAAATCAGTAATATAATTTTGAGTATAGAAATGTGTAGAATCCCTGCACATCCTGAATACATCTGCAGATGTTTTTAATCTTTTGATTGTTTTATTAAACCATTTACAATGTGAACATAATGATCATAATACTTTGAAAGTATTAGATCATTTTAGTAGTTAAATATTTGATATAAAACTGCATGTTTAATCCATTAAAGTAGCATCAAATCTGCTGCAATTTTATTCCTGTAAGAAACAGCCTGCAGCTATAAATGGCCCCTGCCCCAGTAACAAATTCCTCCATGCTTGTTGTGTCCCCACACGCCTCCTTAACATCTTTTCCCACAGATGCGGCTTTGCTTTAAGTGGCACAAATACGACAAATACACCATGCTTATCAAGTCACAGTCCCCTGCCACCCGTACAATAAAATACAATTCTGTTTTCTTCACGCCGCCTTCTGGAGTGCTAGTATGCCATGGCGGTCACGTCTGGGGAGAGAGCTCTCTGCTTATTTATTTGTGGCTGTTTCCTCGTCTGTCAGGATAAAGAGGGCAACACGGAGCCTGTCTGAGAACATAATTTCACTTTGAGTGCCTTAGCCTGAAGCGCTGAGCACAAGCACACACGTACTGTACACACACAAACACATATACTGGCTCACACACTCCCAAGCAGTAAGAGTGGCTGTTGACCTGCTGAATAATGCTTTTAGACTGCAAAAGCACTGCGCTGAGGTTGTGTGTTTGTGTGTGCGTGCGTGTGTGTGGGAGTGGGTGGTTAGCAGCTTAACCCTCCTGCTGACTCCTGTTAAGGGCTAAAGGGATCCATGTCAACAACAAGCAATAAAAAAGATGCCTCATCCAGAGAGATAGACGCACACAATCATTGCACGCAAACGCACGCACAAACACACAACAGGCTTGGCATGTCTCAAATAAAATATAGATAGAGGTAAGAGTATTTGAAGGGTCTATTAGTGCAGGCTGTTGGGGAGTGATAGGGGTGGGATCAGTGTCACAGCTCCTCTCTGCTCGGCTTGGCCTTGCTGCACACTATGGGAGATGGTTGGAGAGCTGCCAGCTGCCTGTTTACAAGCCAGACGCGTGTTTGATACTGGCCTGCTTCCACGTGATAGCAGCCAAATCCGTCTTTCAACAAAAAAAAATCAACTCAGGGGGCTTCGCTGAAGTGGAACAGGCTTGTGCTAAGCAATTCATTGAGGATGGGTTGCTGTGTGAGAGATGCTGAGTAAGTATGTTGGGATGCTGCGGATGCTGGCTCAGTTTGTTGACTACTGAAGTGACTGACTGGTCACTTTATTTGACTGGCTCAGTCAAACAAACAAGGTCCATTAAATGATTAAATAAGTGGTATCGTATTCTTGCGCTGGAATAACTGTTAGAATAAAACAAAATGTGTAAATGTCAAAGGTTTTGAAATAAAATAACTTTTTTTTTTTTTAACAAATAAACTGAGACATAATTAAGACTGTTGCAAAATTTGATAAGAAAGTTTGCAAGACAGTCACACATGTTCCTTTGCTATTACATCATAAAGCAATTAATTTAATTAATTCTCCCTTTTGCAATCTTTTTGGCTATTTACATCGAAAACACTGATAAATTAGAGACATTTAATATAAAAACACACAAAGCATTAGACAATAGATTCACACTGACTTAAATTTCCACCCATTCATGCAGAAATGGAAATATTTCAGTGAACTATAAGAAACAACAGATGGATGTACAGTACATAAAGCTACAAATGCTCCATATGAGGGGAACAGTGCTCCCCTTATTTTCCTCTACTTTTTCCCTTTCGTGTCTATGTATATTGTAGCATTAATCATTTTCACCAAGCTGAATGTCACGGAGTCTGCCTGCTAGCCCTAAATAAACACTGTCATCCCTCTGCAGGAATAACCTTCACTTATTACAGCTGCCATGTGTATGTGTTTGTGTACATACAGTATATGTATGCATATACGAGTCCTTGAGTCTTACTAAAGGTTAGAAGGGCATGTAAATAAAAGTACCATACTTGGCAGGAGTGGAGAGTTTGCTTATATATCTGTACATTTTCTCCTGCCTTTTATAGGGCTGAGTTGTGTTTGATTAGTCTGAGCCAGCGCAGGCGATCTCCCCTCACACACACACACACACACACACAGCACTTTATTTTCTTTTTTGTCTGTCTTTTCTTTCATCCCTCCTTCTCTTTCCATGTCCCTCTCCAAGACTATCCCTCGTTTGTTTTCATTAGTGTGATTGCTTCACTCTCTCTGACCTTCAGCTATCTTCAGCACTCCATTGCGCACACACACACACACAGACACACACACTCATGCAAACATTCCTCTAGATGATGACTTCTGATTTTAAGGCCTCATAATTTCATCCTCTCGTTTTGCCGTTATCCCTCATTCTCGGTCACAGTGAGCCTGAAGACGTCTCTGAGCTTTTCTCCTCTATGTTGTTGTTGAGTCCTTTTAATTCCCATTTCTTTGGAAAGTCTACCAGTGGACATCCATCCACGGCGATGCATCCATAGCAGTGAAAAGAAAAAAAACATACAGTCAAAGAAAGTGTGAAGTTGTTCAGAGAAAAGGGGTTAATTTTGCCAATATTCACTGCTTCTTTTCACGTCGGTATTTATTGGCAGTGGGAAGACGAACGGCTTGTTGTGCAGGGGAGATGGAGACGTGATTAATATTAATTCAGCGACTGATTGAAGGCAGCACTCAAGTGAAGTGGCTCATGATGATGTCTCCTGAGCAACTCCCACGCGCTGCCCCTGCCGTGAGTGGAAAGAGAAGAGGAGGAGGAGAAGAAGAAGACGACGACAAGGGGAGGGGGGGGAGATGCTAGAAGTGACAGCCTGAGGAAGATGTGAGATACAGCGTCTTTCACCATCTGCCCACCCATACATCCGTCCCCGTGTTGCAAAGGAAGCTGCACGAGTGAAGAAGTGTTTCATCAAAACCAAAGATGACCACGTAATCTTTCTAAGGTTTATCTTGAGTTCTTTTGCCATGTTGACTTTAAGTTGCTGTTGTTAGACAAAAGTTTACAAAGATTTGCAGAAAAAAAAAACTGTGGCTAGTATTTCCAACATGTCAACATCTGGCACTAAAATCTAAACTCTGAGAAAATGGAGAGCTGCAAGGGAGGTTGAGGTGGCAGAAATATTTAGAGGTACAAGAAAATGACAAGGGGGGGCAGTGGGAAGGTCAGGAAGAACAGATTGCCAAAACTTTAGTCCAAATAGGTCCAGGGTAAAAATAAACAATTATTTGAAAAGGTTAAGGCAACAATGGCTGAAATGTGAATACAGTGGAAAAGATGTTACTTTTAGTGGACATGTGGCATCATGGCATGGCTTATCTGACCTGATTGGGTTGTAAATTACATCAAAACTAACCAAAATTCTAAAAAGAGTAATCTTGACTGAGTAATCTGCATTTTCAATCAAAAATAATTTCATGTATCCCAACAACTTTTTTTAAAAAGTATAATTATTATTGCATGAAAATAAGAATGCAAGGGAAAAAACATTACATCATCATTAACAGGCCTAAAGAAGTACATGGCATCTCTAATTAATATTTTTATTTTGCTGTTTCTATTTTTTGTAAGAGTTTCACATCTTTTCACATCTTTTTAAGCCCCCAAAATGAAAATAATACTTATAATAATCATTTGTAAAGTGTTAAGTCTCTTTCTGTAAGGCCTGACCAGAGGTGTAGGGGTAAGTTATGCTAATCAACATCAGGGTGTGCATGGCGATATAAAGTCCACATAGCTTAGAGCTTCAGTGGTGTGGCAGCCTTTAGAGGTTTGAGAAGCTGAACAGCAGTGAAGGCAAGTCCAGAGGGGTCAGATTGGTGAAAGTCCACAGCAAGGAAGGCCACCCTTTGGTGTTCTTGGAAATTAGGAATGATAAAAAAGCGAGAAACACCAGGAGCTGTTTTTTGTACCAGCTCTAGTTAGAGCTATACTTAGAAAAATATGCAGACAAACTGACAAAAACACAGTCAGATTGGTTGTTGAGAATTTTCCGCTGAACTTTCCACCTTAAAAAGACCTCAAAAATGGCTGTCATGCAAATGTATATGTGCTAAGATTTCTGCTAAAGAAGCCTTTATTTCAGTGACTCTTGAATATATTTTGCACAGATTGGCTTTCACCTCATTATTGCTCAAATACTGTCTAAGTTATAGCAGGTGTGTTGCCTGCTGAGAGGCAAACAAGCGCTGTGGAGGAGTCACTGCATTCGTCGGGGACTGCTATTTATTTTGGCTCAGATTGCTCATGTAATTAACTTTTAGACCTTCCTGTTCGGGGGCTACATCTGTGGTCAAGGGTGCCAAAAAAAACATGCCCAAACTATGCACCTTCCTTACAAATAGATCCATGTTAATAAGCTCACACACCCTTTTCCTCTTATTTCGTCAACTTGGCGTTATTCGTCTTCCCTTTCACTCTCTGCTTGTTCCGTATCTTCAGCTTTGTCTTTATTTCTACCTTTGTGCTCTCCTCTTTCCCACCTTTTTTTTTCTAAGGTCTCTTCATTCTTCCAGTTGTTGTAACCAGCGTTAGCGGCTTTCAGTTTCACTCCATCAACACAAAAGTGGCTCCCTTACTTTGTAACAATTTTGCTCTCAAGGGAAAAGCACTCAGTATAGACCTACAAGTTAACTTCAACCACCGTGACACTCCAAAGTTGCTTAACGCAGCACTTTTTCTCATCAGCCTGGCACTTTTGCATTGGAATGACTGACAACATACAGCCATCAGCCGCATGTTTGTACCTTGTATGTGTCAGGAAAACTACAAGAGTTTTCCATAAGTTAGAGTTTTCACAGGTTACGCTCGTCATAGACTGACTTTCAGCTGGAGGTTTTCGGATTGATGACAAGTTGAATAAATGAATAGAAATGAATGAATTCCATATGGGGTAATAACGTATCCTAAAGACGTGTCTCCTAACCTCCCTGTCAAGCACGACATGCAGAACCCACCGCTCCTTAGAGCAGCACAAGGCGTTTACCGTGAGAATTACGTGGACCGGGTCAATCCGTAACTCTCCAGGATTTTGCAGGTGCCCTTTGTAAACTGCCCCCGCTTCAGCCAAATCATTGCTAATAATGAGTAATGATACTTGAGGTCGAATTTGTGTATTTGTCAGACAAACAGCACATGCCTCTTTTTTTCTTCTTTTTTTTTCTTTTGCACGAAGGCTGATACGACGCAGATATGCTGGACTTTAATGGTTGGCAGATGCGTAGGCCTGCGCCGACGAGGTGTTTGTTTGTACAAGCTGATTTCTTAGACTAAACTGGTATCACATCCAACCAGCTGCGTTGGATCAAAACAAGCAGCTGGAGCAGGCGGGATAGAGGGGGGGCGGGGGAGGTCTCCACTCTGAACCAGCCACCACCACCCCTGCACCCCCACACCCGCCCACCTGGCAAAACAAGATGAGACGTGGACATGACAGCAAGTGTAACATCTCCACTAACAAATGAGCTGTTTACTGAGATGTGAAACTGAGGTCACAAAATTACAAAAAAGAAAAAAAAGACAGAAAAAAATCTGCGTTCTCCTGCTGTTCTTTCAGATCAGGGTCAGACTGAAATATGGGCTACAAAAGCCAGACGCTATATTTAGTCAGGAGAAGCCATGAGCGGAGAGAAAGTCTTTTTTTTCCCAACACTGTCTGTCTCTTCTTATACACACACCAGGTGATTGTGATGACAGCAGCCTGGCCTCACCAATCTACTTCTTAAGGAGGTATTTTGCTTGTATCGGGCATTTAGTTTACATTAATAATCGAGCTTTCACTGTGGATTTGAATGCGCCCCTGTTTTTGCTGTCATGCACTGTTGGTTGCAGTCAGACGCCATCAATTTAGTGTCTTTGGGCCTGAAAGAAACTGTAAATCATGCTCATTATTCAGGTAAACAACCTAAAAATGGCACCCTAGAGAACTATAGAGTTTGCTAAAGAGCTCAGTTGTGATTGCAAAAAAAAAAAAATCCAGAGCCAACGTTCACGTTTAATGACACGTCGTACATTTTAATGATGGGTTCAGCCAGAGCACAGGTGCATTAAGAGGTTAAAACTCTCGGTCACCCGTTCAGATGTAAGGAAAGAGAAGAGAGGACGGCCAGAAGAGTTTGAATAAGTTCAGTGTGTTGCCACAGGTTTCGGCATTTTTAGGAAACCAGCTTGGCTAGCAGGCCGCTGCCACGGGGAATACTGAGGAAATGTCCTCATTTTCTGATTTTAGAGTCCCACCTCTGCCTGAAGACGTGTGTTCACAAAGCAGGTGTAGTTTTTACAAAAGCACAGTTTGTTCATGAGTCATTACTCATTTTGTTTTCAATGAATTAGAACAACAACACAAATGATTTTGTTTCAGGATTCTGTGGCACAATTAAAGATGATTGTATTTTTATCATTTTAGTTATATAATTTTTTCTTTTTATGTTTTTTTTAATAATAGAATTACCATATTGAAGAAAATCTACAATTTTCTGGTGTATGTTTTTGAAATTATTAGAACACCAGTGTTGGCTTGCTGCCCTTGTTTTCATTCAAAGAAAGGATTTTTCAAAAAAAAAAAAAAGAAACCATGTGAAAAAAAGCATGAAAATGAGCAGAACAAGTCAGTTCAATGAGCGTAATTGTAGTTTTATGCTATTTAACCTCGTCCTTTTTTAATCTTAAATTCTTTCTTTAGCTTCCTCTTTCTCTGTGTCTTACCTTTAACTGTGTCTGTGTTTTAAAAGACGTAATAACTGGATGTCTGTGCTATCACTTCCTTTATCACCTACTAGTGCCACTCCATAAATAAAGCCATTACAGCGGAGAAAGGTGGAGGGGACAGTACTGTGTTCACACACATAAACAGACATGCTCGCTCAGAGCAGGTACTCAGACTGCCGTCGCTGGGGAGCTTTAACTCCGTCCAGCTTTAGTTCAGAGATGAGCAGCTTTATGGGACATCGGGGAACAGCTCACGTGAAGTAAATAGAATATCCAGTGATGTATGTCCCAATCTCAGAGGAAGTTGCAGTCTCTGGATTTTACTCTAACACACTCTGAGGTGTGCAAGCTCATGCAAACACTGTGAGCTGATCCCAGTGCAGCTCAGAGTTTTATGTTTGACACCAAAGAAGATGTTCATCTAGCACTGAGGGGTCTCTCGGTCCCTGTTTCTGAACTTGTAGTGGACATTTGACAGAGATTTGATTGTGATCTCCAAAGGATGCAGAGCAACACTTTTTTTTGTGTGTGCATATTGTTAAAACACCACTTCAGGTGAGCAGAGCTAGCTAGCAGCCTGGAGTTTAGCAGACCTCAACTGAAAAGTCCCCAAAACACTTGTGAGTTTTGTTGGATTGTACCTCCACAAAAAGAAACACAAGTCCCCTTTCCTGTCACTAATGTGAGAAAACCGCAGGGTGTGGCTGTTTCTAAGGTGAACAAAAGTTTTAAATCATTCAGAACATACAAAAATAAAGTTTAAAAAAAAACAAAAAAACAGTTTTAGAGCACTCTCTGCACTGGATCGAGTGTGAGATCGAGGAACATAATTTATAAGGCAGGAGAGGGAAATTTGTGGGCTTTTGTTTCATAAGAAAAGAAATCAGAACTGAAAGTACAGAAAAAGGCAAAGACTAGAGGATAGAGTGGTGATTTAGCAACAAGGAGATGAAGAAGAGTTACTGCTGGGGGTGCTTCAGAACGTCATCACCAGAAATGGAAAAATAAACTTGGAAAAAAAGATGAATTTTCTTTGACAAGTTGTAACATCTAAATATTTATCTTTGTGCCTCGGACCTTTCTGGAAGTACTTTAACCAGTCATTGAAAATATTTATAGCTGTTGCATATGGATTCTGTAGGTTTCTCAGGGTTTCACACAGTGCAGGCATGATTGAATTCCCTCCTGCTCGTAAATGTTTTTTTGATCTTGTGGGCTTGATCCTTGTGCGCCAAAGCACTCATACACTTTATTGTATACAAGCGCACACACTTTAGATTACACAGCCAGACCCAAAGTGTTATCATTATTTACTAAACATGTTGCCTAACAAGAAAAGACGGATTCCCCTGCAGGCTTGTGTAAAAACCCAGGAAGCATGGCGGCGGAGCAATATCCATCATAATTGATGTGTTGCAAAGCAGATTACACACATTAACGCACACTGTTCTAGCTATGACAGCCCCAACTGAACATGACAAATTCTGTAATATGAGAAAAAAGAAGGTATTTTATTCTCTGTGGGTATTAAAAAGCAGAGCAACTAAGAAAGAAGCATTTGCATGTGTTTGCAAATGTTAGTGTGTGCATCCATGTCTAACCACACCTCCTCCATGCCCTGATCTCTCCTTAATTGCATTTTATTTGTTGCACTTTGAAGGGGTGGGGGGGGGGGTGCAAACTGTTTTGGAGCTCATGCAGCTTTTTCTGCTCTGTGACAAGTGAACACGGCTAATCCCAGCGCAGCATTAGCGGATGATGAGGCCACCGTCAGCTGCAGCGTTATTTACCGAACAACAGATAAGCAGCCCATTGAAGTTGCAGAAGCTCCTTCATTGTGATGGGAGCTGCCTAATCAGTGGGCTGGATGCTGGAGGATTGAAAAAATAAAAGCTCGTCGTTTGACTTCTTCACTACATCCTTTCTCTCTTCTTCTTGTCACTGCTGTCTCAGTCCGTCAATCAACTCAGGAGAATTATAGAAAATTTTGAAGCTAGAATTCTTGCTAGTCTAGTTCTGTTTAAATGCAACAAAGTTAGCAAAAGTTATCAAATAATTTGCTTTATAAGTGATATTTGTAGCTTTTTTGGCTATAAAATGTGGTATCAAAATCTGTATAGCTCTTTTTTTTTTCTGTCAGTCATTTAAAATGAGAATTTTCCGAAAAGATTACAAGAAAAATCTGCTTCATGTTTCATTTACAAAAGAAATGATTTGACATTAATCCCTTACATAGAGTCTACAGCCTTAAATGAATCCTATATTATTAAAACTCATAATTTAGACATTATTCCCATCAGTGTAATTTTCTAGAGTGTATTATCCAATTGTGTTCCAGCAGAAATCATTAATATTTCCTTCTTTTTTTTTGTTTTAAATTAAAGGTAGCATACAAAGACATGTCATTCAGATTATTTTACTCGATTCTAATTGTCAAATCTAGTTTAATTGTGATTGGAGGCCTGAACAGGGCTGTGTGTCTATGTGTGACTGAGCTGTTCGGAGCTGTGATGTCATGGCCTGCCCTTCCCCGACGACCTGCTAATTAACACCCCATGTTAATCACTCTCAACCCAGCCAATAACCGTTGACATGCCATCATGCAGATCACTTCATCATGCCACTGCGCAGCAGTATTCCCCCATTTCTCCTCACTGTGATGTTGTACAGACATCTCAGTCAGTGTTTTGACTCGTTGAGGAAGGAAACCGAGGTCTGTTTTCCTTGAAAGAGTAAGTTATGTAGCACAAAGTGCCACGGCAACAGAGACATGTGTCCTCACTGCCCTCCATTGAATGATTGAAATCATTTGAAGTCAAACAGGATGTTTTTTTTTTCTGTCACCTGTATCAGGACTTGTCCAGTATCCTGATCCTGCTTTGCATAGACTGGTTTAAATATTTTTTGTCACATTTACACACATCAGATCATCAAACAGATTCTAGTATCAGATATTAATGGTCTGAGTAATCCCAGTTTCCAGTTTTCAAATGATTAATTAATTTATTAATAATAAAAAAATGATACATTTAAACCATCATGGCTCATTGTCAAAACAAAATTCCTTATTTGTTAATACATGAATAAACTTTGATTCATCTTAAGTCCAGACCTGGTTGCTTCCAGATGTCTAGACCCAGGAAATCTTCTAAATAGAACATGAAGTGGCTTAAACAAATCTCCAAAAGCAACAGATCTTGGTTCTTTTTAAAGAAATTCAAGAGCAGATAAGAAACAAAGTCACTGATATCTGTCAGTCTGAAAAAAGTTACAAATTCCAGACTTCAGTGAACCACACTAAGAGCCGTTATCTACTGTATAAACAGGGAAAACATTGGAACAGCAACCAAACAGTAACAGTGACCGTGCAAATAAAAAAATGACTCCAAAAGCACATTCAGAACTTCACGAAAGAACCAGAGAAACATCTAAAGATCTGTATAGGCCTCAGTCTCCTCCGTTAAAATAAACGTACATGATTCACTAATAAGAACGGAGCAAAAAGATCCTCCATGGGACTCAAAGCATGTCTCAGATTTTACATAATGATCCCCAAGACTTTTAAGAAAATGTTGTGTAAACAGAGAAGACCAAAATTGGAACTTTTTGGAGGTGTGTGTCCTGTACCATCTGTCATAAAACTCATTTAATAACACAGATATGGTAGAGGTAGTGTGATGATATGGGATTGCTTTGTTATATCAGGACCAGGAAAACTTGTTGTAATTGGTGGAACCTTGAATTCTGTGCTGTACCTGAAAATCCCAAAAGGCTCTGAATAAATAAATAAAGAAAAGCTGTTATATGCTTTTTCATATAGAGTCAGGTTGGTATGGAAAACTTTGTTTCTTTTATAAATGAAATTAACATTTGCAAATTGCATTTGCTTTTACTCAGGTCATCTTAATTTGATGTTAAAATCTTATGGCTTATCTGACGTGTCTAAGTGCGTCTAAGAAATCCGTAAGAGGAAAAAATATTTTTTTTGGCAACACTATAAATATCTTCCTTTGTGACACAAATAAAGATTTTTAATAGCAGTTGAGCTGGTTGGCCAAAGCTGTTGAGTAATTAACTTAATCATTTCATTTCAGTTTATTCTACTATCTGAATTATTTCGCCAGTCTCTCCCCCTTTTTTTTTTTTCTTTTTGAGACATCTGCATCCTGTTTTAACGGTTATTTGCGAGTGAAACAACACAATCTGAAACGTGTGGCAACACTGACCTCTTGTGTCAGCTGAACTCAGCTCTTTTGCTGCTTTGGGATGTTAGTAAAATGTGACATTTTACCAGCTCATTGCTAGTCCTATTTAAGATAATGAATCNAAAGGCTCTGAATAAATAAATAAAGAAAAGCTGTTATATGCTTTTTCATATAGAGTCAGGTTGGTATGGAAAACTTTGTTTCTTTTATAAATGAAATTAACGTTTGCAAATTGCATTTGCTTTTACTCAGGTCATCTTAATTTGATGTTAAAATCTTATGGCTTATCTGACGTGTCTAAGTGCGTCTAAGAAATCCGTAAGAGGAAAAAATATTTTTTTTGGCAACACTATAAATATCTTCCTTTGTGACACAAATAAAGATTTTTAATAGCAGTTGAGCTGGTTGGCCAAAGCTGTTGAGTAATTAACTTAATCATTTCATTTCAGTTTATTCTACTATCTGAATTATTTCGCCAGTCTCTCCCCCTTTTTTTTTCTTTTTGAGACATCTGCATCCTGTTTTAACGGTTATTTGCGAGTGAAACAACACAATCTGAAACGTGTGGCAACACTGACCTCTTGTGTCAGCTGAACTCAGCTCTTTTGCTGCTTTGGGATGTTAGTAAAATGTGACATTTTACCAGCTCATTGCTAGTCCTATTTAAGATAATGAATCTGCTTTGGACAAACTGCCTAGTTTGAAGATTTAGCCTCCAAACGCCTTCAGCAGGGATTGCCAAGGATAGTGCAGAGGTAGATTAGGACTCAATGTAATGAGAGACAAAGTGTCTTTTTAGCACACCTTTTGTCTTTGCCTTGGTCTTTGCCTTGGAGGAGAGGGAGATATACTTCTCTGGCAAAGTGGCACCCACACAGGCAGTGACTTTAGTTTTCATTGTCGTCTATTCCACATAACTTCATTTTTTTCCCTGTCTCTATTTTATTTTTATTTTTTTAACATCTTCACCCTTCCTCACGCCAAAGCAGCCTCACGTTCTTGACAGGGGATGGTCAGATCTTCCAGAATAAGGAAAAAGACACTTGCCAGGCACACTGGTGCACAATGCATGGGTAATACACCTAATAGGGTCAGGCCTGCATTTAATAAACAATTACCCATCTATAATAAATGAGTCCCTCTCATAAGGCCCGGTGCCTGGCTTGTGTTGAAAGAGAGAAGGGGGGGTACAGCAAGGCGAGAGTATAGGTGAAAGAGAAGGTGGATAAATAATGTAAATGTGTTTCTCGTTAGAGCACCCAAAATAGAGTGCTATTATCTTTCCTTAACAATGACTTACATTTAGTCAGATGCTTCTGCGATACCCTTTGAATCAACACAATAAATAAAAAAGAAAATCCAAGATGAAAGACTGAAAGTTGAGTTTGTTGTCCTTTTTTTTTTTATTATTTTATTTTGGTGAGGCTACCTGTTGTTAGCATTGTAGAGGGTTAGGGTTCTGAATTACAAATCAATCAGGGACTTCTCTTCAGCAGCATCCAATTCAGTCCAAGGTTATCCAAATTACACAAGGTTAAAGTGGTGCTAAAGAGGCAGTGGTGCAGGGCGAGGGGTTGGGTCGCTACTTCGATTAGCATACAACCCTGACAGAGGAAGGGAATTATGGGCAGCACAGAGGTACCATAGCCAAGCAAAATGGTCCCTGTTCTCTGCTGTATTTATAAAAGGAAGAGTTAGATTGGTAAAAAAAAAAAAAATTGAAGTTTCTCGGGCCCTGGAGATCAGAGGGGAAGGACCCGTAGTGCTCTCGCGGACTGCTAGTGAAGTGGATTTGGCCCCTGTAGACTACTTCTCTTTGGGTTCTGGGAAAAATACGAAGTCGTTTTGTCTCCCCCAGGGCCCGAGTCTGGGGTAATAATGGGATCAGAGCCATGACCCTCTCAGGACACCGTACTGCTATTCGATATGTTATTACTTTGCACTGAAGGAGTCTTTGCTCAGCTACTTTACTTTCTCTGAATTAAATTTGTTTTATGTGGCTGAATAAGCGACTTATCAAACCATTTCTATGAAGAGAATTTATTAACAATGAGAGGGAAGTTCTTCTTCTAGTGTGTAAAACTATGTGTTGTGTATATCTTAAAATCATACCTAATGTTTTTTTATGCTCGCGAGGATATTGTAAGCCATTAACATGCTCCAAAAAAGCAAGCCCCATAATTGTTCCTTTTTACCGTTTAATCCCAGGACTGGAAGATAAAGCAGAGATCACATTAACATTTACATTTTTGAATCCCCCCGCTTCCTTGATACAGCTCCAGCTTTCTATCCCAGCATCTCATCTGCTTTTACATAATAATCAAGCTGTATTAAAGCTACATATGGCTCTCCACTCTCTGAGCTGGGCAGATTTACATTTTCCTAATGACGTGCTTTTCTTTTTTTTTTCCCCCCTCTGCTATCCCGTTGTCCTTCCTTTCACCTCCAGCCCACAGCTCAGTCTGATTTAAAACACATACAATCGTACCGCTGTTTTACTGCAGAAAAACACAAAGCTCGGACTGAGACACCTTTGGTTGCCTCCAGCTTCCATCTGCTGCACATCTGGAAGTGGTGTGCGGCACCAATAATTGGAAGTCAATTTGTTTGAAGTTATGTTTTTGGCATCTGGCTCGATTCATATAAACTCTGGAAATAGCATTAATTTTATGGCATCTTTTTTGTTTCTCTTTGTTAATGCACGCGGGGGCCTTCTCGCTGCGTGAGTGACGTGGGAGTATTTTCAGAACTGGTCAGGGTGTGGTCCTTTTTATAAAGGCAGCATCGAGGCCAATACCCTAAAGAACCATGGGACAGATTACCGTTGAATGCCAAAAAAAGAAAAAAATATTGATAAGTTCCCTAAGCTTTAAATGTAATGCCTCAGACTTTGGCTAAGTTTCATAACTTCACCTTTAACTTTGACCATAGCTTCAGATCATTTCTCATTTTTCCTGAAGGGGAAGCTCATCCCAGGCCTAGTTTGCCACATTTCCAGCAGACGGGCTGACTGATTGAGAAGCGGCATGGTGTTGTTTGTCACACAGCTCTGAGTCACAGCTGAAAATAGATATGACACTTGATGTTTGGTGCCTCTCTGCCGGCTGTCATATTGTTATTCCCACTCAAATTTCACCTAATTTGTGCACAAGTCTTGTCACAGTCCAGATCCTGATAAGGGCTTTTAGGTGTTTTTTTTTTCTTTCTCCACGCCCCTCCCCATCTCTCCGCTCTTCCTTGTATATGTGGCAATGGAGTGCAATGAGACACAAACCTGCGCATGCATGTGTATGTGTTGCTGTTTCTGCTTGCGTGTGCACATTTGTGTTTGCACACAAGCACATTTGATTAGGCTTGTTTGTGCTCGTGAATGTGCAGGGCATCGAGTGTTTGTGTGTGTGTGTGTGTGTGTGTGTGTGTGTGTGTGTGTGTGTGTGTG
>SSNP01000130.1:915060-1121630 GCA_006937955.1 Pachypanchax playfairii
GTGTGTGTGTGTGTGTGTGTGTGTGTGTGTGTGTGTGTGTGTGTGTGTGTGTGTGTGTGTGTGTGTGTGTGTGTGTGTGTGTGTGTGTGTGTGTGTGTGTGTGTGTGTGTGTGTGTGTGTGTGTTTTCCAAAGTGAGTCACCTCAGCGGGAGGTGATTAAGAGTTGCCAATGGCAGACTCGACAGGTGAGAGCATTGTAGCACGCTGGCAGCCGTGGCATGTGCACAGGTGACAGCTTCTCCTGCTCAGTGGTGGTGTCAGTGTTGGTGGGTGGCAGGAGGTCTGACAACGTTGTTTTGGTGACAGAACGACTGTGCTGTGAGGTTCACGACATCACTTGCCTTCTTTAGATTTGTCATTTTTACACTGGGAGGTATAGTACCATGAACTTTAGCTTACAAAGTACTGTTAATGTTACCGTGCCAAATGTGCAAGTTCTGCAAAAAAAAAACACAGAATTATAATTGTAAAAAATGGCATTTTATTTTATGAGCGATCTTTAAATATTTTTATCTTTACCACAGTCTTAGTTTGGGTTAATTCTTGCTACTACACACTGCTATGTGAAAACATGGCTCATCGCTGCCACCTTCTGTTTAATATTGGGTATTGCTGCAGCCCGTGTTTCTTCTTTTATGAACGTATTTTAGCAGTGACAGGAGGAGGAGTGGAAATAGAATTTTACAATGAGTTCTTTGGTGTGGGGGGGGGGTCTCTGATAATATAGGAACCCTTAATCTAATCTTTCCTAAGGAGGGGATTAGGAAAGGAGCAGAAGAAGTAAGAAAGAAAATGGTTGTATGGCTTCAATTTTTCCCAAATTACACTTTGCTTTTAAACTTCTATTCCTTTCTAACCATTTGTGGACATCTTTAACATATCAACTAAATTCATGCTTTTTTTTTTTTTTCATTTTTCAATTCAATTCAGAAACACCACTTCCTGTGACTTTCCAAACCTCGAGGAACTGTTATGTCTCCCCCAAAAAAGAAAGGAAGAAGTCACTTGTTCTGATGCCATTGTTGCCTCATCTCACCACATTTACTTTTGAAATCTGCAAATAGGCTTTGAATTTACCCCATGATGGCTTTTGATAGGGAGAAAAACTAGATAGTTAAAAAGTTTACCGCGACTTGCATAAGCTCTGTCTCTAAACAGTGTAACATCACTGTGTGGGAATTTTTTGTATTTTTTATTGGCGTTACTTTTTTATTTTATATTGTGTTCTGTCATTACTGTAATTAGGAGGGTGTAAAGGATCTTTGCTGTCCTCTGCTGTTCTGCTTCAATATTATGAGTAGAAAACATAATTAAATTGAGTATTTTCTTAAGCTAAGAACACAAATCAAAGGCTGTGTCAATAAAAATTGGTATCTAAAAATTTTTTAATTGATATCATGACTTTTGTAACATTATTTTAGTCATGCAGAGTCCATTTCATACCTTTTTCTTAAACATTATGAAAATCTATATTAACCTTTCATAATGTTAGCCAATTACCAGTGAACATCACAGGCTCATTTCTAGCCATCGTCCATAACAATCGATTAGTTTAGTCTTATTTGCAACTGATATATTTCGGATTTCTGTGAGAAATACATACTAATAACTGTCTGGGACATTAATTAAATGAAACATTGATGAGCAATCTGTTAGGGAAGTATCAGCTTGTTATTTTTAGACCTTTGGTTGTTGTAATTTATGAGCTCTGTGATGCAACTTGGCACAGCATTACAGTTTTTTTAAGCCAGTGATGTCAGATATCCATCACCAAGTCACAAACAAACCTTTAGCTAACTGTATCGGCCACCAAAATACTAAATGACCCCACATTTATCATCTTTTTTACCTTAAAGGAAACGTTCTTAGCTGCCTGCTAATAACTCTCATAGAATCTCCTTATCTGTTGCCATTATTCATTCTCGAGGGCTCATCAACTCACAGTAGACTCATCAGAATTATCACTCCTCCTCTACTTGTCTTTATTATCCAATTTCCCTCCTCTCCCTCACTTTCTGACTCTCACTTCCAATCAGGCACCTCGTGAGCCAGCCCTTCACCTTCCATCATTATGGGTTTGACGTACTGGGATTTATTAATATTATAAATTTCCCACGACTGCTAAGAAAAAAAAAAAAGATCAAATATTTGTTTATATATGTATATATATTTTTTTATGAATACATGGATTTAAACACATATAAATACAAAGAACTTTAACATCTAAAAACATGTAAAAGGCACAGAGTCATGTTAAGCACTGAGGTGAGTACATTAGTTACTTGTTCTGGAAGTTTAAGTAAGGCTGTGCATACAGTGCATATGTCTGGCCAGGATCCTTTTATAAAGTTTCTTTTTTGGAAAAAAAAAAAAAAAAGTACAGTTCTGAAATTCTTTTGCATATGTTACAGTGTAAAGCCACCAGAAATTTGAGCATTTGTTTACATTATTTACTGGTTAAGGTCTCCCTTTTTCTTACAAGTCTGTGACTGCTCTCTATGGGAGACAGTGAAACTCAGTGACTCATGGGAAATGCCTGGTCCTATTAGGAATATGTAATTCAGCAACAGTCAAGCACTTCATATACAAATGGCTCTTTTAGAGGTACTGCAAAGTTTTTTTTAATTTTATTTTTTTCAGCTGTCATTTGAATTACTTGCAAGGAGGGCAGTGTCATAACTGTGTAACACCCTCATCTTGTCAAGGAGGATCACAGCGGTTTTGAGCGATGATTCTTAGAAATCGTCGCCGTCGGCAGAGCTGAAGCTGCTCCTGCGGCTGCTGTCTTTGGATGCCGCACCTGGGGAGCTGGTTGAGAGGAGCGGGTCGGCGCCGAATGGCGAGAGCGGGTCGTCCATCAGGATCTCGTCCAGCTGGTTTTCCTCCTTGAGCGTTGCGGTGAAGAAGTCTGTGAAATGGGAGAGCGGGTCGGAGAACGTAGTGCAGGTGTCGGCCCCTTGGATGTGATCCTGCGGCCCGCTGGCGGTAGCGATAGATGGCACGCCGGCCACCATGGCTATCCTCTGGAGGTAGTCGCCGTTGGGGTCTTCTTGGTAGAGGGGAGGCTGTTGTGGTTGCTGCGCCTGGGGGGGAGATTGTTGCTGTTGTTTATGGAGGTGGGAAGATAGTTCAACTGTTCCCAAAGTTGTGGCCATGTTTGGGAGTCCGTGTGCTCGTGCCTGGATCTCAAGTTCCTGGAAAAGGAATGAAATCAAATGGGAGTTTAAGTTTTAGTCAGTTAGCTTGAAGTAGCATCAAAACATTGACGGTCACACCCTTTTTTCATCTCCTCCACATTCTGAGGTTTGGAAGAAAAACAAGGATGCTGCCACGTAATCTTCAGTTACCCAAAAACTCATCGGAGCATATTTAGTTATTATAACTTATCACTGATTGTTGTCATTACAAGGCATATTTGAACTTTAATAACATTTCTTTGATGTTTTTGTGGGTTTGTTGAAGTTTGTGTCTTTTCCGTCAGTGACTGATTTAAGCCATCGTATGTGTTTGTGCTGAATTTGGCTTGTGTTCTGTTACAGAGCTGCAATCTTCAATCACCATGCAATCAGCTCAGAATTCTAAAGATCTAAAGGACTTCTTTTAAACATTTGTACTAGTGAAAGTACAGGCTTTTTATTTTCATCCGCAAGTTTATTCCTAAATTTGTTAGTGGAATTGCACTCAGTAAAATAAGGGAGTGTTTTTTTTTGTGTTGATTTGATGATAATTGATTTCTTTTTGACATGTGTGACTACTTTATCCTAAAACATGCTAAACACATAAAACCTGATGTGTTTACCGACCTGGATCCTTAGCAGCAGCCTCCTGTTGGCCTGCTCCAGCTTCTTTTGACGGCTTTCCAGCTCCCGAGCATGTTGCTGCTCCTTCTGCAGCCACCTGATGTACTCCACCGAGGCCTTCAGGATGGTGCCTTTGTTCCAGCGCATGTCACTACAGAGAGAAGACATGGAAGGAATAACCTTTTACACAGAACCTCCTGATGTCGGCAGAATATCCTTTTGCAATTAAAAAAAAAAAAAAAGTAAATGGGGAAAAGTTTTAACAGAGCGGGGTTTTTTCCTCCCCTTCTTTTTATAATATGAATAAAAAATGGAGACTTACATGGGGGTTATTATTCATCCTTGGACATTACATGAGGACACAGAATGGGAATTTTAATAGAATAGTTAAGAAGCTATGTGAAAAGTCCATTCTTGTACCTCCTTGTTCGGTAAAATTAATCCTCGAGTAAAAATAGGTGAGGGGAAAATGAGCTAAGAAGAAAAAGATGGAGCATTGGACTTATGGTGCAAGAGTGCAAGTCATTCTTTTGCAGGTATTATTGCTTTTTTTTTTTTAAAAAAAAAAAAAAAGGACAAGGAACCTGAATAAAATTGTCCTTTTCTACACAAGTGATACATTAGTCTAATCAGCCCTAACAATCTCCTTTATCCTTTGTTAATGGCAAAGTGACAATCGTAACCTTCCATTTATATTTGAAGCAAAGTTCAACCGCAACTAGATGGCCGGTGTTCAGCACTCCCATCTGCAAGTTCAAATTGAGCTCCAGACTTTGATTTAAAAGATGTGGCCCACTTCTTTACATTTGACCCCATTCTCTCTTCATTCCTGCTTTAGGATGAACTGCCAGGACCCGGAGAGGCGACATACATCTCAAAGAGAGTAGACTAGAGTGAAAGCTCAAGTGCACTCTTGAAATATGACTAAAATGTGCTTGAGTACTCATATGAATTCGACGAGCAACATTTAGAGCGTGTCTGGGACTTCTATACCCTTCCGTCACCGCATAAGCTCCTGCAGTCAAACAGAAAGGCAAATGGAAGATAGGTTTCGGTTATTATTCTGTAACTTACGGGTCGTTTGACTTTGGTATAAGCGTCCCCAGCTCTTTGATCCTGTAGTTAATATTGTATCTTCGCCTCCTTTCAACTAAGCAAACCAAGAAGGGAAAGAACACAGAGATAAGAGCATTGTCAGCTGATGTGATTAGCAATATCCACAACTCACTCACTCACTCACTCACTCACTCACTCACTCACTCACTCACTCACTCACTCACTCACTCACTCACTCACTCACTCACTCNCTGCAGTCAAACAGAAAGGCAAATGGAAGATAGGTTTCGGTTATTATTCTGTAACTTACGGGTCGTTTGACTTTGGTATAAGCGTCCCCAGCTCTTTGATCCTGTAGTTAATATTGTATCTTCGCCTCCTTTCAACTAAGCAAACCAAGAAGGGAAAGAACACAGAGATAAGAGCATTGTCAGCTGATGTGATTAGCAATATCCACAACTCACTCACTCACAGATAATAAGTAACAGGTCTGACAAGGGGGGCACTTACTCAAATTGTGATTGTCCTTTTTCTGCCTCTCTTTGGCCATCACCCTGGTGTCATGTTCTGAGAGGAAAAAAAGAAAAAGAATCACACAGGGAAACGAAGGGATTAGCTACGCTCACTGATTTAGACGCTGAAAGACAACAATTACGAAACTACACAGAAGGTCCAGTCATTAGATGTACAATCAGTTGTTTTGAGGAAGGGGTCAGAATGTGCCGCAGCTATGAATTAGAGTTTGACCTTCCACACACACTAAGACTGAGTCCCATTTATACCCTCTGGCATGTCTGAAGCTCATTGTAAAGGAGAAAAAAATAATTGTGACCACTTTTAGACTACTTAATCTGCAATTAAGATGGTTTAGCAAATTCCCTATAATATGTCCTGGAGAGGGACAAAAAAAATGCCACTGCACCCATATTTGTATTCACATTCTTGTAAATTACACAATTAGGGACCTGATATTGGATTTCCCAATTTGTCTCTGTTGATTCAATCAAGACAATTTCAAGTCTGAGCAACAGCCCATTGTCCTCGCTGTCCACATTCAAATAAAACAGTTTGTAATTTACGTATTCGGCTGTTGAGAGTGAGAGATTCTTCAGGCGTCCTTTCTCTTCCCTAAATCAATTAGGGTTTTTCTTCTTTTTTTTTTTTTATTATGATTGGGGTTATTAAGAAGTGTCTAAAGGACACTTGCTAGTTTAATTCTTTCCCTCTTTTGCCCTGTAGTGAAAAGCCATTGCAATTTTTGCAGCTAATTCACAAACTCAATGACAAGTGTCAGACAAAAATAAGCCTGACACATTTAACTGGACGGTTTGCCAGCGAGTTACCATTTTTAGCAAACACGGGTACTTTCTGTCCTTCTGCTCAAGACTTGACATAAGAACCACTTTTTTTTTTCTAATTCTCATCATAATTTCCCTCAAAACTCTTTTTTTTTATTGAAGATGTGAGTGATTTTCTAACTCACAACTAATTAGTCTCTTGCTCTGCACTGTGGTATGAGTCCATACCTGTGTATTCCCTTTTAACAGTGAACTTTGTAGGGTTAGATGTGGGACTCATTCCACCATTAGGGGTGTTCATACCTTGTTCACCCCTATAGATGTCCAGCATGCTGCTACTGTGGGAGACCTATAAAGATGGTAGGAAGAAAAACATCCATTAGAAACACAAGCACATCATACCACCAGATAAATAGTTTTTTTAGCTGCCGGATATGTAATCAATATAAAAGGAGGCAAGAGGAAAGATTTGAAAAGCTTATTAGCTTCAAGTGCAACGATTGCACCTCCCAACAGGGGGCCGCAGTCCGTCATCTGTCTCAACAGGATACAACAAACCTCGTGCTGTGACCCTCAGTGTTGAGAATAATTCAAGAAGAACGTAACCTGGTTGGATATTTCTAACTCCTGACCTCCAATCCAAGCTCTCTGCTCTCTGAGGGGCGGTTGTTCCAGATGTTGCCCCTCGATTGACTGAAGGCATCATTTTCAAAGCCCATTTCATTGAACACTGACGTCCTCTGTGTTAAAAACAGCATCCCGTTTGATGAAAAGGTCAACCGCTTGAACAGAGGCAAAACTGTTTTCCTACGTCTGGTAAAACACGCTGCACTTCTGCAATAATAACGCCTTTTCACAAAGACGAGACATGCCACGATACAGCATGCCAACGCACATGTGTGTCTAATCGCATTTCTGTATTTATGGGGGGAAGAAAAGAAAATCTAACCGAAGTCGCTGTAGAATCTAAGAAAGGCAGACCCAATTTTATCCATGACATGTGTGTCAAAAGAAGCAACGAGAGGGGTGAAAGGAATAAGGCTGAATGTCAAATAAAGAGAAGGGGAGCTGATACGAAACAGAAAAAAAAAAATCTGCTGTCGCGCTAACTATTTGCTGTGAGTTTTTGTGATGTTCTTTTATGTCTCACCAGTACAGGAAAATTAAAAAGGAGGAGGAGGAAGGGCCAAATATGAATATGAAAATGAAAGATTGCAACAATTCCCTGACTGCTCCCACTGTAATCACTCCAATCCCTCTCCCGTATGTGTTCCTGAATGTGTTGACAAGGCGAAACGAAGTGATGCATCGTACTGTATGACTAATTAGGATGAATTGATCCAGTTAAGCATGGTATCATTTCTGAACAAGCCCATGGGGAGTATATGCACTAGCCCAATCCGATGGCTCTGTAACTCATTCCGACAAAATCTCTCACTCGTCTCTCTTCTCTTACATGTCTGTCTGCTTTGGAAATGTACTGACTCTCCTTTTTTCCTCCCTCCTTCTCCTCCTTCGCTCCTTATCTTTACCTCCCCTGCATTCCTTCTTGTATCTGTTGTTTTAATCTGTGTCTTTATCTGCGTGTATGAGTCTTTGTATGTGTCTTTTTCGTTATATCAATGGCCAGATCAAAAGTGATATTCCCATCAAACAAGATTCCGAGTTGCTTAAAGTTTTGGATGAACTTTACCAAAAATTGTCCTTTATTTTTACAAAAAAAGCTAATCTTCTTTGCTAAACTCCTTTAGCGATTTAACAGATGTTGCTAAGCCCAAGTGAACTTTGACTCATCTCTCATCCTAATCTGACCTGAACGTAAGTCGGGGCTCTTTTTTCCCAAGCTAGTCTCGCTTCCATGAGAGTGTGTTTGGGTGGAGTGACTTCACTTTCAAGTCCTCATTAGGCTTTAAAAGAGAGAAACTATTTGTTAACTAATGTGACATGAATCACAACTATGGTTTACAGCTTGACAAACAAAGTGGGTTAATTAGAAACCGATATGAAAGGCAGATAGTTGCAGAGAGGGTTAGTAACCTGCTGTTAAGGCAGGATTTATTGTGATCCATACTTACATTGTTTTGCATTATGATGTTAGGCTCCATGCAATCCAAGCCTCCATCATTGAAGCCAGATTCAAGACTAATTAGGTCATCAATAACTTCATCCATTGGAAACTAAAAGAAAACAGTATTTTCAGTGTACTCCTGGGCAGCCTGATGAAGTTAGTCTCCAGTTTCTGGAGATCTGAACATTCAAACCATGTGATTTAAGAAAAAGTGAGGCGAGATGAATCCAATAACAGGCAGCCATGTTTGGAAGTTTGTTAGCAGTGTTGGCGGAAAAAACATGCATCTGTTACCGAACTAGTTTCCCCCTTTGATAGGGTTCTCTCATCAGAGACCGCATGTCTGAAGTTATTGATGAGCACATCAGAGAGAGGGAAAGATCAATAGTAGCACAACTTTGTTTAGATGATTAGTTACTCTCTGAATAAAGGTTCAAAGCCAGTCTAGATCCAAATTTAGTCCTTGATGCTTCTCTTTATGTTAACTGTTCATCCAAACAAAGTGCCAGCAGTGATTTATGAGCCTTGATTTAAAAGAATTCAGCAGCTCTCTTACATCATCACAGAAGAACATGTTTTGACAGGAACTTGGATCATTGACAGGAAATCTTTCAAGGACATTGCGAAATCTTCAAAAATTCGGAGCCACCGTTCATCTACCCTGGTTCAACCAGGCTGTGGTTTTGGATTTTCAGTTGTCGTTTCAATCTTT
Source organism: Pachypanchax playfairii (assembly GCA_006937955.1). Lineage (NCBI taxonomy): Eukaryota > Metazoa > Chordata > Actinopteri > Cyprinodontiformes > Aplocheilidae > Pachypanchax > Pachypanchax playfairii. The sequence continues at coordinate 923,995 of SSNP01000130.1, forward strand.
TCAGGCACATTTTGAGCTCCCTCTAATTTTCAGTTCCACATAGTCACAGTTAGATTTTGTTTCTGTTTCCACTCACCTCGCTGTCGTGATTGGCCATGGTGAGCAGGGTGACGGGGCTGTTGGGATTGCTTCCGTCGCTGACGGGAGGCAGGTGTCCATTCCTCATGATCGGCACCGTGGTCAACGGCTGGCCGGTGGTGTGCGGATGTGGCACGGCGTGACCTGGCGTGGCCGAGGAGGCCAGCTTAGAGCCCAGCGTCAGGTACTGCTTCACCGGCTGGTTCGGGCTTTGCTGGAGATGGAACTTTGAATTCTCAAGGTGGCTTTGTACCTGTAAATGAACAACAACATACCACAAATTGTATAATAGCGGCACCTGATGACTAGTTAGATAAACAGATGAGGATGTGGTCAGTCGTGCATAGTTTTTATGTGCTAAGGCAGTGCTGACTAAGAGTTTCGTTCACAATAGTTTTGCAAAGCAGCTTATTCACCCCAGATATGAAAGTTTTTCATTATTAATCACTCAACTTCACACAGTCTTATTGACATTTAAAGCTTTATTTTCATAACCAAAACAGGATTTTTAAGGTAATTTACAAATCCAAAACCGTTTTTTTCCCACAGACTTGAACCAAACTTTTCAAATTGTCCAATAAACAAAACATAACAGGTTTACTCATCATAATAAAACAAAATATAATAAAACTGTTTTATTTTGTTTTGTTAGACTTGGTTAATCTTACTTTTGAAGCTCTGGTTGTATCCCGCATTTTGTAGTAGCTGCAGTCACTTAAGTGTGGCATTCTTAGAAAACCAGGTGATCTTCAGATTGGTTCGTTCTTGTGTTGTAGCAGGTCAGCTTTAGGGATCCAGATCTGCTGCTGCTGACTTCTCAGTGACCGTCTGTCCCTTCCAGTCCCCTACCAGTGCTTTATAAAGGGCCCTAAGTGAACTAATTAGCCCCACAGCTGGGCGTAAGCCTTTATGTTGCGTAGCATGATAATCACTTCAAACGCCAGACTGTTAGATCACTCAGGGTTTGATCACTGCAGGATATCTGCCTTTAGTGTCTATCACTAATTCATCTGGACCGCCCTTCTTCTGTCTGACTGACCAATCGGTGATCATTTCCCAAAGTCTTCTGCTGTCTGCTTCAGGGGTTGTGGCAGCACAATTGACCCTTCTTTCTCAATGAGGGTTTTAAATAACTTCTCCTAATGCCATTTTAACTAAAGCTTTTCATTCATTCCCTGTATTTAATGTAGATAGTTCAGCATTTGAAGTTTCTAATTTATTAAGTCTTTTAAGCTTTTATTGTTGTAATTTGGTTTTATTTGTTATCGACTCTTTATGTGGTTTTTAGCAAACATTTCACAAGTTTAGATTTTGTCCGTCGTTTGGTTTGCTGGCCAGATTTTAATGACTTCCTCTCAGACAAACTTAAAGATTTTCCATGAGGGGTGGAAGAAAGTTAAAATCTGATTTGGAAAAATACTGGTAATGCAGTGGATTCAGTTGACCTTGTTGTATAGTTTAATTAACTAAGGTAGCAAAAACTGGCCTTAAAATGACATATTTCTCTTTTTATTTCTTCTTAAAGGTGGTTTGACATTTTTAAAGCACTTTATTCCTGATAAAGATTAAAATAAATGAGTGCAGCCTTTAGTTAACAGTGATAGAATGTTAGGACAGAGCTAAAATTCTAAAGAAGCATTTCAAAACAGTAAGAAAAAGCAAAAAAAAAGTTGTATTTCTTTTCCAGATCTTTGCTTTTCAGATCGTTTTCTTAATTTTCTTAATATATGCTTTCGACAAAAAGCGTTGAATATCAACCTGCACTTTTCTCCTCATCAGCTGAACTCATCAAGCCTTATTCAGCACTCACCCACGTTACTAAGAACAAGTTCATCACAATACTTGACTTGTCAGTAACTGAGAGCTATCTGACTCTTTTTGGTCAAACAAGATGCTAGTTGTTAGCCAATCAACATTTTTTCTCCACAACGGATAGAAGGAGGGATGCCAGAAGTGCTACACACCGAATCTGCTTTGTGTGACAGCGGATTGTCCTGGTTTCCCTTCAGCCCTCTCACTACTGTAAATTCCGGAGACGTGCTTGTTATCCACTTAAGGGAATCTGATTAGATTTGAGCAGTAATGGTGGTTCAGTCACCAAGGCCAGCTCTGACAATGCTGCGCCTGTGCATGTGTGAAGTAGGCATACAAAAAAACGGTCATTCCCTGCCGTATATTGGGACAGAAATGGGATAAGAATCAAATCAATCAAGGGTTAATTTTGGGATTGTTGTGGATGTTTCAGCCCATTCACTTTTTCTCTATTTTTAATATGCATCAGCACCTGTTTCAACAGTTGAAGCAGTGTTTGGAATTACTGGGAGAAACAAGGTCACAGGTTCACGTTCTGTTTGCACATGCTAGACATGTTACTGGTGACATTCAAACCAATGGAAAAAATAGACTTTTACATTCAATTTTCTAAACTATTAGTACAATACTAGTACTAGTATAAATAGCTTCAAATTCAAATTATTTAAGTGAAGTTTGAGTTATTTCATTTCATGATTAAGAAATTAACATTTTTTTTCCACATAGCAGCTGTAGAATACTCCTTAGGTTCAGTTAAGGTCTAAATTTGTCCGACAGCAGAAAAACAGCAGATGTCAGAACCAGAGAACATGTTTTCCTCACTCTGCTGATTCTCAGGACTTTTTTTAAGTAGGTTCAACAAATCTAACAATTACTTTATATCACTAGTGCACAACACCAGCAATAATGTATATCACAGCAATTCTCTCACAACTCCGTCGCCCACAAGAGAAGATCACATCAATCACATTCATTATCTGCAATCTTAGCATAACCATTGATGTATCCTCTCAAAGATGACTTCCTTTACTCTCTATCTGTGACATGCATGTAATAGATGTGTTATTTACCTCACAGTTAAAAAGGTGTATTTCTTCCAATGAAATGCTGCATTCATAGTGTCACTCTATTCTAACAGCCCTGTTTCATCTAAATGAAAACTCTCTTGCCAAATTCAGTTTCAGTCTTGCCCAAGTTCTTCTTTCACTTCAGAAAAATCCAGCAACTTATGAAACACTGGGTGATGGTGACATTAGTTAGCTGTACAAATTGTGGACAAATCATGTAGGAGTTTTGGATTCATTTCTGCAAAAAAAACAAAAAAACATTGCTTTTTACAGAATTCTGAGATGCAACGCATAGTGATCTTTTCTTCAATCTTGTATGAATGAAAATAAGATGAAAGTGGAACAAAAAGCCTCATCAGTTATGCTTGCTGTGATTTTGCTGAATCTGCTAACCGGTAAATATCTGTAACCACAAACTAGATTGTGAAATATGCAGGAAGATAAGACTGGGAATCGAGAACTGATCACAAAATTTGCATTCTGCGGTGACAGTTCTGTTATTCTATAAGTGCATGCTTGATAATCTCCACTGCTGTCAAAATCTATGCACAACTCCACACCAGTCCAAATTCTTTCTATTTAGTCAAAATCGTTCCCTCCTACCTGCAGAAGTTGGATCTCTGTCAAGGTGATCACTTTAACCACACAACAACGGCTCATGGCTGTCCAATGTGGCAGTGTGTCCCACTATGGCTATGGCAAATCTTTTTAATTTTTTAAATTTTATACAGAAAAAACAACCGCCACTGCAAAAGCTGCGTCTCACTCGGGGACACAGGGACAAGAAGAGGAAGAAGAAGAGAGGTGCAGCAGTCTCCCTTTTGCAGAAATATCAGAAAGGAAGGTATGACACATCAGCTTTTTGGGGGGGAGCCACACGGGCTGCTTCCTGTGTGTGCATTAGTATGTGTGTATGTTTTTGGTCATGAAAAGGCCTGACAGAGACAAAAATACTGATGGTAGTTGGGGGGGAAGGGACTGTGCGTGTGCAGAATGAAGTAAGTTGACAAAAAGTGAGTTCCTGCCTGTGGATAGCTTTGCTTTCCTGCTCACAGAAGATCCAGCTCAGCACATTCTACCAGGTTATCATTTTGAAACTCACTTCCCTTGCAAGACCATTATCCACCACAAGTAGGGAAGCACAATGAAACCTTTGCATGCATGCAAATGTCATTCTTAAAGACTCTGAGTTCAATATACAGGGAATGCATGTATAAATGTCTTTCATAAGCCAGTTATTTTTCAGCCACAACACAAACAAACTTGCTTTTTCAGAATAAGTAACATTCCAGTAACGAAAGCTGGGATTGCAAAGAAGAACTGACATTATGGAAACTGTAAAATCCAGAAAAATCACTGTATATCTGTTTTAATTATTTATTGATAAGCCTGCAGCACATTCCAGAAAAGTCTGGAAATTTACAACTTTCTATTGAAAATGATGGGATGGCACTGAAATGACTCCAGATTTCTTTCTTTATTTCATAAACTTCCTCTTTCTGGAGCGCTGTTTGCAAGCAACAATTTCCTCCTGCATTTCCTGATCCTTTCCTTGTATTTGTATCGAATGTTTATCAGAGTCACCGGCTGGCTTTACCAATTTGAAATAACATGTAATAAACCAAAGCTTTCTTTGTATTGTGTTGCAGGCCTGATATACAGCAGTTGAAGTATGTATTTTAAAAAGTAAAGTTCAAAAGATAAAACTTGAAATACCATACTTTCTGCATTAATTACACATCAAAGTAAGTTTAAGAGTTACTTTCATTTGTGTGTTTTTTATATTGTCCCAACTTTTTTCAGTTTTTAGTTAAAAAAAATATTCACTTCTTTTGGAACTTTACAAAACTTGTTGCTTAGCAAAGCAAATCAGAACAATTGAGAAATATCTATTGAAGCTCGTGTCGTGTTTACTCGAAATGCTACAAGCAGGATTATCACAGATTACTGGCTAACGTCATGCCATATGTCACCAAAGACCAGTTCTTAAACTGAAATAAAACTGGAATTCTTTCTGTTCACACATACATTTCACAGTAGAATTCATTGTATTCAGCTTGATTACGTTGGTTACCGCTGCACCAACTATCATCCCAGGACGCTTTACCCAAATAAAAAAGAAGTCATTTAAATACAGTTACATGCAATCCGAAATTTGCTAAAGTATGAAAATGTCATATACAAATGCCTTTTTTTTAAACAATTAAATTCCAGTGAATTCTGCACATATTGGGAGGAAGGACTAAATCGAATAATGTTGGACATGATGCATGAAAAACAATTATACTGAGGCTGATTAGAATGAATTTTAGGAGTAAAATAAATCCCTAATACTTAACAGTTTAATTCAGATCTTTCCTATATTTGCAGTGTAACGTTACATGCAGGCCCTCCAAATTAAAAGCCACAGTTTTGCACTTACTGCTGACTCATTTATGATCGAGTACAAAAAAGTGTGGGGATTCATATCTTTTGTTACACTAATAAAAACATCACAATTAATTTGAGAACATTTGATGAAATGCAGCAAATTGAATCACAATGATTCGGTTAGATCTGCTGAGATAGAACGTGTTTTATAGAGGAAGTCTCCTTTTTGCTGTTAAATCACACTTTGTCATGCACATGTTTATGGAGGATGATTCGATTACACAGAGAATGCCAGACTTGATATTACTCTATATGTATGTTAACACTTGAGAATTATTCATGCTACTGTTTCTAATTATTTCACTGATTTGAACTTAACATGTGCTCAGTTGTTTTCTTTTTATTGTACATGTGTCGATGCTGTTGACACTGCATCGCTTTTCTCTGCAGGTTTTTGTTTCCCTTCAGCATTGCTCATGTTGGTATTTGTCTGCTTTTTTTGTTTATTTGATGTCCTCTTTGTGTGTAGTATGAAAGATCTATCCAAATTCCTGCCTGGCTATTTTTCCGCCCATCTTGGGGCAAGCCACAAGTGCTCACCTTTGTTAGTAACACCCTCCAGCCCCCCTCCCGACCCCACTCCTGCATGACATGTTTTAAACATCAGGGGCTTCCTGTAAGAGTTGGTCTGCTTCTGAGACAACACTTCAAAGTGCAGCACCCACATCTGAGGACTGTTTTATCCTGCTAGAAAAGGAATGCATAATGGACACGACTCCACTGCACTTTTAATGATTCTCATATGAATTAAATATTACAGCTGTTTTAACTGGATTACACATGAAATTGTGGGTGTGATAGTGTGCAGGTCGGTGTGTCCACGTTACCTTGATGAAATATTGAATTTATGAAAATGCTGTGCTTCAGCCGTGTTGTGAAAATAATTAGGTTTCAAAAGCAAAGGCTGCTCGCTGTCATATAATGAAATGTGAACCGCTGCAGTTTTGACTCTATACAATAGTTTCTTAACTTTTTCTTTTGTCCCCAAATGCAATTTATATTCTCTAACCACTCAAACTGAAAACCTTAAAGAGAATGTAACTGTGTTACACTGCAATAAGTGTATATATACAAAAGTATATATCTAAATCAGAGTAATATGTTCAGAAGAGTTAAAGATGTGGGTCAGCTGCACATCAGGGTTCAAGTCCTTAATTTATAATTTCACACTCCTGTACAGTAGGTGGCAGTAATGTCCTGGTTTGTCGAGTGTTTATTTAAAAACAGGCGAGTTTAGGTGATTTTTTAACAGCTATAGATAAAACACAGATGACAGGCACACATCAGGAAGATGAAGCTGAAACAAAACAAGTGCCCTCTAGTGGCTGGCTGCAGAATCAGTTGTAAGCCCCTAAATCAGGGGTCTGTAATGTTTACAACTAAAAGAGCCATTATCCCTCATCATAAAATTTATTTTGTAATGACATCCACCAAGTTACCTTGATCTTTAAAATGAAGATAAAACAATTGATACAATAAGTAGCCCAGTTATAGTTAAAATGTTAAGCTATGCCTTATCTTTATAAGAAACATGAACAACACATCAGATTGTCATGATATATATATTTTTCCCCGTAAGACTCAAGTTGTGTTTGTTCAGTTCTGGTTGTGTAACCAGTTCAGACAGGTAGACCAACCTCTTTCTAATTTTAGCATCATTCTGCTGCAGAAATTCCACGTGCAAATGGCAAAATATTGGAAAAGAGAACTCTGCTAAAATGATCCAATTCCTGTTGTTACTCAGGTTGATGTTTATTTTGGTTAAACTTACAAGGAGCCACTTCAGAGAGGCTGAAGGGGCCACATGGGGCTCCAGAGCCACAGGTGGCAGACCCCTAAATGAATGAGACATTTACCAGATAACCTCTTACCATTTTATAGGCATTAATTCCCGTTAATTTATTCACTTGATGCTGCATTTTCAAATATTCCTTTTTTCGAATATATTTATTTGTAATTTGTTATTTGATGCCTAAAAGAGGCACCATAAATAAAAGAATAAAAATACACACCAATGGTGTTTTCTTACTTATGCATTTTGTTCTGTTTTTACCAATAACAAATGTTACATAAACAACTTGAGTCCTCTGAGGGACTTGAGGCAGTTGAGAGGTCGAGGGAAGAGAAGAAGGCAGATACAGTTCAGTGCACCCACTCAGTCGGTAAAGAGAAGATGTAATTAGTTGAAATGGACTAATATGATTTTTGCTGCTAAATCAGTTTGAGGTATTCTTTCTGTGTGCAGTGAAAAGGAGCCTGTTCATAGGAACACCTGAGAAGTTGGAGAAGTGAAAACACTGTGATGTCCACAGATGTTAATATGTGTTTGGAAGTACTTTTTGCTGAATCTTTTGTTGCTTTTTCACCCCTTTTTTTTAAAAAAAAACCTTAGAATTTCACATATTTCTGTATTACCAGCCTGTTTGTTCTGTCCAAAAGACTTGAATTATCCCTAATTTCAAACAATTTTCTCCCAAGAAGTGATTTTGAAGTGGCCTTGACTTTGTGAAAGTCAGCAGCTTTTTTAGTCATTTTCAGTCATGGCTGACCATTTACAGAGTTTTTGTTTTGTTTGTTGATTTACTTAACTTGCAGATAATCCTCTATCATAATAAAAGGATAATCAGTGATGTGTTGACTCATAACAGACAGCTTAGCAAAGAAGCATTTTTAAATTGGATCTTTGGGAACAATCCACTCAGGAAAAATGTTTTGTAAATATCACCCCAAATAGTGTTTCAGTCTTATGTGTTCATGAAAATAGTTTTCTAGAGAAATAATCCTTGAAATGCCACTTTTGTGTTTTGGCAAGAAAGTATCAAGAAATTAAGAAGTGACTCCAGACTTTTGCACTGCAATAATAGTTTGTGTTAGTGAAAAACAACGTTAAAAAAAGGGGGAATCTCATCCTCGACCTTACTGTCCGATGAGCTGGAACGTGATAGGCCAATGTTTAGCACCGCTTCTACAAATGTCAGAGAATCGTACTATAGACAGCCTTTAATCTCTCACTTTGGCAGACAGTGAAAAGGAGCCCCAGAGAACTTCAACTATCACTGTTTGGATGAAGTCTTATTAAAATTATGCACATGGTTGATTGCAAGACAGTTGCAGCTCAGCGAGCTAAAAGCCTCTAAAACCTGAGATAAAGAAATCTTTCATAAAGTTTCCAAAGGCAGCAAAAGTTTGCTGAAGTATTACCTTGCTATTCTGGTAGTCACAATGAAGGCCAAAAAAAGAATGGATGTCAAATATGGGTTTATTCAATTTACATATTAAATATATCTAATTGTTCTGTATTAAGTTTAGCAGTTTTTGTTGCTTCTTATCTTAGATGTTCAGTAACTGATATGAGTGGATGTAAGTACCAGGATGTTTAATATAAAAACAGAGGAGCCCAAATCATTTACTTAAATAGAAAAAATAGAAAATGTATCTCCGTCTGCTGCTGTTTACAAGTTAAAGCAAAATATCCCATATACAAATGCTGCCATGTTGGTGCCAGAGCCTGTGCACAAGAAACACGAGGCTGAAAGATCCTGTCTAATTACCTGAGATAATAGATGTTAGCAAGTCTTTTAAAAAGCTGATATTACAATAATGTTTTGCAATGGCTCAAGTAGAAACTGTTTCACAATTTCTTTGTGTTTTCTGTCAGTTAATCTGAAACTCGATTAAATCTAAATATGAGATGAAACACCTGACTGGCTCATAGTTGAAGTGTTGCTCTGAAACACGTGAAGGGTTTAAAACAGATTAACAGTTAAAAATGTTAAAATTTAGAACATTTTAATTCAATGGAACAATCTGTTCAATTTTAAAAAAAGATTTTTGATAGAAGAAATTCTGTAAACAGAAATTGCTGAATAATAAGGAAATCTAATCTTGGTGAACAATGCGTTCTGAAACAGGGAGTGTGATGTGGAAAAAATATGGAAAAAAATACTTTTTGTTATTCACGATCAATTTTAACGTCTCTATTCAGCACGAAAAATCACACAAAAATAAGTGACATTAAATATCTTTTGTACGATTGTGTTAAAACTGATTGGCAGGGACGGAACTCAGATTTTTTTTGGGAAAATGTTTTTGTTTTGCTCAAACTGTGAGGCCTGTTTAGTGTAAATGTTGTCAGTTGTGTCTGTCTGCAAGGTTCCGCTCAGTCCCCGTTGGACCAACCAAAAGCAAAACAATAAGTTTTAGGAGAGACTTTGAAGGAAGATCAATATTATCTGCTCCATTGTTGAAAGAGAAGTACAGTACATCCAGTTCATCATCATCATGCACAGCATTCTGAATACAAACATGTACCTGTACCTTTATTAAGGTGATAAGACTTTATACCATCCCAACAGAGCACTGTTCAAAAGCTTGGACACATAGTAATAACACCCCCCCACCCCAGCCATCCTTCTCATTTCCTTTAACTTGATTATAGGAAATTAAATAATGCAATAGCTGTTTTAATGAGAACTAAGCAGAAAATTAAATCAACTTTGACCTTACCCCGAGCTAATAATATATGATTTGTGCCATGAACAAAGACCTTTTTGTTTGCTTCGTCTGGCTATCTCTGTGCCCTGTCCGTTTGAACGAGGGAGTTGCTGTGATGGAGGGAGGGGGGATACAAGAGCTCCTCTTCTTAGCATGAAAGGAAGAGAAAGAATGAAAGAGAAAGGAAGTGCAACTGGCATGCAGCTCAGATCAGATGCATGCATGTACCTGCACGTCGCGTGACACATAATTTATTCCTGAACAAGGCTAGACACAAGTTTTGATTTTGATATTAACATAAGTTTAATTACATATGCAACAACCATAGTGTGGTGGTCTTCATCACAGGTGCACCACAAAGGAACATCAAGTACTAGGCCAGACCTATGTCAGGCTTTTCAAAATAAAAGGGTAATAGTTATTAAAAAGGAAGCAAATAAACTGGATAGAAACTCACCAACTTTTTAGAGCATAACTGCCTCCACTGGGCGGCATTTTTCAGATGACCTGATTAAATAACTCTGTATGTAAAAACTGCAGCAAACAACTGCTGACAATTTTTACAAGTAATTATGATCTCACTACGACATACAGTGAACCATATAGAATGTAGATGGTTTTTGCAAGATCTTTGTGCACACTGAGCTGACCATGCTAACTTAATCTCTAGACTATGTCTACCATTCTGTTAGTGTGGCATAATTCTAGGATGAAGCTGCAACCTGACATCTGAGAAAGTTCAGTGCCAAAGCTCGGAGTTTGGTGCAGTCACTGGTGTACATTATGGTATCGTCATGGGAACTTGCTGCTGATATGTGAACAGTAGTGAGGGTGCAGGAGATTGTCTTAGGGATGTGGAAAAATAATGAGTACTTGGAGCATAGCACCAACATGATTACGCTGCACTCATTTTATTATCTCTGTGTTTTGGAAAGCAGTACAGAAACTAACCGAAAAACATGTTCAGCTTCATGTTAGACATCACTCTGGACTCTTTGATGGCTTTACAGACTGACCAACTTCAGTGGTTCAGGTTGTGGCCGGAAGTGGTGTTCTGGTGATTTATTCTGCCCTGTAGAAAAATGCTGCCATAGTGCAAATTGACAACTTAAAGTTTGTGCAGTATTTTTGATTATGGTGAGTGTGTCCTGTTAATTGTTTAAGCATATTTTTATAATCTGTGCCTGATATGTTCTATACAAAAGTCCGTCTGGGTCCTTGTTGGCCATTGTTGGGTCCTTCTCATCTGGATGTGTCCAAACATTTGCCTGTCACTCTGACAATGCAAAGAAATTAAAAATAACATCATATTTAGTGTTCCTGTCCTGGGAGAATTTATTTGATAGGTAAAATGTATTTATGGAAAAATATAGAAACAAAAAATAAACACACGTGCAGAAGGAATCAGTAGCACATCTCGACAGGTAGCATATTTCGACAAAACACCGGTTTGAGCAATGGCCGTCTGAGACACTGTTGTTTAAAAAAGCGAAAAATTATTTAGTACTGCTTTAAATAATGACAGTTTTAGCTGCTGTTCCTACAGAAAGCTGCACAAAACAAACAGCATCAGATGATGGAAGAATCTTGGTGCTGCTGGATGCTTAAGCTCATTAGAGCGTAAAACTTTGACTGCATTCATTTATACATGTTTCTGAAAAAGGTCAAAGGAGTAACGATATATTATAAAATGCATACATTTTTATCCATGCAACTAAGCTCAGAAAAGTCTTACTTTCATTTTTATCTTCCTTGTCTACCTTCATTAGACCTCATTTTTACAATTAGTTTCTCTTTGCATATCAGTTATGAAAACAGTCTTGTGCTAGCAAAGAGGGCACCTGTGCAGAGCTAACGTGAGGTGACACCAACCTTTTTATCGCGAGCTGGAGACCAATAAACTTACTTAGAAGGCATGTTTCAGGGTATTAAATACTTGACATGGCTCACCCAGGTATGGGAAAACCTTTCATGTGCTTGTAAAAGGACTAATATGAAGATTGTGATTTAGTCGGCCGAGAGGAACGCTAAAATATTTCATTGTGTAACTAGACAGAATCACGTGTTGTGGGCAGACAGAGTTATAGTGATTGAATTAGACCCCCCCATCTCCCCCTTCGTGTTTGATTTTGCATGTGAGTAGGAGTATTTCACTCAGGCTTTTAAAACAAACAGTATAAAAAAGGAAGGGAATTAAAGCAGCCATGTAATTTGAGTAGAATTAGAAATATAGTCGCTATAACATGATTTGTCATACGCTGACAAGCATCTGAGTGTTAATCAACAATTAACTACCTGCATTTATCTATAAAATTAGATTTAAGTTCATATCTTCAAGTTAAAAAACTAACAAAAATTGTTCAGGACCTGATTTTTCTAGTGTTGTCAACATAGTTAAATTATTTGATTACCGTAGTGAACTTTATGTAGTTTGATGCCATTTAAATCCACATCATTCAGTAATCTGTTTATCTCTTCTTTTTTTGCTTGTAATCAAGTCATAAATGTTCTTTTAAAGTTGTCTGAAACAAGGCTGCCCTTTCATAATACACAGCAAAATGGTCAAAGAGCGAAAAAAAAAATTGTTTGCTAGTGTGATTTGTAGGAATGTAAATGTAACTGGAAGTCCATAATATTGATTTCCGCATATTGCAATAGAAGCGTGATGGTCTTGTTTTGAGTTGATTAATTTTTACAGCATGCTTGAATATCATTTGACCCAAGCAAGTCTGAGGGCTCAACATGTTTACATCTGTTTGTTGGTGTCAGCACATATAGGTGTGTCTCTTTGACTTACCTGTCCGTACCAGTTATATTCCAGCATCGCAACAGCAACTACAACTCTTCCCAGAAAAAAACGAAATTATAAGCAAACTTCTCAGCTCTTTCAATGACAATTCGAGGTATAAAAACAACCAAAAAACGTCTTCTTTTTCTGTCTTCTCAGCTCTGATACTTTTCCCTGTATGGAATCGTTGTCTTCGGGACTTGGAAGGGGGGAGGCCCAGGCGAGAAGCTAAGGTATTACACACAAAATTTGCACACTTGGGCTAGCAAGCATTATGCACACTCGCTTACACAACTGACTCTCCTGTTGAATTTTGGCACTGTCGGGGCTCACGACCTGTTGATAATGAACCTGAACCCATTATTTTGAGTCAATGAATTGAAAGAAATAGGGCAAAGAATGAAAGCCACAGGGCCAATTATCAGCATTCTTTGATGTATTACCCTCGCTCACCACTCAAGCAGACCGCTCCTCGCCTTTTGTCTTTATCCCCTCTGTTATTCATTAATTATTCTGAGCGGGGTCAGAGTTCGTGTGGATAATTGTGCAGGCCGTCTCTCTTTGAGGATGGCAAAAGATTCGCCCAATGCTGACACTCCCCCTGACTGTGCCCAGCCACCTTGAATTATGCCAATTATTCCAATTCTTTGATTATTTTTTTAAATCCTCCCACTCTCTGTTCTGTCATTGGATCTCTCTTTCCCTGCCTTTTCAGTTCAGTCTAGATGTCTAGATTGTGTCTCTACCACACACACACACTGTATTTTGACAAGAACTATTAGTGTTTTCATTAGACAGTTAAGGTCTTCTCAGGTTATACTTAAGCCTCTTATTACATGATTATTATTGTTTCACTCAGCAGTTCTACATCTTGTAATGCTGCTTATTATTCTGCATTTTTACAAAAATCCTTATTGACACATGAGCTAATCATAAAGTGCTAGTTAAGTCATCATTCCACCATTTCTTACCTCCCCTCATACCTGTGGGGTAAACAGTTGTTACCATTTTGCACCAATTCACTTACCACACACTGACCGCTGGTATATACAAGTTTATTGCTCACATGTGTTTGTATGTAAACATCTTATGGTAATGGTATTTATTTGCATTCTGTATTTTAAGAGTAGACTCGTGTAATTCTCAAAAATCATTGAGACTGGGGCAACGGCCATGGTGGACATGAAGCAAGGCTGAGGTGAGTATGAAGATGGATGAGACAATTCTGACAGGTCAAAGTGAGTTCAAAAGGGGGTCGAGGTGAGAAGGAAGTCGGTTGAGTTGGAAAACAACAGAAACTGAGGCAAGTACAAAGCAAGTCAAGGTAGGATGAGGATGGGTATGGTTTTTTCACATGCTACAGAGGTCCCTGCTTGTTAAATTAATAACTTTTCAATCGCCAATATGTCTTGTTTCTTCAGACTTTCATCATTCAATGCAAAAACACGACAACAAATGAAAGTTAATAGTAGAATAAGCTGTTTGGTTCTGGCAGTTTAAGGTGCAATGTGGAACACGAATACCACAACAACTTGCCGTACGCAGATGCTGCAGCCGCAACAACAGCACAAGACTTCCAGCAGTCGGGTTGCCAGGCTCGCAACCCCCGCATGCACTCCGATGGCACAAAAATTCCTCACCCAAACCCACTCTGACCCCCGATTCTCTCCGGTTGTTCTTCCCCCAAGAAGGACAATGAAATCCCAGGGGCTTTGAAGCAGCTGCTCAGCAGACTCTGCCACCCTCGCTATTACGGACTTTTCACCATATTAGACGACCCGCAATGGTGCCTGCTACTCGCCCGCTATTGGCTGGTAGATGTAAACATAATATCAATGTTGTGCCTGTCAGAATAAATATATTATCATATTTTACTTCAAATGTTTAAAGGAAATACTGTATTTTCATACATCCCTCTAAACAAAGTGTTCCATATTGCACCTTTAAGAGTTAGAAAGTATTACATGGGCACAACATACTGAACGCTGCTGCTCAACCCACAAATGCATGTTCCAAGCAGTTTATAACTCTCCAACTGTATAAGATTAATTGTCAAGAAGCATTATTAGAACAAATAAATAAATTACTAAACTCAAATTTCCTCACCTTTTGTGGTAAGTTTATACATCTCTGTATACAGGAACTTCTTTCTGAGGTTTTAAGCTCTGCACTAAGCATTGTACTACAATATGATTTTAAGTGTTTGTTGATGACTTTAGGGTAGTTATTTGTTTTGGACCTGGTCTGAGAAGCACCTATTGTTTGCCCACATCTCTGTTGAATGACAATAATAAATTAATCTTTAAGTTAATGAGTAACTTTAAAATAAGTACATGAAAGAACTGCCTCCGAAAAAAAAAAAAAAAAAGTCTGCTGTATTTTTTTCCACCTAGTTTTATGCTAATTGAACAAAATGCCATGTTTTAGAAGTGGACTCCAAGGACAAGTTGTTTCCCATCATTCTTAATATTATCTTAAGTTATGATTCTCAGTCATTTTACTTCTCCAATCTGAATCAAGAAACTTCAGTTTTCTAATTTAGGCCTTGGTAAAAATGCAAATTAGCCAGATTTTCCCCAAATGTCAAACTGCTTGACAAAGAGCGGCTTTCTTTGCAATATTAAATGATTGACATGACTCACTCTGGGGTTTTTTATTGGCCAGTTGATGGAGTAGCTGTGATGAAACCAGCCAAGAGGGTGGCTTCAACAAGTGGTGATTTTTTTTACTTTAACAAAAATCACGTGTGGTGAGCAAATAAAGTTATAGTAATTGAGTTAACCCCCCCATGGATTTTGTGATTTTGCATGTGAGTGGAGTAATTTTACCAGAATACTTACTTTAAAACTTAGTCAAAAGGGTTAGTTAGAAAACACTAAGAAAAAATGTAAAACTTTTTTTTCTAAAATGCATTTTTCAGCTTTAGTATTACTAGTGAATTAATTTAACCATGAAAGAGTAATTAGCAAAAATATACAAAACTTTTGACATGTATGTGGCATATGTGGAAAGACAATTATATTAGACATAGGAACGACGTTAGGAAAGTCAAATCCAGTGTTTTTTAACATGATTAGGTGAATAGATAAGCATTTCTTCTTCTGTTTTGAATCTAATTAACAGTAAACTTGTGTTTCAGGTGTCTAAACGTGTCTCGACGCAAACGTTTAAAAGTATAAAAACACCAAAGTATTTTAATAGTGTAAAAATGTTGGAATATTTACTATTTTTTGGTCTATTTTACCTAATTAGGTTATTAATTGAAAAACCCCAACAAGCTCTGACCCATTAATGCTTGATACATGATAAAATAAATAGAAACATAGCTTTTTTCTTTTTTTTCCCTTCTTTTTTTAAGGGGTTTTAAATGTAAACTTAATATTATTTTTATAATATCTTCTCCTTTCGGCTGCTCGCTTCAAGCATTGCCACAACAAGTTATCAGTATCCTTCTGCCTCTGATATTAATGTTATTATATAATACTAATGATATTAAAGTTGGCATTTGCCACTTACAGTGTTTAGATTCTCCAATAAGGGGCAGAAGACAGCAGTTTTTTAAGGAACATACTAATCCTGTTAAAGAGTTAAAGCCTTTAAGCACTTAGCTTATCAGATACATTTACTGTTAATATTCACACCAAATTACAGCTTTTTATTTTCTGTTTTAATTCTAATACCCGGAACAAACATAAATTGTTTTGTTTGACTTAAATTCAGACCTCGTTTTAAGAAAACTCTTTCATATTACTAGAACATGATCAATACGATCTTGTCCTGTTGCTAGAAAAAGGAGAAAATGCATTGCTTTTATTTTCCCATTTTCAGTTAAAGGTCAAGAAGCTCTTTTAAAGGCAAAAAAAAGCCCCTTAAGATGACAGAATGTCTGTGCTAACCTTATGTTTCTGTAGTTTCTTTGGAAGAGTTTTCTTCAAAAGGAGGTCCCATGCAGCACCTCTGGCTGCGGTCAGTCCTGAAAGAAAAGTTCCTCAGGCCATTTCTCTGCTGCAGACACCACGGTCCAAACAAGGTGTCCCTTTCTGACCCCCTTGATTTGTTGTGTGTGAAGCTTTGACTAATCACAGTTGCTCATCTTGTCTTTAACAGGGACAAAGGGGTAGTTAACAAAGTAACAGCCACAAGCGAAAAAACAGAAGTGATTTAATGAGCTGATAAGATTTATGAATTCTGAGGGCCGACTTCTGACTTTTGGCTTGAAGACTTCAATGTTGATCATATCTAAGGTTTAATTTATTATCAGGAAGTTTTCATTTAAGTAAGAGTATTATCACATAATTGAAAATAAAATTGCCACTTTAGTCTTTTGTGTGTTTTCTATAATGAGTTAATTTTTTGTGTGAATTTAAGGGGTTTTTTGTTACCTGTATTGCATGATCAAAATGAAAAACAGAATGATTGGCTGTTAAAATAGTATCTACAAGTCGTACTTTATAGTCATATTTTACACAAAAGTGTTTAAATATAGTTTATTTTGAGTTTTCGATTCAAATTTTTGCAACAAAAATTAAAAAAAAAAAAACAGCATATGTGAGGAATCCAAAAAAGAAACCCAGAAAATTTTAAACTCTTCATTTCTTTGAAAAGACGTAAGATTTGACTTATTTATCATGAATGTCATTGAGTAGGATTTTGTATAAATCGTCACAATTGATTGTATGTGTTACTTATCTCAAAACTTATTGTTGAGTTTCTGCTGAAGTAACTTCTAATGGTCATGTGAAAAATACACATAGAATTTTATGTGTTATTATTATTTTATTTACCTAAACTTGATGAAATGATTAGTGGAGCTAAAGCAAATACTGGTTCAAAGTACAACAAAAATCTTAATACAGATTGTTGAATTTAGTCTCTGTGTTGGAGTCATAAATAAGTAATAAAGTATTGAATTAATATTGTTTTCCACACTTTTAAGTTTTATCTTTTAACACTGAAATCTAGATGTCACGTAACATGTTTCTTTACTGACATTCAGAATGATTTTAGATTAGAATGATTTTCCTTAATAATCTTTACTTTATCTTGATTTATGGCTTTTAATTAATGATAATTATGCCCCCCAGCCTCCACCCCTCCCTCTTCCCTAAACACATATCAGCAGGACACCTCTGTTGGTTACGACACATAGTCCAACTCCTGCTTGCTGTTCATCCTCCTAGCCGCATGCTAATACTACAGCTCTCCACACATTGTACCTTTTTTGCCCCCTTTTGAATCCCATTAGTGCATGAACTTAGTTTAACTGAAAAAAGACTGTCGACTTCACTCAATTGGGTCTAATAGGATTAGGCTGCTGGTATGGGCCTGGAGGTTTAAATAGGAATGGAATTTTGGCAGACAACGACTCAATCCCTTCCATTAATCTTATAAAGGTTGTAGAGTACGAGTGGTTTGGTTTTTTTTGGCTCCGGTGATGCTTTAAGTTCAGTGGATTGTAGTGTTGTAGTGTTTGTGTTTGTTTGGGACAAGATGGCAGCAGTACTGAAGAAAGTGTGTCCGAGTCAAAAAAAAAATAAAAAAAGTCCCATGAGTAAGAGTTGCAGGTGTCACAGCCGGAGCACGAGATGTGAAAAGAGCCACTAAGAATAAAGCAACAGGTTTTAATATTATTCTCTTGTGGAATATCAAGACCATTTGTTTACAAACTTCCTATATTTTTGGATTTCAGACAGAACAGGAATCCAGTTTTTCCTTTACTATAAACTAAAAATATTAAATCAATTTTCCTTTCACATTTTCAGAAATAAGTTGCCTATTTCCATTTTTCTAGAATGTTAGTGCTGATTTGTCTTTCCAGACATCATTGTTGAGTGTTGAGTGTCTTTTTTTAAAGAGAAAAGCACATCTATAGGCTGCAGATGCAAGTTGATTAATTGGCCTATTTAATTCATCATCGTGTGACAGAATTAAATTTGTAACAGAAATCGAGAAAGTTTGAGATGACGTTCGTCAAACCGCCTTAATAACTTTAATATTGAAGTCTAATTATGACAAACATGAGAAATTATGACCAAAAATCAGAAATTACTCAATTATTTTCTTGGAATTTAAACACATATAACATGCAGTGACCAAGCTGATCAAAAACTTTATCTGTCAATGGCATGTAATATCATTTTTGAGATTTATTTTTTTAGCAAAAATACTGTTTCATCATTTTAAACATATTTCCCAGTGTTAGTAAGTTGATTTGTTCCTTTTGGGGTTTCTAATCACCATTCTTCCCAGGAGTGTCACACCCAGTCTCATACCAACACCTCATAATGTCTGTCCCGGAGGTCTCTACATGTCTTTGAGTGCTGTGAATAGCTTTCTTGGTGGCCTTGACACCCCCCACTGCACCACCTTGAGGGATTATGATATGTTTTAACCAGAAGTGCCGTGTGTTTTTGTTCTGATCTCTTGATCTCTGCAGATATAAGAACAATTGGTTTAAGAGGAGGTCAAGGGTTAGCTGGACAGGTGGTGATGTGTGTGTATGTGCATAAGAGTGTGTTGTTAAGTTGGAGTAATGTCCAATGCCAAACACGTAAAACGTGAATGTGAGGCATTTCGTTTGTTATGATGTTTAATCCTATTAGTTTTTTAGATAACATCAGATTATCAGATGAAGCTGGGATAAGAACTCAGGAAAATTGTACAGACAGATAGCGATTTAATTAAAGCAAACAAAAGAAAGTGTATATTAGTCATTTTTTCCTTTGAGTATATATTTTCATGTTTTGGGGTTTTTTTGTATGGTTCATTTTGTTTTTGAAGTTATCTCTGGCTATTTAAGCTCAAAGGGTTTTTTATAGTCACAAAATTCCCAGGCTCTTATATTTGTTTGCTAGTACAGAATGTAATTATAATTATCACTGAGTACAAGCTGTTAACAAAAGACAGAGAAAACAATATTGTGTTAATTACCTTTCATGTCTGGGAGTTGATACTTTAGCTGTTCTTTTGAGTTAACAAAACTGAAACAGTGAAACTGTTGTTCTTTTCAAGAATAATTGTCGGGTCACACAGAGAACTGAATTTAAAACTAATTGAAAGTGTGATTAGATAATTTCATTTATGGGACACAGTGTAAATTGATCTATTAGTTGAACATGAAGAACAGGTCAAAAACTGGAGTTAGTGCATCAGTTGCTCATTATTTTAAATGCGACGCTGCACTTGGAGGTCATTTCTAGGTGACCATGGTCCTCCTGCTTTTCCACCTGAACACATTTTTAATTGAAGGTCAGAAATCAGCTGTTAAAATGAGGAGTTCATATCGACCCCCAGCCTCTTTACATAAGTTGCAAACAGTCATAGTGCATGCTAGAGTGCTCCATTCAGTAAACCTATAAGGACTATGTCATCTGCATAAAAGCAAAGCTGCAATTTTAATTTTGCCTCCTGGCATAGCTAAAATTTGATTATGAAACATTTTGAATAGAATTAGTGAAATCTGCCCAATAAAATTGGAAACAAGTTGGATTTTCTTCAAGAAAAGCAAACCAAGCTAAATGGCTTATTGGTAATACGGGTGGATTTTGTGGTAAAACTTTTATGTTTTCTCAGTACAAGTAAACATCTTATCTGTTTTCTTAAAATCTAATCAAAACCTGAATAATATTATCATAGAACCTTATTTTTTCAGCAATCAGAAATGTATTTACATTTCTGATTGTAGTAAAAATTGTATGTATTTAAAAAAACTTAATTCTAAGAAATGGTTATTGGCTGCAAAATGGCTGAGATTATATTAAATGAAAGTATCAACTAGAATTAGTTTAAATGGTTTTGTGTCCAAAATACAGATTGTCTGAAATTGTGCATTATTCTTTAACAACTGTCACTTTAAGGTTTCTTTAAAAAAGCAGTTGTCTGGTACAGTTTGTCGTGTTTGTTGCAGAGGGTGGCAAAATTTAAGGGACACTGTCAGAAAACGCATTATTTTTACACTGTAATGGGGGTAGCTTATTTCAAATCACAAACATTCACAAGCATTTGTCCACAAACACACACCAGAGCTACAGCACATGAAAGGCCTCCAACTCGAGTTGAAAACATAGTCCAGCAATGCTTTGAAGTCTACCAGTTATTCATCTAAAGTAGGGATGTTTTCTGCTCCTCCTCTTCTAAAAGTCTGATTCATATAACCCTTCTGGAAAACTCCACCTTTAAGTCAAGAGACAACTGATGCCAATCAGGAGCTTTTTGGCTATTCCACTGTATCCAAAACATCTAAAATTTACTTATTTTTGCATCAAAGTAATGCAGAGTGTTTTATTTATTCCAGATGAAACCTGCAATCTTTGTGCAATATAAACACATAAATATAAGATGCATGCATGCAGTTTGCAACAGCATATGAGCATAAAACTGTAAGCACATTCAGAGGCTAAAGGACATTGCAAAGGCTGGTGATGTAGTGATTTAGTCTTGATATCTGAGATGCAAATTATTCATTTAAGTTTAAATGTTGGCATTTTATTGTTACGACATATATCTATTTTTTAATACAATGGTTTTATCTCCACTTTTTAGAAAAATGATTGACAATCTCAGCTTCATCTAATGTAGAGGCTATTGTTTTGCCTCAGTGTGAATAATTCTGATTTGTACACTAGAGAGGGACTACCGTGTTTTGTTATCACCACTTACCTTCCATGTGTTGTCAAACTGCCACTTTGGATGGGCTTGTGACATACTGTAGACTCCACCGTATGAACACTGCAATCCAGGACGATCGATAGCATCACTTTGATAGAAGTGGGGCCAACTATGTGGATGTGGTCCAGAATCACACAAAGCCTGACCGTCGTCTCTCTCATTAATCACCCATTGACTTTCCAGGCTGGAGAACGACTGAAACATTTCTGGCAGCAAAAAACTGTGTCTAAGGGGAAACAAAAGGAAATAACAATTAATCTCTAAATTATCCAATTTGATAATTAAATAGTTATATTATCCTCATTAGATCATGATTTATCCTGGAATATCTTACTGAATATCTCGTTTAGGAGAGGGTGAAGTGGTCAGTGTGGTTTGGCTTGTCTGAGTAAAACACGAAAGGAACTCTTTGCTGCTGCTGAGATGGCAAACATCAGCCACAATGTTGTGACTGTATCTACATAGTTTTGTTAGGTAAAGTTTTGGTGTAGAATAAATAGTAACAACTTTGCTGACCTTTTACAGGCTATTTAATGTCCTCATTAAGGGATGATCCTTTGAAAATATTCACTAGCTAGTCGCTCAACAGGTGCTTCTTCCTTGAGCTGCCTTCATACAAAGAAACTGTCCTCTGCAGGACGCTCTCTTTATAAGAACAATACCCCGAGTACCCACCAAATACACTACTCACTAAAGTTAGGGATATTCAGCTTTCAGGTGAGATTTCAGGATGAATCCAAAATTTAATGTAACCTTTACAGGTGAACTTGACGTGACATTCCCTAAAATTTTAAAAACAGCTAAACAATTTGACCCCTGACTCAACATACAGTACAGACCACAAATTTAGACACAAAACTTGAAAGTTTCCTAGTTAAATCAGAATTGGTATTTAAACAGCCTCCTTGTCAAGCTGTTCCCATTTTAGCATCATGAAACTAAGACGACACCTAACGATTGATCAACAATTCCTTGATATCGCGAGGCTCCAAACAGGATGTTGTCAGACGGAAGTGGCCACTGAGCTTAAAGTGTCTTTAGCATGTAGCTATACAGAAAGATACTCAGAGACTGGAAGAGTCACAGAAAGTAGAAGTGGACGTCCTTTGGCCACATCCCATACTGGTGACTGCTTCATTGGGGACAGTGCACTGCAGCACTGGATGATGAATGCCACTCAACTCCAGGGATATTTAAGGGAGCTGAGCGACACCAAATGTCATGTCAGACCATTCAAAACTGTTTAAATCATTGTGGTCTGCATGCTAGATGACCTGCAAGGGTATCTGACCACACCATCAGGCACAGGCGTCATCGTCCTGCATGTGCCAGGCAGCATTTACGAGGAACGACTTGAAGGTCCAGTGGGCCTCACTGCTGTTCTCTGATGAAAGTTAATTCATGTTGAGCAGAAAATATTTCCTCCAATGGAAAGAGATTGCTATGCATCAGCTACTGTTGTCACCAGACGAGCCTTTAGTGCTGGTGTTTCAGTGTGGACAGGTGTGTCTAGTCAATACAGGACTGTCCTACATTTAGTAATTGTTATAGTGACAAACCCAAACTATGTGAATAACATAATTAAAGTGACATGCACTTTCTCCAGACCAGATCAGCTGAGTCACTGTGTAGAGGCTCATAATGCTGTACCTCAGAACCTCAATGACCTTTAAATAGAGTGTGATGTCATGCCTCAGCAGACAATACATCAACATATAAACAGCATGAGACGTCATTGTCAAACTGCAACTGATTCTTAAGGTCAACTGACACATTATTGACACATTGGTATTTTTTGTTGTGTATACTCACCACTGTTGTTGGCTTTTGTTTCAATTAATTGTTTGCTATGATTAATCACCATTACATGTTTATTTTTAACTGCTGTAACGTCACTGGAGAATGAACTTTTTACATTTTTCATAGCCAGATATCCCCAAAATGTTTCAAGTATTGTATATTTTTCCCTGATATTTTGCCAATCTTCAAGATCATTTCCTGTGCGCTCGCCATGCTCCATGAATCAGTAGCAGGTTTCTACAAAGATCGTGATACTTAACAGCGGTGCTTGAGGTTTGGGTCTTGCCAGCAGGAAGCTACGAGCTACAGCATATTGCTACAGTGACACAACACTGCAGGTGATTTGGTTTTAGCCTTGGGAACTTCTCAATCACTAAGCAAATGTTTGCAGGCTCACCATCTTGAATATTCTGCCACCACATGCCACCCATGACCCAAATTCCACCACTGAAAACTATTATAGACCTCTCACTAGCAGCTGTAACATGCACCATTCAACTATACTTTAGTATTTAAACTTTTTATCATTATTTTATGACATTTTTCTCTTTGGCATATATTTTTTATGAAGTGAATGAATGAACAAACTTGATTACTGGCATGTTTGGAGTAACAACAAACAGCACGGTTCCGATCAAAGCATCTCAGCTGCAGTCGCTTAACCAGAATCAGTTGATATTTAATCAGCATCCAATTTAAATGACAAACATATCTACCAACCATTCTTTTTTTTTTTTAAATAAATTGCTAATTTCCCCCTCTCAGTGAAACATATCCAAAAGGGTTTTGAATATGATTATAAGAAGACATGTTGAAAAGTTGTCTTTGTTGCAAACAGGAAATTCAGCACCAGAAATTATGTTCTTGGTCTTTATTGGTGTACGAATTCATCACGGAGAAAACAGACCACACATAAAGATGGATGTGATTACAAAGCACCCACACATTTTTATTTGTGTACATCACAAGCATTAACATTTTTAATGAAATCATATTCCCTTAAAAGAGCAACCAGACCAGACAAAAAAAAAAAAGAAAGAAAAAGAAATGAAGAATTCATCAACAGTCAATGGTCCCAAAGGGAGCAAAGCAAAGGTGTAAGTAAGCACTTTATGTCTAAATTATAATATCTGAGTGCAAATTAGCTGTCACTGCCTCTGGGTTGGAAAACAAAACAGAGTCCAAACAGATCAGAGCTAAGTGAACTGAAAGAGGAAGCGAGGTGAGAAAGCCGACAAATGTGTGTGATTTTAATCTCAGAGCGTCTCCCTTCTTTTCCCTTCCTTCCTCTCATGTGGGAGGTTAATTGGCACTGTCCAAGCATGGTACAAACACCGTTTAATTGCCTTTATTCTTTCGCCAGCTTGGCAAAATACCTTCACGACATAATCCATCTGGCAGTTCCTGGTACCGTGTAAAACTCTATCAATGACGTATGTTCAGAGAATGTGAAAGCTGGTTTTTGTTCATGTAGAGAAGGGGTTTTGTCCACCTAGCAGCATTCCTGCAAAAAATGCTCATTTTGAACAAGTGGTTTGTCTGTGAGGGTTTAGTCTGAGTCTTTGTCTGGGGGTTGAGGGCTTCTCTGTTAGCCCGTTAGCAAGGCATCTTTCTCAAATGACAATTACCCAGTTTTACCCCTTCTGTCCATGAAGTGTCTATTTTTTTAAACACTTGCTGCAAGTTAAATTGCACATTTCTGCAATTATTACATGTGCATACGCTTGCTTGTTTTTTAGAAAGCATCTTTGCATAGAATAAGGAAAAAAATAAATAAACACTGCAGAACGCAAACTTCACTCACATTTTCTGGGACTTGCAAATGGAAATGACACCATTTCCAAGGCTTCTGGCATGTCTGATTTGGTTGTAAACAGGACAAAAAGCTTTTAGAACATATTTGATGTGCTCGTCAATGTATGTGAAGTTCTTTCTGCTCTTGGCTTGGGTCATCATGAAGCTTTTTTCCTGAGAGTATCAGGTGTTCTCTTTTCCGTCTTAATTAGCTTACCCTTGCGGCTCTTTATTGATTATCTGTTGAATGGCCATGTAATGCTGTAAACAGTTTTACTGTGATGTCCTTATCTCATGAGACCAGTGCCATATGATCCCATGGTTGTTAAACAACTATTAACCCTGTTTGAGCCAGCATGACTCGCTTTATTTCCAGCTGAGAATTAACAGTACAATTAAAAGCCTCCCTGCTGCTCTGTTGATATTGATATACAGAGCCTTAAGGCTTGTGTAAGAAGCAGGCAGCAGTACAGCTCTGACTAGTTACGTAAGGCTGCATTTCCATTCCCTGTTAGCTTGATTTGTCTTTTAATTCATAGAAACAGAATATACAATAAAAAAAAAACTGTTTTGTAATCTGAAAAGTAGCAGTCACAGATTTATTTGCTACGTTCACAGTGGTGGGAATATTCACACGTTTTGCAAACGGAATGTTTGTTGCACTATTTGATTCATCTGCATTGTTTCTTGCAATATCTAATTTATTTAATGTCAGTTTGGTGTTTTAATAAGAGTTGTTGAACTTTCCATGAAATTTCTTCCATGCACAATATTGAAATACAGAAGCATTTAGGACAGGGGTGTCCAGGTCCAGACCTCGAAGGCCTCTATCCTGCAGGTTTTAGGTGTTTCCCTGCTTCCACAGGACTGATTCTGATAAACAGGTCATTAACTGGCTTCTGCAGGACTTGCTGATGATTTGATTCAGGTGTGTTAAAGCAGGGAGACATCTAAAAAAGGCAGGACGGAGGCCTTCGAGGCCTGGATCTGTACACCCCTGGATTAGGATCAACAGCCACAGAGTGGAAGACCACGTAAAATCAAAAAGTGGGATGAAATACTGAGTTTAGTGGCATTAATTTGAGCACAAGTGTGCGCACCAGGAGCTTTGTGGCTGAGTAACTGTCTCTTATCACCAATTCAACGTCCAAATTTTAGATGCAATGGTGTAAAACACTCAATTGGGAAGCAATGAAGATGTTTTCTGTGTTTTTCTCTGTCTTGTGCACTCTACAGAATGAACCGCTAAACTTCCAACAGAAATGTTCCAGAATCTCATGGAAAGACTTTCAAGAAGTGTTGAATTTGTTAAGCAAAAGTATTAAAGTATTTAATACATTTGATACAGATCTTGTTGATTTAAGGGTCAGGTGTAGCCAAATATATTTTTTGATATTATTTATGAAAATACATCACACTGAGCTATTAAAAATAATTTCAGTGATATCTCCTCCTGCTTGGTGACAGCACTGTTTTTTTTTTCACCTCATCTTCAAAATATTCTGACAAACTTTAAACATCAAATTTCGTCACAGCTGATTATTTTTTAGCAATTAAGGCCCTCGTCGGTAGTTTGACTTCTGTTGTTTTATTTAAAAGAATCCATCCACTTTTCGTTGTGTATTTCTTTCTGATTAACCATCTTTTGATTGTTGCTACTTGCATCACCCTCTTTCAAACCACTCGTCTGTTTTTCTGTCTGTCCACACTTTTCACAAATCCTCCACCTCCCACATGGAGGCAGGAAGTTTGGCGTATTTTTGCTGCTGATTTTCTGAGTGTCTATAAAACACACACACACATACACCCTGATGTCTGCCTCATTAAAACCTTTCCCATAGATGTTGTACTTTGTACAGCTCTTCACTCATCATCACCTCCAATCCGCCCAACCCCTGCCTCTCTTTAGAGCTCCGCTATTTATTTTCATCAAGGCTGCTCTCCCCTTCTTCTTCTTCTTCCTCTCTGTCATCCTCCTCCTTTCTCCCATCTACAGTGGGCTTTGTCGCTGGCCTGTCATGTATTTATTTGGCCTTTTTAAACCATTAATGCTCTCCTATTGTTCCTGCCAGCATCCTGTTGGGTCTGGAACGGGACTCCCCGCAAGATTTTTTTTGTCCTCTGTGCTCAAGCCTTGAATCGCTGAGCCCAGATAATGATGGAGAGCTCAGACATGAAGCAGATTCGATCACGCCATTTGGGGCGTTTGAGGAGATGTGGTCACTTTTTGAGAATTGCATTTCAAATGTGCTTCAGATTTTCATCTTATAGAAACAATTTCTAATTTGGGCAAAGTTGAAAATCTTGTAATTGATGTGTGAAAGCTCAATGAGCTGGATTGGATCCTGAAACGGCGCACATTGGAGAGTTGCTATTTTTATAATCTGTTGTAATTTAATAAGTATTTCTCTGTTTCCATCTGCCACTAGGACAATAATAATAAATAAATTAAATCAGCTAACCTGATAAATGGTGATATTTGATATCAAGAGAATAATAATGAGAACTGAAATCTGGTTGTGAGTTTGTGGGGTGATGAAAGGACAGGAAGCGATGTTCAGAGTGCTTTGTGTCTATTTTCCCTTGGTTTTTTGAATCTATTTTAGTTTCTTTGTATCCATTACTTCTAATAAGCCAAGAGAAACAAAGAAGCTACATAAATGCTGTGGAGTAATTAGTTTAAGATCAGTAAACTTAAAACTAAGGCAGCAAAATTCAGGGAGCGTATGTTTTCTGTTGTTTTTAACCTTTGTTGATTTGGTTTAATTACACTCACAAGACTCGTTCTAACCGAAAGGACTAAAAAAGGGGATTTAATAAAGTTTTTTTCTTTTTTTTTTTTCAGAGTTTTGAACCTGGAAAATAAGCTGTAAAAGGGCCACATTCTCACTATTATTATTCTGTATGTGAGCCAAAATAATCTTAAAAAGATCATTTACATTCGTGAAATTGTTTGTTTTCATTTCCTGTGTGATTTTCAACCTTAATGTCAAGATTTCTTTTTTACCTTTTTTTTTTTTCTTGAGGTGACGATGCTGCTGTTTGATCCTAGATTTTGAATGTAACACATGCTCATCTAATTCCCAAATCCAATCCCTCTCTAGATCATGCAAGTTTCTCCTTCCCAAGTAAATCAGATCCGTTTCGTGACATCAAAGAACATCTTCGAAACTTTTTTTTTTTTTTAAATGAACATTCACTTTCATTTTTGTATCTGTTAAAAGCCGTGCACCACTGCTGAGAGGAGGGTACGTCATGCACTCTTTGAAGTTAGTCCACAGAGCAGACAATATTTACGTTCTTCCAGAGATGGACACCATCTCTCCGCCTCATCAGCAATTAATATGTTGCTTATGAAATTCAGAAATTAAGATTCAACTCTTGTATCACCCAAAACCTCAAATTATAGACATATATAAACAGCTGTTTAGGAGATTCAGACTACAGGTAAATGAAAAAGTGCACGTATTTGGATTTTAGTGTTGCAATTTTCAGATTATCCACAAGAGGGTGCTGTGTCATTCACAATAAAAGTATTTAAAATGAAAGGGGGGGTTATTCATGCTTTTATGTTCCTTTTGAGCCATTGTTGACATCCCGCAAACTATAAGTGGAAAAAAATATCAAGTAAGTGTCATTTACTGTCCAAATGACAAAGCTTAGGGAGGGATGACTCAAACAGTCATTTCTCAGAATTGCAAAACTCCTTAAAAGCCATATGCACCAACCTTAAGGTCAAAGAAGCACAGTTTTATGCAATATGCTACACACCACCTAAACACTACACTCCACTCTATGAGCAGCAGCTGCACACATCTCTGCTGCTGCACACCACACAGCTACAGTAAACACTTCTGACCAAAATCTCCACATTTAGTCTTATTTTTACTTTTTTAGAAGTTTAACAATTCTTAGAACTGGATGTTTATTGTATGTTCTTACTTTCCAGGATGTATTTCAACTGGATAATTAATTACAATTTATGCATAGTCATCTCATCTGTGACTCATCGTCTTATGAGTCTTTTTTTACACACGTCTCTCAACTCTTTAGCCAAATTAGTCAGTCATTCCTGATGGTTTTCCCCTCATCGTGGGCTGAGCCTGCACACGCACCCACTGCACCAAAATCAACATCCCCGTGATGCAAGATTAGAGAAGTTCAGAGTTTTCTTGATATATTGTAAATAATATCAGATGACTGCAAAATGAGGAAGCAACTCATTAGGGAAGTTTTCCTGCTGTATCATTCTGATTTCTCAGACAAACACATTCAAACACATTCAATGTTGGTGAAGTAATTATTAATTATTATTATAATTATTCTCACTGCACACACACAAATTATCCTAAAAAAATTAGGAAAAGCCATAATTTTATGTTAAAGATTGCTTCCTAAATTTCTTATATAATTGTAATTATAAATCTGATAATTTGAAACAAATATATGATATATTTAAAAATTGTGTTTACTAAATTTACATGAACATGAGCAAAAAATATGAGAATGCGAGAATTAAAATATTGTATAATAAAGTATCAAATCTCCAATAAATTCCTCACTCCAGTTAAAGAAGTGCTGACAGGCTCCATTGAATTATTTGGACAATATTCAAAAAATCTAGCGTGAACTTTCAGTCTAAAAATAATCTCTTATTTTGTTACCTGCAGTTTGTAGTCTGTTGAAATCAGCTGGTGTTTGTTTCAAAGTCCCGCTTCAAATGCCTCGATATTAAAGTGCCTCCTGTTGTTGTTTCAATTTAACTTGGAATCATGAAGAAATCAAAAGGCCCAAGATTTAAACCAAATTGTTTCCTCTTTTTTTTTTTTTTTTTTCTGACACCCAGGAGCGGGGTGCAAAGGGAAGCTCTAACGTCAACACCCCCCTTCTGTACCCGCGACAGAATTAATCACAGATTCTGGCAAGTCATCATGTGACACAATCACGATTGACCATAGATGAGTCAAGCAGCTCAGATGTAAACAAAAAGCCACATTGTAACTTTCAGTGTTACTAAGTTGTTTCATATTTATTTCACATAACCAACATGTTTTATGGAAATTCTTAAACTTACCTGGTAAATCACAACAGCTGCTCCAGCTGATAATCCAGCTCCTCTTCACTGTCAAGAATAACAGCTTGACTTTCAAGTGTCGGCTGAATACTGTTAATTTCATATTCTTGAGACAGTTTGTCAGCCGGTAACCGATCGACACTTCTTGAAATGTTGGAACAAAACACACAAGTGTTTTTGAGAAGCTTTACGAAACACTGACAGTTCCCTCCAGTAGGAAAAGGGCTGCGACAGGAACCTTCGCGGTCACGCTAATCTCCATAATGACAACGATGAAGAACCCATCAGAGGCTACGTGAGAGAAAAAGCCCTCAATTTATCCTTCTTGCATGTTGATTGTGTTTATTCATGACAGTTAGGTTGATGAGGGAGCAATATGGAAGTGGTCAGATGGACATTTGTTCCAGTTAAAATATCAGACGTCTCTTGACGGAGAACAAACAGACTGAAAATCAGGACATCTGCGAAGGCTCTCGGGAATGCAAATTCAAAAGCACTTCATTACTTGCTTTCTCCCTGCAATCTTGTGTCTGAGAGACCCAACTAAGTGGTTAATCAAGCCAAAAACACCCAAACCGTGTCTAAGGAGACACCTCTGTTCGGAGACCAAACATACGTGCGCATTCTGAGAATTTCCTGCACAAAAACCAGCAGTGGTGTTTAGGATTTAGATTCATGCTCACAACTAACAACCATGAAAGGCAGATTTTGTTTTGTAATAAACAGGAATGTGAACGAAAAAAGGTTAAGATTTCCAACTTGTTGCCTGTTTCTGTTGTGTTCAAAGTATCATAAACAAATGGAATCAATCATAAAGATACACTGTAAAGTTGACAAAGACCCAGAGTCCATCTTGATTTACTCTCTAAGCTTCTCAGGTGAATTTCTGAGCCCATGCATTGATTTTTTTTTTTACCTTCTTAATCATTATTGCAGGGCTGCTTGAAGAGTCCCAGAATTATAGCGTATTCCTTTATTTACAGACATTTTATTTGATTATCCCAGTTTTTAACTTCATTTTTTCAGACTTTAGTCTTGTTTTTCTTTAAAAAAAACAGATCAGAGTAAAAATCCTCCCCTCGTGTGACGCATTTCTTTATGACGTAGAGATTTTTACCCCCATGATCCTGTTAAATGTTCAGTAGCATGTGCAAGAATCCAGGTGTGTGTTTGTGAGTAAGCGAGCACAGCAGGTGGAGAGCATGACCTAGGACGCTGTGGCAGAAAACATAGAAGAAGACAGCACAGACGAGACTAGTGAGGAGAGACATGAGTGGACGGGGGTGGGGGAGGGAATGACATGAAATGAAGTGTAGCGTTTGATCTCCCCAGGACGGGTCGTGTCTTAACGCTGGAGTGTCTGATCTGATGTGGAATCAGTGAACATGGAGAGCTAAAGAGCGTTCATTATGACCACAAATAGAGGAGAAGGAGACGGAAGCCCTCGTGTATTTCAGGCGCCGTGATCAGTTTGTACCTTGAATATGAAACAAGTTTATACTTTGTCCAAAAGATTTCACTGATAGTCACCAGGGGCTTCAAATGTTCTCTGTGTTTTAATCAGTGGACTCAGTACAGTGTGTGCAGACTTTAAGTAATAGTCTCTGAAATGAACCCCCCCCCTTTTCAGGAAGCAGTTGTTCGCAGCCGTGTCTTTGTCTGGGTTTACCTGTGACTCTTTGATCTCGACGATGGTATTTGATTCCTTGGGTGCTTTGACAGTTTGGAGGTTGTCAAAAGGCCTTCCAAGTGTGTGAAGTCAGATCAGAAGAGAGAGAGGGGCCCTGAAAAGCCGGTGTCCAGCTGGGAGAAGATCAGAAGAGACTCAAACTTTGGCGAGAAGCATTGTGAGGTACACAGTGGCTACTAGAGCTCACATAACTTTTCCCTTTGTGTGTTTTTTTCCTTTTTTAATATGTCTCTCTTCTCCCCGTCTTATCTTCTGCTGAGAATGTCAAATGGCTCAGTTAAAAGGTCTGTGAGGTTTTATCAGATTTTTGCCAAAATAAGTCACAGTGTGTTAATTCCTTTCAGAGATCTCTCTCTCTGCATGTGTACACATCTTTAAACATCTGGCTGAGATAAAGTTATGAAAAACAACTCAAAAAATACATACGTGTGTCTTTACTTTTCTTTACATCCTGGATTTGTTATCCCCATTGGATGTTTAAATAGGTAATTTATTAATTTTTCTTAAAAGTGTCAGTGAATCAGTTAATCATTGTGTTACTGTAATTAAGGAACATGTTTGCTTGAAATGTGGGTGGTTTATTTTTTAAGCCACATCTGGATGAATGTTGGAGGTTTTTCCACCCGTTTGGAAAGTCTCATTCTGCCCTCTAGTGGCTAAACAGTGGAACAAACTACATTTAGAAAATAAAAAGCAGGAAATAGACTTTTATTTCGACATTCGTGGTTGGTAAACACTCTTTGAGTTTCTAGAAAATAGTGTGAGGCTCTTATCTCAAGTAAATCTCACAAAAAACACAAAAACAATATAAAAAGATACTCAACAAGGCAAACTTTTACTGTTTTTGGTTTGATTTTTTTTTTTTTTTATGGCTTGATTTCTCTCTGCTTGCTCTCTGACTTACACATATTCCTGTTCACAAGAGAATTTTTTGTGCTCCTGTTGTTTGAAAACCTCAAAGCAAACTTATTATTCCATGTCAAAGTCAAACGTCCCAGATCTTTTCAAGAAAATCCTTGTTTGGCTTCTAAAAATGTGACTGAATTCCACCAGTTGAGTAATGTCCTTAAAGATGTTCATGATGGAAATGATAAATAATGTTGGAACTTGTTGTTTTAATACAGAATAAAATATATTAAAACTTATTTGTTATCATTCTAGTTAGGTTCCACGTGGAGACAGTATTCAGGATCACTCTTTTCTGTATTGAATGTAGAAATAAATCAGAATCGTATAAAAGCTTTTGCTTCCAGTGCAAAAATAATTGAGGATGTGAAAATAAAGGACATCTTGTCTGAATTTAAACTTAGAAAGAGAATAAAACACTTTCAACCAGTTCACCATATAATACAACAGGCTGAATGCAATTCTATAAACAGACAGACAGCTGCGTTCTTCATTTGGTGACAAGGCATCATTAATCGATTGACGATCATTTCGTTCCGTGTTGTGCTTCGTTGTTGTTGACCGACGACGTCCTCGTCCACATTTCTACAGCAATGGCAACGACAGTGAAACTGAACACCGGTGCCGAAATGCCCATTTTGGGGCTGGGGACATGGAAGGTGGGTTTATTTTGATTTCATAGGTTGTCTAAGTCTGGTTAAGTTAAAAACTTACTTGTTAATTAAGCTAGCTGGACGGTTGGAAAGTATGTGTGACGAGGCGAGGGAGAAATTGGGGGCTAAATTTTTTTAGAAAACTATTATCTAAAACATTTTAATTAAAAATGCATTTCTTGTCGAATGTAGTTTATTTGACTTTAGCAAATCACACGAAAGAGTATTTGTAATAAACGGTGAAGAATTTACTCGACTTGTACCTGGTCTTATTGTCACGTGCTTTGTTCAACCGACACTTTACAAAAAGATCGATTATGATTTTTTCCCTTTTGTGACCTAAAACGTTATATTTTTAGTTTAAGTTTCAGAATGAGAGTTGTGTAACAAGTCTTTCTGTTTCAGAACAAAAAAACAGAAGAGTTTTGAAAAAATCTACGTAGCTTGTCTGCTCTTATATCATAGTTTAAGAAATCCAGCACAAAGTCTTCATATGATCAAAAATTGGTCTTATATTTTTTTGACCCTGCAATACATTATGAAATCAATCATTTTCTAACATTTACTGAGGATAATAGGAAACCTTGCATCAAACACACAGAAGAATAACCTTTGAAATCTTGTTTTATTTAGATAATCGATCTCAGACCTCCTAAAATGATATTTGACATTTAAACTAATTCTAGTTTTCTTCAAAAATGATGCAAAAATTGTAGGTTTCTCAGTTTGCTGGTTATTCATTAATATAATTCTAGTTTCATAGAAGAACTGCTTGTAAAAACAAATGTTCTAAACCACTGATCGATCGTTCTGATCCATCAGTCTCCACCTGGGAAGGTTACGGAGGCCGTGAAAGCTGCCATCTCAGCTGGTTACAGGCACATCGATGGGGCGTTTGTCTACCAGAACGAGACGGAGGTGGGTGAGGGCGTGCGTGCCATGATCAATGAGGGTGTGGTCAAGAGAGAAGATCTCTTCATAGTTAGTAAGGTAAGATGTACAGCAAGTTTTGTTTCAACTGTTTTGAAGTAAATTATTTACCCATTTTGTTTGCTGAATTCCTAAATAATGTAATTAACATTGTTTTTTCACTTTCTCAGCTTTGGTGCACGTTCCATGAGAAATCACTGGTGCGGACAGCCTGTGAGAAAACCCTCAGTGATTTAAAGCTTGACTACCTGGACCTCTATCTAGTGCACTGGCCCATGGGCTTTAAGGTGGGAGCACTATCATCCGTATTGCTGGTTCCTTTCTCATGACAAAACAGATCTGTACATTGAAGGAGAACGTCCAAGTTTCGTGTGGATTAAAGTTTCTGTATTTTTTTTCCTGTGTTACAGGCTGGCAGTGAGCTTTTTCCTATGGACAGCAATGGAGAGACTATCAGCGATAATACTCACTTCCTGGATACGTGGGAGGTAAGTTCATCAAACACAAGAGGTGGAAGATTCAAACAAGCGTAACCTTTTCAAAAAAATCTGTAAATAAGAAGGAACAATCAGAAGTTTTCCACATTTTATTATATAGTCTGATCTCTTTGTTCTCTCAGGGGATGGAGGAACTGGTCGATGCTGGTTTGGTCAAAGCTATCGGCATCTCCAACTTCAACAAGGACCAGATCGAAGCCCTACTCAACAAGCCGGGTCTTAAGTACAAGCCTGCCAACAACCAGGTACAACAACCTTCATAAAGGTGTTACATGTTTGAATAGCAGAGCGTGGAAACAGGAAACTGGGTTTGAAACTCGCAGAGAAGGAGTAACGTCATCATCCATCTCTTCCAATCTGCGCTGATATGAACGGGCACAGCAGTTCTCCCTCAGGCCAGACCAATTAACTGAGTTGACCTTATAGTTTTGTGCTTCTTGAGAGCCGTTCTTCACAATCAGTGTCCTGCTTTGTCTGCTTGTGCGTTTTATAAGATTAAAGCTCCATTTTCCTTCTGCCCTTTGCCATCATACACAAAACAAACAACAAAGGGTATTTATATCAAAGGATTTATCCGTTCCTCGGGCGGAGGAGGGTAGGACAGAGCGAGAGCTGGACTGACACATCGAGACTCAATCTACAGTAACGAGGGCGTTTCTCTGGAAGCTCTTGCATCTGTTATCCTTTTAAAAGTTTTGTTTGATTTTCTTCTAGGTGGAGTGTCACCCATATCTGACCCAGGAGAAGCTGATTAACTACTGCCACTCTCAGGGCATCACAGTAACAGCTTACAGCCCCCTCGGTTCCCCAGACAGGCCCTGGTACGTCAACAGAGACCTGATTTCATCTGTGCTGTTCTGCGTTCTGTTGGTTTAAGCATGTGACTGTTGTTCCCATTTGAGGCAGATTTTGTCATTTTGGTCTTTAAACCTCGAAAACCAACCAGCTTTGTTTTACACTTTGCTGAATAATAAAACAAAGTCAGTTCCTATATTTGGTGGCAGTCATTGAAAAACTAAATACATATTGTGAAACGCTTGTGAGGAAACGTGGATAATCTGTTTCTATTGCAGGGCTAAACCCGATGACCCGTCACTTTTAGACGATCCCAGCATTAAAGCCATTGCTGAGAAGCACAAGAAGACACCTGCTCAGGTAAGACATAAGAACGCTGTAAAAAGTTTCCGTTCTTTAAATTAATCGTAAATGGGCACACTGATGTTAAAGGGAAGTGTGTGTGTTTCCTGCTTCCTTACCAGGTCTTGATCCGCTTCCACATCCAAAGAAAAGTAATTGCAATTCCTAAATCCATCACGCCGCAGCGTATTCAGGAGAACTTCCAGGTAATTCAAAGAGCAGGCGTTCTGGTTTAAAATACAATTTTTCTAGTATTTTTTACAGGTAGTACATTTGTGTAAATGTTTTCAGGTGTTTGACTTTGAATTGACTGAGGAGGAAATGAAAACAATACTGGGATTCAACAGGAACTGGAGAGCCTGTCCAATGCAGTGGTAAAAATTCAGTTGTCCTGTTTTATGTGAAGTTGTATTTATTTGAGCTTGTTTTTTTAAACAGTTATTTTGTTTTAGGGGTGTAAAACACAAGGACTATCCATTCAACACAGAGTTCTGAAGTGAAGCACGCTGACGTTCCACAGGTGCTCGAGGTCTCTGCTCAGCCTCTAGTCTTGCTCTGTTTCCTGTTCTTTTTGTCAGGAAAGGTAAAAAACATACAACAATGTATGTTTTGTTTCTATCTCAAATTGCAGCGTTTTCCGTATAAGTTTGGCGTTAAGTTTCTGAAGCACAACTGATAGAATTTTTGCTTATTTTAAAAGAATCAGATGTTTTTAGGAGAAAAGGCACTTTCCCAAAGAATATGCACTATTTTTTGTAGCACTTGATCTGATACATATTACACTCCTTATTTACATTAAATTTTGAAAACATAACCGCTTTAGAAGCAGGATTCCTTTTGTATATCTTGTTGACTTGGATAGACACAAAAGTGCCTAAAGTTCTACATTTAAAATCCGAGTTATGAACACTTCCTCCTGAAACCCAGAACATGTTGGATTACATCAGCCCCTGTTCATGGCTTTTTGTTGTCATGTGTCCTAATCATGTTACAGCTCTGTTTGCTTTCACTTCTGCATTATCTGTATGTGCAAATCACTCCAATAAAGGCCTGTGTGAGACCAATAAATCAGAGTGAGTTACATCTGTCAACAAGTTGACCTTTGACCTGCTGAATAGCTACAAAAAGGGTTAGAAAAGCAACATTACAACTGGTGAAATGACTGTATGAGCAAAAAGATGTATATTTTCATTATTTATTGACAGGTTAGTGTAAAAAATGAATCAAGAGTGATTTTCATTTTAAAAACAAACGGCATGTAACAGATGGCAGATAAACCAATTCAGCAATGAACTACTCAGTTTGTCTGCCAGGAAGTTGATTCTATTGTTTACCTACTGTCTTCTGGTTAATTTTGTTGGCTGTGAAACCACAGAAATAGAGATACGGACATCGTGTTGATGTTTAGACAAACACTTTTATTGCCACAATTTAGGATTTACAAATCAAGCAGCAAGATCATTTGTTAATTAAATTCAGTAGATATTAGTCAAACTTCAGTGCATTACTCAATTGTACATGTCAGGACTAAAGTTAGTAACTGAGGGCTGTTGATTATATTAAAACAGTTATAGTTTTACTATAATCACCAGTTTGATCTCAGTTCTAACAAACCGTGGAGGGGCTCTCATCTCGTTTCAAGGTCTTTTTTTTTGGACCGATTCATCTGCAGTTTAATCATAGCTGGAATTTATCCTGGAACATCTATTTCCCTTTAGTTTCTCCTGTTTTTAATGATGGAACTTGAACATCACAGCCATCCTTTCCCTTTAAGTCTTTCATCCTGTCATAGTTGCTGGTTGGGCAGAGATTCAGGGGTTACATCCTGTACGGGTCCATCACAGATCACACACATGCTGTAAGCCACTTTAGATTTGTATTTTTATGCAGAGTTTGTTCTGAGAACCAGATTTCTGGGAGGTATCAATGCTCATTTCTGCTTCACCTAATTCTATAAAGAAATGTGCACCAACCCTATAATTTATCATAATCATATTTTAACAGGATGAATAATTTCTTCAGAAACTTGCTGTATCAGATGTTAGACATCTTCCGCCTTCTGGTGACGGTTTGCAGTACTACAGGTGACAAGTGGCTAGATTATGAATATTGTAATAAATCCATATACCTATTTGTTCCTTTTCAGGGTCGCAAAGTAACTTAGGAGAGGCGGGATTACACCTTCCAACTAAAACACTGTGCACCCCTTCTATGATACATATAAAATATAATTATTATCATCCAATAAACTGTTCAGTTTCATGTAGAGAGCTTTAAAGTGATAATCAGTTTGGAATTTAATTATTGATTAGGTTGAATTTTCCTTAAATATGTCTCAAAACTGTTAGAGTGGGTCAGTATTCTGTATTAAAGGGATAGTCTTTGTGCTTTGCAGCCCTGTAAAGAGAGAAAACAAGGAGCATTACTGTTGACGTGTTGTGGCTAGTTTGATACCCCTAAATGTTCATGTCTTCATTTCTACTCACCATTTTG
The DNA here is from genome assembly GCA_006937955.1 of Pachypanchax playfairii. Lineage (NCBI taxonomy): Eukaryota > Metazoa > Chordata > Actinopteri > Cyprinodontiformes > Aplocheilidae > Pachypanchax > Pachypanchax playfairii. Next base: position 962,305 of record SSNP01000130.1, read on the forward strand.
CTGGGAATCCTCTCCAGTTCTTGTTCAAGCTCAGAATGGTCTTCATATCATCTTTACTTAAGTCAAAGTCAAACAGCTGAAATATAAAACATTTTAAAACATAAACAAAAGAAGGGGCTTAGAACTTGGAAAGTCTTAGAACCCCATAGCCATTATTTCAACTAACAAAACCCGCCCTGAACGTTTTGTCACCATTTCCACTAGCTGAATCTAGATCTAGACTGTTATACCTGGAAGTTCTCCTTGATTCGATGAGGGGTTGCTGACTTTGCAATGACGACCACGTTCCTCTGGATGTGGAACCTCATGAGAACCTTAGAAAGAAACAGGAGAAAACTTGAATCCATAAAGAACTGGGTCAGATCTTTGGTTATGTGCTTCAGTCAATCGAGTTCTCAGAAGAAGCTGTTATGAACATTTTAGGGATTTTCTGCAGTTCCAAGATGTTGACTATAAATCATCTCCGTCGTATCATCAGTTTGATCCTCAAGCCTGAAGCTGAACTTGTGCTACTGCTATTAAGTCCTTTTACTACCCAGAATGAGGCGTCTTGTGCAAACACGTGATATTCCTATCAGCATTTGCTGATCTTACACACTGCATTCTTCATTATAAAAAAATCAATAGTGACCATACTTCTTTTTGTATTTCAGTCCAAAATGTTCAATGACCTGAAGCTGTAAAGAGTTGCACGTCTGTTTTCTTACCTGTGCCGGAGTCTTGTTGTACTTTTTAGCAACAGCCAGGATGGTAGGATCCTCTAGAAGACGAGGGTCATCAGAGGAAGCCCTTTTATTTATAAAAAAAAATAAATAGAATTGAGAGTTTTCTAGTAAAATAGCACCTCATGAGTCTTGTAGACGATAGGTTGATCCTCTCACCAGGGTCTGTCAGGGGAACCCAGAGGGCTGTACGCTGTCACTGAGATGCCCTTCGAGTGGCAGTAGTTGATCAACTTCTCCTGGGTCAGATACGGGTGGCACTCAATCTAAAGAAACGCCAGAATAACATAGAATCAATTTATTTTTTCTTGTGATATTGTTCAGGACAAGATGCTCCACAATGAGATCTTGTTGTCCACCTGGTTGTTGGCAGGTTTGTATTTTAGGTTGGGTTTGTTGAGTATGGCTTCAATCTGGTCTTTGTTGAAGTTGGAGACACCAATGGCTTTGACCAAACCATCGTCCACCAGTTTCTCCATGGCCTTATAAACAAAATGCACAAGGATAATATTATAATTTGGGGGGGGGGTTGCATTAAAATAAAACTTCTAGCAAGTAATTTGCAAATTACCTCCCAAGTGTCCACGAAGTAGCTGTCGTCACAAATCGCTTGCTTGTTCTCATCTTCAGGAAAAATCTCATCTCCGGGCTGTGGGATTAACATTTTAGACTTAATCTTATAACACAAAGTTAGTCCTAACTTAATCTAATAAATCGCAAGCAAACATGCATTAATAAGTTTGAATTGTTGATTATGTTTTGGGTTTTTTCCAAGTTGTTGAACAGATGTTTCCTCTTATGACAGACCTTCATCCCTACTGGGAAGTGCAGCAGGTAAAGATCCAAATAATCCAGCTTCAGATCACGGAGTTGCTTCTCACATGCTCCTCTCACCAGGGATGGAACATGGAAGGTGCACCATAACTGGGAAACACAAAAAAATCTGTTTACCAACAGAATTCAAAATTTCAATGACTTGGTTTAACCCCACAAGGCTGGATACAACAAATATTGGTGGAAAATGTCAAATATTAGTTAATAATAATAATAATAAAATTATTATATTATTTCATTATGTAATCATACTATTGAGAAAATTGCCACCTATAGTGCTTCGATGCTCCACTAAAGAACATGCAAAGGATTTGAAACTGCTGGTTTTTGAGGAAAGTACAAATTCTGTTAAAGAGTTAGAGCTCTAAAGTAAGCAGTTTTTCAAAGCAGCTACGATCACTAATGTGAAACTGAGAGGTGAAAGCTCTGATTTTGTAGCTCTGTATAACTCAAAGTGGTATTTTCCTTTTTTAATACCAGTTATGTTAAATAAGAGCCAGTTCTTCAGCTGTAAGTGGCCAAACTCGAGGTTAGGAAATGTCATGAAGCTGAAGTGTGAGCATTTAAACATCTGTAATCTCTCTGCATCTAAGAACTGTGAAAAGACATTTGCACAGTGCAAATCCCCACTAATCTGGAACAATATGGATGTTAACAAAAAAAGCATGGCTAATACACTTCATATATGTTTGAAGCCATGAAAAAATAAAAACCAAGTTCTTCATGAAGGTTAAAAACTACACTATAACAACTAAGTGCTATTTAATGCTAAATTACCTATGTAAACTTATAATTGTTAATAAACTTATCCTAACAATAGTTGTAACTAGCTAACAATGCTAAAAACTATGAAAACTAGCTAATTATCCAAGTTTATATATGCTAACTAAGTGCTAATGTGATAATAATGCTATCGATCAAAACTCACAACTCTCAATTCCAGCTCCAAACGCGCCGCAGGGCTTTATACCCAAACCCACAACGTGGCGTGTCTGTGAGACGATGCCCGTGACGTAAACATGAGCGCTGATGTAGACATGTACCGTTTTCAGCCAACCCAAAGAGGGCAGCACTAAGATGTTTTTAGACCAAAAAGTGTAGAATTTAAAAAGTTTACACGAAAATGTCAAAAAATGCCCAGAAACTGAAAGATTGCATTGATAAAGACTCAATAATACAGTTTATAAGCAGAAAAAAATCTACTGTTTTGGGGGTGAGTTGCTCTTTAACATACCTTACTGACAATGAATAAATCCTCCCTTTTTACCACTCCCTGATCGATCACTGCGTGAATCCCAGCACCAACTTCTTCTTCGTTCTGGTACACAAAAGCACCATCTATGTGTCTGTAGCCGCAGCTTAGAGCCACCTTCACAGCCTCAGTGACCTTCCCTGGTTCTGCCTGTAAAGGTCACACAAACGCAGAGACAGTACAGTGATTATTATCGTTTTAATCAACAAATAAACGGTTTGGCAAACTTGAATCATGAGATACAAACTAAACCTTAAAATTCAACACGTAGTATTTACAACTACTGTTAATGACCTCGTTCATTTCAACAGGCAGAGATCAACGTGCAGTACAGTGTTAATGTTTACCATCTACCTCTGTACAGTCACTGTTACTTAAACAGCTGCACTACTTTCCACTAACGTGTAACTGGAAATGTTTTACATGAGTGTAAAAACTGACTTTTGAGGCACATTAATGTGGAAATAGGAGAAATAGAACATTCAGAGTCCAGCAGAATAAACAGATATTTGATTGTATTGAGATTTTTTATCTTACCCTCCATGTTCCCAGACCCACCAGAGGCATCTGGGCTCCATTGCTGAGTGTAACTGCAGGAATCATCCCGACAACCGCGTGTGTTCAGTCTGACAAGCAGAGACTTGTGCTCATTCCCAAAGTTTCAGACAGTCTTTTATTTGAATAAGAAATGGGCGGAGTTTCAATGTCATCAGTGACATTTGCCTTAGATGGAGAGCCTTGTTCCAAATTTCCTGTGACTGCATGCAGGATTTCTTTCATTTGGCATAAAATTAGAAAATAAAGTGGTCATTTATTCTGAGTTATCTTTAACTGCTCGCTAACTGAATTGCACGTCATTGTTTCATTTTTAGCAAACGTGAAATCCCCAAAAATACAATATTATCTCAGTTTTTAGTATCTGATGGGTGTAAATCATATACAAAAATTGCAAGCCTTGTGTTCATATCGCTCTGTAAATCAATCCCATTAATGTGGAAAATATAAATGTACAAATGCACCATTTGAATGAACGGTACGATGACGAAGCAAAAGTTTCAGGTGTGAGATTATAAATGATCTGTGGGGTTTTATAACATGACTTGACAGAAAAGTGGAACGTTACACAACAACTCAGCAGATATTAAAGATCTGAACAAAGAAAAGGTGATTATTGCTTCCGCCTTTGGTTATAAATGAAGAGTCATGGCGCTATTATGAGGGAGGGATGACTCAGCAGAGTCTGAGAGCTGATTACTGACTGAACAAAGACTCTGCAGTGTTTAGGGTTAGAAAAGTATATCCATCGTTCTAGTACATTTCAGAGTTTGGGTATAAAGAAACGTGTCACAGTTGGATAGCTGAGCTCACAAGCTGATTTTGATTTGGTGATTGCAGATAACATGGGATTAGATTATTTAATAAATTCTACTGCTTTCTATTTACCTCAGTAGCTTGGACATAGATGGGGGAGAATGACGTCTCATCCACCGTAATCATGTTCCAGCTGCCGGTTGGAAAACCAATAAGATTCACTATAATACAGAATATCATATATATATAATTATAATAAAATATAGTGGCCAGATCAGGGGCGTGTCAAGAAAACCTTTTTTAGGGGGCCAGGTAGGGGCACAGATTTCCAAAAAGAGGCACAAGTAAATGGGTCTATTGTGGCGGACCACCAGGGGGTTCCATTCACACCCAGGCAATGGGATGTTTATATTCAAAATTGTGTACATTGGTTTTGGCGCAAAGTGTTAAGTGTTCTGACTTCGTCCTTTTTCCTCCTTTACACTATAACCTTAAAAAAAAATCTAGTTTTTACAAAATCCTAGACCAGGGGTTTCCAAATCCAGTCCTCAAGGGCCAATATCCAGCATGTGTTAGATGTTCCTCTGCTTCAACACACCTGATGCAGATGAATGGGTCGTTAACAGGCTTCTGCTGGACTTGCTGAGATGTTGCAGATTGGAATCAGGTGTGTTGAAGCAGGAAAACATCTAAAACATGCAGGATGGGGGGGGGCTGGCCAGTCTAATTGGAAGGGTGACCCGCGCCCCCCTGGGCTACCCCCCTCTGGACACGCCTCTGATCCAGATTAACAATCAACAAAATAAGTTCATCTGTTTGACTGTATTTTATTCATTCAGACTCTGTTTGGTTTAATGAAAATAAAAACTGACAGAAGTAAAAATAAATTCTTTATTCTTAGTCTTTCCTTTTTTATATTTTGAGGCACTTCAGAGAAAATCCTTTCCACAGTTTGCTGAGGTGTGGCGACACAGCAAATATTAGCTTTTAATATTAATAAAAAAGTGGGAACCTTATCTATTCTACATTGGTAGGACAACATTTGGGTGTGGTGAAGCCACATACGAGATGACTTTGCAGTTTTCAGACTTTTTCTTTTTTTCTTTCAAAATTTAACCACAATTTGAGGTTAGAACTCATGAGCAATCAGCTGCTCGGTGACTCCAAGCCGGATATAGTCTTCCTCTTTGTCATGTGCGGTTCTTTCCAATAATTTTATCATCTCTGGTTGATGGAATTTAAAGAAGAAATAATGGAGCCTTTTAATTCAGTTGGAATTTCTCTAAATGGCACTGACAGAAATATTTCAGCTATGTTGGTGGTTTTGTATAGATTCACACATTTTATGTTTTAAAATAGATTTTGCTTTAAAATGTATGAATTAGAGAAGAAATTTAAAGGATTTTCCAAGCTAATGTGTGTTTTTTGGTCTTTTTTTTTCCCCATGGCATGACAGCAGGAGTTATTTATATATTCTGTTTTGCTGTCTGAAGTACACACTACTGGAAGTTTCTGGAACAGCTGTTGTCTGCAGTATTAGTGGTCTTTTCTAACTTATATTTTACTACAACTTTAAACAGACACTTGTTCATGTGATGGTTTTATTCCTTTCAAATCAACACTCCACACGCACACAAAAACCACACACACGTACAAAGTGCAGACATGAGACAATGACGTTAGCACAGCACTGTCTTTGAAAGATAGGCAACATGACAAAAAAAAGGTGCTAAATATTGCACATTCTGGTCAGTTAGGGAAATGCAACTTGTTCAGAACCGTTCAGCTTGGCTGGGAAATGAGCCCGCGGCTACATTTTCCAGAATTTGTCTTGGGACTGAGGTTCATTTCCTGCCCTGACTGAGTGAAGGTAGACGCCTCTCTGCAGGAAGAAGTTTAAACATGAGGTAACAGTTGATGGCCAGCGTGCACACAATCCAGCATAGGACACGTTCTGCAATTTATCTTCATTTGAACTAAATCAAAAAGCCCAAAGTTTTAAGACTTAAATTAGGGAAAAGTCTGACATGGCACAATAATAACTGCAGAATTGAGGTTTAAAAACGCCACGGCTGTTTTAGTGCATCGCTGACCTAAAATAGGAAAAGATTCTTAAACTTGGACACACCTGAGTCAATCAGATTGTACCATCAGAAAAACAAATGAACGTAAACACAATGAGCCAGGAGAAGCTAAACACAGGGGAGGTATCTGAATGATCCTAAAACTTATTTTCATGTTTATGAGTTATTGCTTGAGAAACAGCCTCTTATGATATTTGTTGAGTATGAAGAACTACAAAGATCGCACACTGTCATCTTCCTCTCCAATCGTGTGATAAATTAGCAAAAAAAAAAAATGTCAAAACTGCAAACAAAAAATATCCTGTTGTATCCCAAGTGGCTGCTGTCTAAACTGAATCCTCCTTCTCTCAGGAGCAGTCGGTGAAGGTGGTCACCATATTCCCCCTCCTCTGAGTCACTGTCCTGCAGTGCTGCTTCACCGAGCCCTGGAATCTACTCTCAGTCCTGGAAGTGTGCGTGTTAAAGGAGAACATTTTCTCCAAGTCCTCAAACACATCGTCAAAGAGTCCTCCGCCGAAGCCCCCCTGCTGAAACCCTCTGCGATGTCTGTTCATGGCCTCCCGATGGGCCTGGAAGTGGTTGTCGAAGTGTCTCTTTTGGTTTGCCTGGTTGTGGGAGTGGAAGTGGTGTTGGTGTCGCTGCTGGTGACCGAAAGGCTCAAAGTCTTTGAAGATGTCATCAAAGTTGAAGGACTGGTAGTGCTGTCTGAAGTTGTAGTCTCCGCTGCTCCCTCCTCCTCTGTGGCCCTCCCCTGACGATGCCTGGTGGCCAAACTGATCGTACTCTCGTCTCCTCTTATCGTCCGACAACGTCTCGTAAGCTGAAAGAGACGAAAACCTTCAAATAAGCTTCTTTAAACTCTCATTTGCTACCATTGATCTCAACAATCACAACTTAGAAGAAAAAAAGGATGTTTACAGCAAAAAAAAGTGTGAAGAAATTGCAACAACTCTCAAACCACTTGATGTCAGTTCCACATCAAAATAACCATTTCAGAGCAAAAGATTGTGTTTCTAATCAGAGACATCATCTGAAAATTGAAACACAAACATCTCGGTAGCAATTTTCATCTCAATTATAGGTATTATTAAAGTACTTCCTTGACATCATGGAAAGCCATAATGAGTCACTCACCCTCTGCTATTTCTCTGAACTTTGCTTCGGCGTCTGGGTCCTTGTTTCTGTCAGGATGATATTTAAGGGCCAACTTGTGGAAGGCCTTTTTGATCTGGCGCTCTGTGGCATCTCTGGGCACCCCAAGGATCTCATAGTAGTCCCTCTTGGCCAAAATGAACTCTGAGATGAGCAGAATATGAACTGCAAGGAGTAGCATCGACTGGGCTGTGGCCATACTGGTGGTTCTGACTCCCTTCAGGCTGTGAATCAGATGAAAACAGTAATAAACAAGAAGTTAACGCGATACTTCACAAGCTAGTTGTAGAGAAAATAGCTTTAGCTAGAAAAAACTAGAAGCGTCTATCAATTAAGCCGTAATAACGATTATTAGTGACGCGCTTTTGTCTATTTCCAGTTATGAGGAGTTTAATCACGACAAATAAAGTTCGTGAGAATTGAAAGGTAAGTATTACCTGCAGATAAGGTGGACAGACAGCCCCGAGGATTATTCTGTCAACCGCCAACAGCTCCAGCTGATGTGAAACGAAAGCTACCAGAGCAGTTGTTGACGAAATGCATTCCTGAGCTGTAATACCACGACTCGCTTTGCTATTGGTCCATTTACTAGCACAGTGACTCCGAAAGCTGTGATTGGTCAAAACTGTGCGTACGTAGGATTAGGGGCCGTCTAAAGAGTGCAAACGAGTCAAGAGAACAACACGTCATCCAAAGAGTTCCAACGGGACAGGAGAACAACCCGTATGTACATTTACGTAGTGTATCGTTACTTTCAGCTTGCAAATTAACAAAACATTTTTTACCACAGAAATTATTTTTGTAAAGTTTATATTTTTGTCCAGATTTTTTACATGTATGTAATTATTTAATATAAAGCAATATTATATAGTAATTTTTTCCTGATAGTTTTGTAAAGTAAACTTTTTCTTAAAACAAATAAAGAAAAAGTATTTAATTTTCTGTAATGTAATTGATAAAATTGTATTAATTTCAAGATTGATTTTATGAGTCTATATTCAAATTTTGAACGTATCATTATGATTTTTTGTTCTGCATTAGTTCCACATAAAGCGGAAAAGCGGAGACTGTGGCACAACGTCACATCCGTTTTATCTTCGATGACCCGGAAGTGGTCCTTTGTAGGCTTTTTTGTGTTTACCATACAAGGAAGACACACAAACGTGCGTTTTAAGGTGTTTTCGTGCATTTCCCCAGTGGACATGCCACGTTATTGTGCTGTGAAGGCTTGCCGAAACCGTGGAGGGACTTCATCAAGACAAGACAACAAGAGAATAAGCTTCTACCCGTATGGTTTCTCTTTTTTAAGCCCAGCCGTGACTGATGAACTGTTGTAGTTTGACTGTTAGTGTTACTCACAATGTTTTCAGCCTAAAGATAGTCAAAAGAAAACACTGATATTGCTAAATGTACATTTTATAAGAACTGACAACTGTTTAATGACTCATAAGAATGCAACTTTTATTATGATACTGTCTGTGACAAAAGTTTACAAGTTTCTGCTTTGTTTTTCTGTGTCTGCAAAGGTTCCCTTTGCAAGACAAGGCTAGACTTAATAAATGGGTGGACAACATGAGGCGGGAAGACTGGACCCCAAGTCGGCACCAATATGTTTGCAGTGAGCATTTTACTGAGGATTGTTTTGATATTCGATGGGGAATCCGCTACCTGAAGCACACAGCTGTTCCCACTATATTTCCTCCAGCAGGTGATGTATGTGTCTTCTTTTTCTTCTTGATGCTTTATATATTTTTTCTCTATGTTCTTTTCCATACCAAGTTCACTGTAAATCTTTATCTGTTTAAATGAATGTGAAAATATCACGTATCAATAATCATATTTAGTGGGAGGAACTTTCTTTTGTCTTAGGATGGAGTAAAAAAAGAGACCACCACTAAAAGAATCACTAAAACCTCCTCAGAGACCGACACAGAGTCTAAAATATCTGAATCTCCTCCGAAGAAGAGGCCTCTCATTTTAAGGAAAACGTGCAAACGATTTCAACCAAATGTAGGAAGTAATATCATAGCTGGACACTCAAAAATTGCATTTGGACTCTCTGTGGTGTCAGAATGTGGAGAAGCTTTGCAATCTAATCTTCTGGAGACACAAACCACCATTTGTGAAGTAACAGATGATGGTAGAGAGGCACCAGCGTCTTGTGTCGCAACATCCTCACATGTTGAACCACAGTCTGAAGAGCAGGGGGATTCGATTGTTGCCGTTTTGTGCTGTGAGGCGATGGCGCCTTTCTCTGACGGAGAGCTGAATGTGGATCAAGCTTCTCTTCAAGCACCGTTAAACCAAACTTTTCAGTTTGTCCCTTTGGAGATGCTCAACGAAAAATTCACAGGTCGTTATGTGGAAGAGACACAACCTGAAACCAGAGAACACACTTCTCTTTACGAGCACTCGTATTACAGATCAGACACTGACAAAGAGGAGTTGTGGAATAAGATCTTCCTGCTGCATGCGAAGATCTTGGAACTGGACCGCAGGGAGGAGAGGACCATAGCTAAAATCCAAGCTCTGGAAAACGAGATAATCCTCCTAAAGAGGGAAGGTACCATTTTTAAAGAGAAGCGGAAAATCTTAGAAAGTTATATATCATCTGTTCTGCTTTAATGCTACCTATTCAAATGAATCAAATTGCGCATGTGTTGAAGTTGCAACTCAGAATTCGCACGCGTTTTTCAGTTTGTCCACCAGATGGCAGTGTTGGGGCAGATTTTAGTGGAATTTTCCAGATTTCTTTCAGAGAAAAAAGAAACTGTTTTATTTCACTGTTCTAAATCCAAAGTTATCTCTAAAACCAGAATGTTGCAAGTCATTTAACATTCATTGGACTAAAACCTTCATTGTTGATGTTCTTTGATGCGCTCAGTTCTTTCATATTTGCTCTAATGTATAATGTCACTTATGTGAGATGTTTCCTGCTCTGTTATTTCGTTTGAATGGTCTTAAAACCACTTTGATGAATCATTGTGACTCACTAAAAGGAAAGTAAACAGGCCACTAGTTAATTGGTGACCTCTCTGTTGTTTCAGTGCTTTTCTTTTCTTTCTGATTGAGCTTAATTGTGCAATTATTTCCTTTTATTCTTATTACTTGGGGGAGGGGGGTGTATTTATTTTAATGGAACAGTCGCTTCATGTTGAACAACCTCAGTGTATGTTTTTGAAAAAAAAAAAATCCTCTTGTTCTTTGTATTTGACTCAACATTAGCAAACTGTTTTGTTTTATATAGTTAAAGAGTAAATTCGAGCCAGGTGTCTTATGCTGAAGCAGCTGACAGAGAAATCTGCTCATATGATTTCACCAGATCTGCTAAAAAAAAGACCTTCCTGCATGAATATTTACAGGAACGTCTCTTTATCAAAAATGTACTAACTTAAACTTTGCACAAAAAGTAAGAAAATGTGTTTATTTCTGCATCTTGGTAATAAATCTCATGCTCTATAAAACCTATTTATCTATTGTGAAAGAACCAGACGCAGCCACATACAGCCTGGCACCTCCTTCTTATGATTGACACGCTGCCGCGGGACAGCGTTCCATTCTTTAACCAGTGTTTGTTGCAAATCATTGTGTCACTCTGGTTAGAACAGCACGTCCAAGCTGATCCCACAATGTATCACGTGGAGTTAAGGGCAGGACATTCTCTCCATCCTCTGATAAACCCACTCCTTTTAAAGAAAATACGATGACACGTCTTCTCCACACTTTAACCCTCGTCCAACTGCAACAGGTAAAGTCTGGACTCAGGTTCCAGAGCACATGTTGCTGACACCAGCACACACAGGTCATAAAGAGCCTCCCAGCAGCTCAATGAGAACAGCTGTGTATAGTCTGTTCCTGATTGTCAGCCAAACCTGTAGAAGACTGCCTACAGCTCTTAAATGCTGACAAGGTGAGAAAACTGTCCTTTTGAGACACTTCACGGCCTGTTGTGGACGTCCACCATTATTTGGAACTTGGTCTTCAGTTTAGAGAAGATCTAATGCTGCAAGTTGGTTTTGGAGAACACCAGCTTGAAGTTGTCCCACAGTGAAACATGGTGCTGCTAATCAGACATCTGATTATCAACACCTGGAGCACCAAGAGTTTTTGGCATAGACACGTAAGATTTGACTGTTTTTGTTCTATATACTCAAGGTTCAACAAATCTTTATTATATCCTTGGGGCAAATTTATCCTGCAGCAACAAGAAATCAGCTTAGTTCTCTCTCCAAAGACAAAACAAACTAAACAAAATGAAAAAAAAAAAAAAAGATGGCAGGAACCAAAGAAAACCTAAACCTGCTCGTGCTGCATGTATCTGCACCCTGATGGTAGCAGCAGGAACAAAGGTGGCTTAGATCTCTCAGGATTGAACTGTATCACACTTTAGTTTGATACAAGGCTGATAGATTATTCAGTTTAATCCCTGTTATTTTGCTCCACAGTCTTAAAATCCCCTGCAATCTGCTTTTATTTTGAAGGGAAAGGTACCAACAAATGAAAGAGAAAGTAAAACATTTGCAGTCCACCTTAAAACTACGACACTTCCAATAAAGATACCTACATTGATGAGCTTCTTACAGGATCAACATGTAGATCAGAGGACGACTTGTCATCCAGATGAGCATCAAGGTATTTAAAGTTTTTAACTATTTCCACCGCACCATATAAGGAGAAATAAACAGACTTTCTGATTTATTGTCAAGCTTTGTCACAACAAATAAACAAACACCAGTCTAGTTATTCATAGAAAACAAAAAAAGAGCTAAATGTTTAACTATGTGTTGTTATAATTAATGCTGCAGAATTTGGATTGATATTCTATTCAAGCACTGTAAGAATATTTCTCGCAACATTTATGCAGCTATAAGAAGGAACATTTTTTTGTTCCATTGTGTTTGTAGTTCTCTGTTTAAACCCCACAAAGACAGGAACATGAATCGCACAGGGTTTTATCTCCCACCTCTCCTCCCTCGGGGGCTGACTCGTTACATGTTGGCCTCATGAGATATACCTAATGCGATTTGAAGCAGCTTACCAGAGTAAAAAAAAAAAAAAAAAGGGGGGGGAGAAAAAACTGCCACAGGCTCTCTGGTTTCTCGGGTAACGTCTTCTCGGGATGAAAATGAGCGTGAAGAAATATGGAAATGGTTCTTTTTAAAAAAGAAACAAAATATGTGTGTAATACAACATGATTTTTAATTTAAGATTTGAAGAATTTGACACTTTAGATGTATTACTGCAAAGAAACAGAAACCATTTAAAAACATGTCAGTCTACATGAAAGGCTTTGTGTGGGAACTCAGTGATGCTAGGCAACAACTTATTTAAAAAAATAATACTTTTAAATTATTAAGAAAATTATATTGTTTTATTTTTGGGTTTTTTTGTCTGTTATGATGGGAAAGCTCATCATCAGAGTTGTTGCGCTGGGGTAGGTTTCTATTTACCCAGGGCCCACTGCAGGGAGGGGCCCTAAAAATCCTGGAATAAAAAGGGGATTTTGTGTTGTTTTTAATAATTTCTAATTAATTATTATCCTAATTATATTCACCCTGGCTGAATAAAGAGGTTCAGAGATTGAATTTTGTGTTAGCAATAGCAATAATGATAAATGTTCCCTGCAGCCCCGTCACCCCTTGTAAAATGAGCAAAGGAGGAGGAGAGGAAGAGGAAGCGAGAAGGAACCACATCGCTTAGATTCAAAGTTTTTACTGTCAATCACTGGAAACGTTGTCACCCTGCTGTACAAACAGTTCCATCACACATCAACTCGTTCCAAATGATCATTGTGACAAAGAAAGAAGCTCATTTGTCATTAAAGAGAAACAAATTTTGCAGGTTGGCAAATAAGAGTGATGGAAAAAAAACAGGCATCATCAAATCAGACCAGACGATATGATACAGCCTGAGATCAGCAGCGTCTCAGGGTCTACTGAAAAGCTGGAACTTGAACATTAAAACCCTCATTAAGGATTTTGACGTGTCAGCTGACATTAATTATGGAAACGTGCCAAAACAGACCTGAATCCACCTGATCCAGTCCACGCCAACCCGAGTGGAAAGATTAAATGTTCACACAATAGTTTTCCATGTATTTCATGTTTTTTCAATTTAATCAACACAATAAAGATGAGTGAAGTCTGGCTAAGTGACCTTTATTATTCAGGCAAATAGGTCTTTTCAATATAGAGATGAAAGTAAGATTAGGTGGATTATCCTTGTATTATATCCCTGCAGAATATGACTGTGTGATCTAACGAGAATAGGGGCCTATGGTTTATTTATGTGTATGTATGTGTGTATATATATATATACCAGAATCCTGATATTTCTTATAAGTGATCAAAATATCTGAAAGATATTTACAAACATTCTCCATTTCAGTATTTTGCAGCATTACATGTCTTTCTGAGATATTTGATGTTTTATTGAACTGGAGGAACTTGATGTGAAAACCATAATAAAGAAATTTAAAAGCTGACAAGGCAACAAAAGTCACAAAGGACCCAGATGGGACCATGTAGTGAAACATGGAGGAAGTCCTGTCATAATGTGGGCTAGTTTTGGGTTCTACAGGAGAAACATGCTAAATCACTGGTCGTATCAGCTGAGTATCCCAAACTTGAGCTGAAATATGGAACAAAAACCAGCAACAAACTGTTGCAAGAAAACTTCTTGAGCTACAAGAAGCTTTCATGTGTTAGAATATCATTGTTCTCATCTCTAACTGAAGGATTCATTCCATTAAAATTAGAGCCCATCTCTGAAACTGCATTGTTTTGATGCAGCACACTATGTGCAATAGTTTTTTGTTTGTTTTTTGTTAGAAATTAAGGATAAAACAGTGACCAAAACTAGCGTAGAGTTTAAGACGAGAACATTTAGTTTGAAAACAACATTTCCAAACTGCGTTGACAGTTACTCTTTTTCAGCTATAGTAGAGATATATCCAAGGGTTGGTACAGCTGTTGAGGCTGGCAAGCAGCATGATGATAGAAAATACTGGACCTGAAAAAGAAAAGAGACCAGGAAGTCATGAAAGATGACAAAATAAAGCCAAACATAATTGAATAGCCTCAAACAGGAAAAGAAACCTTGAGTTGGTGCGCTGCCAGGGCTCCATGCAGACCATAAATGTACAACAAAAAATGGGCTCCAGCACACTGTGTATGTCATTATAATAACAAAAGTCATCTTCACGGTCTTTAGCATGGCGTTGGAGACCCCCTTCGAGCCCGTGCGCCCTGACTGCAGAGCCTTCCTCTTCATGTTGAAGTAGATCGTCGTGCATATTCGCATTTGGCAGTATAGCAGAATCACGGCAGGCAGGGCGAAGACTGCGAGTGTGATCCAGCTGATGTAGATCCTGCTTCCCCATGGTTCGATGAACGTGGCCCAGCAGTCGTACTGGTTCACCTCCACCTCCTGGAGAGAGAAGATGAAGAGCTGCGGAGAGCTGAAGAGAAGAGAAGTCAGCCAAGCTGCGCCTATGGAGATGTACCTCCTGCACGAGCCACCCAGGAACGAAACCATTGGCATGCAAACCGCGTGGTACCGGTCTATGGCCATGGCTACGATCATGTAGGCAGAGGCAAACATTCCAACCACCTGCAGGTACTTCACGGAGCGGCAGAGGAAGTCGGTGCCCCGGAATCTGTGCGTAATTTCGATGGAGAGCTGCGGCAGAACTTGGAAAAAAGCGACCACCAGATCTGCCAGGCACAGGTGCAGGAGGAACAGCTGAGTTCTCGTGTTTCTCTTTCTCTTCTTCCAAAGGGTGCTCAGGAAGAAACAATTACCACAAGTCGCGAGCACGAAAACCAGTCCCAGAACTCCAGCTCTGACGTGCGCAAAACGCACGGCTCCATCTCCTTCTGATGCTTTTTCAGGGACGCTGTCGCTTGCTTCCATTTAGGCTCTGATTCTTATTGTTTGTCTTTTTATTATAACTTAAATTAAATTTGGATTTAATACAACTAGATTTTTTAGAAATAAAACTAAAAATATCTGGATTTTGCCGCGTTTAGAGCTCAATCAAGACAGAAAATGCGTTGGAAGACGCAACATTGAGTGAGAGAAAAGGAAGAACTGACTTGAAGGGTGGACGGGGGGAGTTAAAGCAAGTAAAAAAAAAAAAAAAACAGGAGTGTTTAAAACAAATCACATTTACATTTTAAAGTTTAAACGGTTTAAATCATGTCCAAGTGGTCAGTTAAAGATCTTTGATATGTTTTTGTTCCCTCTTGGTTTGAGTGACAGTTTATTCTTTATATCATTTTAAAATGAAGGAGTGAGTCAGAATTAATCTGTGGATCAGTCCATTTATTTGCACTTAGAGATTTCATTAAAGTTCTGAATCCGGAAGTAAAGAGGTAGAAATGCCGTCATCCCCCCTGGAGTCCTTTTGTCCAAATGACACGCGCGCGCTAAAAATCCAAGGCTTGAACCTAGAAGGATTTATTTTTAGACAAATGTGGAATGAGATATTTCGTATAGTTTAGAGGTTTAGATTAAACATTCATGTTGAAAATGTACAGGAGGTGAAATAATATGAGAAACGCCTTCTGATTGAGTGATGAATATAAGTGGTCCAGAGCTAAAACCTTAAGCTATAATATCAGGGCTTACTGACTAAAATGCAGACCTGCACTCACTCATGAAGCTTATATTGTATTAGCTTTTAGATTCAAATACCCACTTAATTGATGTCATTGATAATTAAAGGTACAAAAAACTTCCTCATGATTTAGCAGATCATGACAGGAAGAGAATGTTCTGCTTGTTGAAACAGAGAAACCAATGTAAGTGCACATTATATTTGTGAAAAAAGAATGATTTCATATTAACACAGCAACTTTCTATATGTATGGACATTTATATAGTTTTAAAAAGAATATGCAATAGTTGCACTGAAATATTTTAGACATTTTTTAGGAAGCAGTGCTAAATGTGAATGAAGTAACATATGTTTTATATTTCATGTTATAATGAAGGCTTTAAAGTGTATTATTAAATGTGAGAGGGAAGAGCTACTTAGAGATTCCAGCGAAGGTGACAAGTTTACTGAATTATAACATGAGTAAACCTGTCAGTCAATTGGTATCACAACTGTCAGCATTTAATGCAATTCAGCTAAAAAACTGAGTTACAGCATTTAATTTCCCTTCAGGGATGTTTTAATTGAATATGCATGGAAGGAATTTGTTATCCTTTCAACACTTAAGCCGATTAAATACTATTTTGACCCATCAGACTGAGCCATACCAGCAACATCAAAGTGTATGGAAAGAGCAGGATAGACAGGTTAACAAATTTGTTTCCCCTTTTTTCCGTCTAGTTACATTTACACTCTCCAGTCGATAGGTGGCGATAACAAACGAAAAGAACTTTTACCTCCAAATAAAAAACCCTAAAAGAAGAATTCTCAATTTCCTGTTTATCTTCTCTAGCTAGCCTCCGTTCATCTAAGATCAGTTCTCTGATCAAATATTTTAGTGACCAGGTTTTCGGCTCTTTAGGTAAGAAGACACTATATTTATCTTTTAAACGTACATTTTAATACGTTGGCAATATGCTGGACACATTCAGAACAAATACACGAACAGGACGCGAACCGTTTGAATGAATTTGTTCATCTTTTAATGCAAGTTTGCTTTTAAACACCATCTGATTCGGTGTTAAATTCATTTTTAAAATAGATATTTTGTAACACAAACTGCACCGTGTTGGCTCGCAGTTAGGAAAGCGTTCAAAGTCCAGGGGTTATATAACCCCTTATAAAGAACTGGGTCTAACACTGACAGTCCATCTCGAATAGTCTTCGGACAAGATCCTTGCTGTCTATAATGTCCAACAGCCACTGCTCTCTGAACCCGCTCTCCACGGCGCTGTGCACAGTCTGCTTGGACTCCAGTACGTAGTAAACATCCACCGGCAGAGTTTGGGACCCGTTTTTGTTTACTTCCACCACAAAGTAGATGCTGGCCGCTCCCTGGATGGGCTTCTGCGCCGTCGAGGGTCTGAACCGGGCTTTGTAGTGGTAGAAGGTACTGATCTCCTCCTCGGTCGAGCTCAGAAAGTCGAGAGTTTGGATCCAGCAGGGACGAAGTTTCCAGGTTTGGATGTAACTGTTGATCTGCTCCTTCCCCACGTCGGCGGTAAAATCTTTACAAGAAGACCACTGAATTCTGTCAGTCTCGCTTCCGGTAGAGTTAATTTTCTGCTCCGTCGCGGAGCTTCGTCTCTCAAGACACGTTTTTACAAGTAAGCGAGACTCTTGGTCCATTTTTTGTCTTTGAAAAAACAGCAAACAAAACGTCAAAATGGTTTTATAGCGTCTAAATGACGTGAGCGCGTGTTTTGTTGCCTTCACAGTTTCCATGGTGACTGTAACCGCTTTAAGTCAGATGGCGCCCCCTGCTGGATACTTTGTGTAACACAACTTTAAACAAACGACTTGTTTAATCTCATTCATACTGTCTTTTTAATATTTTTTGTTTATTCTCTTTTACTTTCAGAACGTGAACCCCACAGTAAAGTTTAAAAACTATTCATGCCTCTTCAAAAATCCAACTTAAACCAACTATAGATGATGGCAGCTAGTTTGCCAGAGTGCTGCTATATCAGACAAACTCTAGCTTCATCGCTTTAGTTATTTCTCCACTGATGATTGCACCACCAGACGCATGTCTCGGCTCAAGTCCACAATTGATAGTGTGACCAAGGCAGTGGGCAGCGCAGACCTCGTCTCCAAGTTCTCCCGGCTCAAGCCTTTCAGTTTTACAGCTGATGGCACTCCCGCTGGGAAAGTTTTGATCAAAGCTGAGACTTTAAGTCCCGGCGACATGGCATCTGCCTCGCATCCTGAAACCACAATCGAAGAAGAGGAAGGAGGTGAGAAAAACAGAGCGGGAGGGGGATTGGACAAGCCGAAGCAGCAAGTTACAGAAAAACCTTTCATCTCCACAAAGAGTTCAACTTCCATCGCGAGCGTGTCCACGCAGAGCTCCGTGGGGAAACAAACCGTGCAGGTGTTCCACCCAGCAGCTCTGTCCACCAACATGGATGAGACATATAAGACGCTGTCCCACCACATCAACAGTTACTTTGGCACCAACACGCAGGGAGAAGATGGAGACCACAAGCAGCAAAAAGAAGGATTTGATCCTGTTCCTGAGCCCCTTCCTCACATCACCTCTCTGAAAACAGCAGACCACATTCCCGTTTTCTCTCCAGTGTCAGAGGACAAGGGTATTGAAGCACCTGTCCCTTATTCTCCATTAGAAAAGCCCAGTTCTCCTGTCGAGGCTCCCCCTTCTGAAGCCCCCGCTGGTGAAAGTACCACTCGCTCCAACTCGGAGTCGACTATCTCCCCAAAAAAAGGCCTCACCCACTACCTGTCGTACCCTCGGCCCAGTGTTCAGGCATTTGTCGGCAGCTACATCGCGCCTCTGGTCCCTAAATTTAAAAGTGACTCCAAAAAAGCAGACGAGTCCTCTGCTGTTGCTGCAGACGACCCCACCGTGGACAAGAAGAGGACAGAGAGGGAAGAAGAAAAAGCCGAGAAGGCGAAGCAGAAGCTGCTGAGTCAAAGGGAGAAGGTGGGAGATGATGTCCGAAATTTCATTTAGCCAAACATAATCAGTTCTTACATTTGTTCATTTGTCATGCAGATAATAGCAAGAGTGAGTGTGGACAACAGGACCAGAGCGCTGGTGAAAGGTCTGCAGAAGGTCTCTGATGTCAGACTCCTCACTGCTCGAGTGGAGGAGCTCAGCTTTCATTTGCTGGAGTTCCCCGAGACCCGAGGTGTGGCCATCAAGGTCAGTAGGATTTGATTTATATGGATCCTGCAACTCAAAGTAAAACCCAGGTTCCAAAACCCACAAATCGTGTTTGTGAGGTCTGTGTAATCGTGTGTTTCAGGAGAACGTGTTGCCGTGTCTGCTGCGACTGCGGCAGGCCAAAGACCTTCCTCTTCAGGCGACTGTTAGAGAAGCTCTGGCTCTGGTCGGCTACACAGATCCAGTCAAAGGCAGAGGAATCCGGGTGCTGACTATAGACGGAGGGGGCACGAGGTACGGCTGTCCTTGAAAAGCGATTGTGCAAAGAAAACAGTCATAACAGATTTTACAAACTGGTTATTTTGTTTGTAAAATGTGACGTTTGTTTTTTTTAGGGGTCTTCTGGCTCTGCAGACTCTTCAAAAACTGCAAGACCTGACTGGAAAACCAATCCATCAGCTCTTCGACTACATCTGTGGAGTCAGCACAGGTTTTCACTTTTCTTTAAACTCCACTCATTTCAGTCGTTGGTTGCTCTTTGCACGTTTTCTACCTGCTTCTTTTTTTCTGCAGGTGCCATCTTGGCTTTCATGCTGGGGATTTTTCAGATCCCCCTGGAAGAGTGCGAGGGCATGTACAGGAAACTGGGCTCGGACATTTTCAAACAGAACGTGATTGTTGGAACTGTGAAGATGGGCTGGAGTCACGCTTTCTACGACAGCGAAATGTGGGAGAAGATCCTCAAGTAAGACTCTCAGTTGTTTACAGCTTTTGTTTTTCTTCCATCATTTTTGACATGAATATTTTACGAAACCAGAGAGTCAAATAATTTGTTTTCTTTAGAGAACGTATGGGTGAGGGCCGCATGATTGAGAGCGCCAGGGACCCACTCTGCCCAAAAGTAAGTAGTATGAGTAATAAATGAGTGTAATAAGCAGATTTATTTACATTTCATCAATTCAGATGTGGTTCTAATTTATCTACTTTTTAATTTAGCTTCTTCTGTTTTTACTGTTGAGGATAAATAGATCTGACAGTGTTCATGCTGTTTGTCCACCAGGTGGCAGCAGTGAGCACCATCGTGAACAGAGGCTTGCCTCTGAAGGCCTACGTGTTCAGGAACTACAGACTCATGCCTGGAGTCAGATCCCACTACCTCGGAGACTGCAAAGACAAGATGTGGCAGGCGATCAGAGCCTCGTCCGCCGCTCCGGGATACTTCCAGGAATTTATTCTGGGAAAAGACCTCCATCAGGTACAACATGGAGCAGAGGGCACTGGCAGATAGATTCAGGTCAATTAAAGTGTTTCTGGAAGACAAAAGCAGTAACTTTTGAGATATTTCTGTCAGCTTGGTCCTTGTCTGATTCCCCATCAATTTATCAAAACTTCCAAATTTCTAAAATGAAATAGCTCCCACATGAAGAGTCTCACAGGCTGCATTTCTTAAAGAAAGTTACTCCCAGAAGCACCAGCTTGCAGCTCCATGTGAATTAAATGGACACTTTAAATGGTAACTTAGTTTACAGAATAAAAATCATGATTTTTTTATGCTGTAAACTTCAGTATTTACAGAAAATGTTTGCAGTTATATTTGAAACACAGTGAGACGATCTGATGGGATTGTTAATTACTGCTTAATGAGATTCAACGGTTTTCACACTGAAAAAGTGAAGATGTAATATATCGTTAGTTTGGAGGAGTTTAGTGCATTTTCCTTTGTGCTGCTGTATTCTTCTGTGTGTCTTTTGGGAGCTGCCCAGACAGATTAGTATGATTTTACACAGTTTGATTTTTAGGTCAGATATCTTTAGACATTCCTAATTAGGTCCAAAGCTTTTAGCTTCATTCTGGTAACCTAATTAAAGTAAATTAGCTTCGCCCCTCCTCCTCTCCTCTGGTATTTCTTAACGGGGAGTCAATAAAAGAAGTCCTCATGTAGACATTTCAAAATAAAACACACGATTTATCCCTGTTGTTACTGCAGCTTCTCATCAAAGCCTCTCGATTGCATCTGCTCCGTCGTCCACAGTTTCTGCCATTGCAGGAGTTGATCCAAAGAAATCTTCCTGCAGAAACATTCACGGGGTTAAAATTCATTGAAACATCCTTAATGTGCAGAACTCAATTCTAATTGTGTTGTTGATGTCAGATGTTTAAAATAAAGGCTCTGTTAGGTGATCTGCAGGAGGTTTGTAGCTCAGTATCAGTAACTCTGTCCTCTGCTCTACTAGTAACGATCATCCACCAGCCTCTCAGCATCTATCTGACTCCACAGCAGGAGTATAAGATAAAGAGAGTCATTTAGATAGACTGTCTCTCCGTGTCCTTTTAGTTTCTGTCAGTAACAGAGAAATACATTTACAGTTTGATTTCAGAGGAACGCAGCTGTGTGAGCTTTATGTAGGTCATGTTGTGTGTTTTAGTTC
Organism: Pachypanchax playfairii; assembly: GCA_006937955.1. Taxonomy (NCBI): domain Eukaryota; kingdom Metazoa; phylum Chordata; class Actinopteri; order Cyprinodontiformes; family Aplocheilidae; genus Pachypanchax; species Pachypanchax playfairii. The sequence goes on from SSNP01000130.1 coordinate 983,875, forward strand.
CAGAAGTTCCAGTTTTTCTTCAAAACTTCTGATTAAACAGGATATTTTTTTTGCCAGAGTGACACATCTCTGTCCTACAGCTCAGTTATCTCTCTGCAAACAACTCTTAATTGCAACTTTTCTCTTTAGGACGGAGGACTTCTCATCAACAACCCCACAGCTTTGGCTATTCACGAGTGTAAGTGTCTGTGGCCGAACACACCTCTGCAGTGCGTGTTGTCTCTGGGCACCGGGCGGTACGAGACGGTGGGCAAGAACGCCACAACCTCCACCAGTCTGAAGACGAAGCTGGCTCACATCATCAGCAGCGCGACGGACACAGAGGGTAAGAACACAAACACACAAACCCAGGCAGGAAGTGGGTGGTGCATCCCTGACTCGTGCGTTCGCTTTCAGAGGTGCACACCATGCTGGACGCCCTCCTCCCGCCAGACACTTACTTCCGCTTCAACCCTTACATGAGCGAGGACGTCCCAATGAACGAGAACCGCAAAGAGAAGCTGAATTTGCTGAAAAGCGAAGCCGAGCGCTACCTGGAGCGCAACGAGGCCAAGCTGAGGCAGGCGGCGAGCGTGTTGGGTCAGGAGAAAGGCGCCATGCAGAGACTCGCCGAATGGTTGAAGCTCAAAGCCGACACATATGAAGGCGTCGCCTTCGGCTCCAAGCTGTAGTCACACACCGAAACTGTGACTTCGGAGGACAAAAAACGCCAAATCAGCACATTTTGGGAAACATTTACATTTAAAACCTGTTTATGACTTTACAAAAGACCAGAAAAGTGATGTTAAATAACATGAGATGTAAACACAACGTAATATAAACATCAGTGTTATTAAGAAATCGTTCCGGTTGCTAATCAAGGAATTAAAATATAAATTCAGTGTTGATCAGGTGAATTTTGTGCACAAACCGTTGCATGATACAGTTATTAACACTTCCTGCTAACATGCTTGTTTAATTGTTATTTTATTTCTTTTTTTTTAAACAAATGACCCAGTAACTGCCTGTTTGTAATACTGAACGAAAAAAAAAAAAACCACATGCACTTTGTAAGATTTAATTTTTTAGAAAATGGGCGTGGATGAATGCCTCGGAGTCCCTCCACTGAAGTGTTACGCTTAACGCTCCTTGTTGCATTATTGTGCATGTTTGTTCTTCTAAGAGCAAATGTTGTTAATGTTGAGCTAACCTGATCTCATCAGCTTTGTTGTTCTGATGGAATGCACTTTTTACTTCCTGTCATTAAAAAAAAAGAAGACTAAAATGTGTAAAATAAGAAAACTCGATATAAAGTTCTCTCCTTGACTTTTCACGTCTTTAAACGACACAAATGTCATATTTGGGTCGTCGTCAGCAAAGAATTAAAAGCATCTTCCAGAGATCCAGTGTTGCGTCTGATGCGTTTAAGTGCCGAACGTCTGTGGGATTTTTGAGTTTCAGCGATCAAGAAAATACCTTTTTTTGAGAATACAAATAGATGTTTGTATTTTGATAGCAGTTTTCTAAATGCTGGTTTCTCCTCCGCAACGAGAACTAGCTCATGCGGTCATATGTTGTTACCTAGCAACCGTTATCATTTTCGTCTTATTTACCATATTCTCACTGTTCCCACACTTGTCTATATTTGTCTCCGATTTGGCAGAAATATGTTACACAACTGATTTGATGTTGCTTGTGAAAATGCATTTTAATTCCCAGGAAATGAACCTTTGTCCTGTTTCATATATTTTATTTATTTAGATACCAGGATATTACACAAACAGCACAGACAAGTCATGCCTTGTTTTAACTTTGTGCGTCAGGATCACAGTTTGTGGGATTAGTGTGTGTTTGTCTTTGCTCCGGTCCTGCAAGTGAGTTCAACTGTGTGTGAAGCATCTGTAGAAATGAAAACAAGAAGAAATGGGATGGATTTGTGAGTCTCCATCTGTTCTCCCATTGCTTTTTCTTCCTGATTATCTCCTTATTCCAGGATAAAGACTCCTCCCTGTCAGTGGGCTGCTTCACGTCAGGGTTTTGTCAAACCGAGTTCAGTGTGGCTGCTAAAGTAAACAAAAACATCAGTGAACCTAAAGTCTGGCGAGCGTCAAACGTTGTTTTATCCTAATATATCATAGGTTGTTTAAACAGGTTGAGATTTGGAGTAGATCCAGGAAATTGAAATAATGAAAGCTATTTTTGAAATACTTGATCACTTTTAAGTTTAAATAATTCAAGAAGAAACTTTTAAAGACAAACATCTGCCTCCTCCTCCATGTCAGAGCAGTTTACACAGTGGTGAGGTTCTCCACAGGTCCCTGCCAGTCGGTTAGTCTGGGGACACACCTGCTGCAGGAGTCAGTCGACTCCGTCTGGACCAAACATTCCAGCGTCTGTGTAAACTCTTGTCTTCTCACTCAACAGTGAGATGTTTAAATAGATAATCAAAAGTTCAACCCTTTGAGCAGCTGGTGTTTTTAAATCAGCAAACCGTTGCACTGCTGTGTGCACCAACTTGTTATCATGTGAAAATATCTGTTTTGTGCCCAAATGACAGAAGATGGTCTCAGTCAGGTGAGAAAGGTGGGAGGTGTTTCCCACACAGCTGTCATATTAGAGAAACTTTGTGCATATTCTACAATACTCAGTGGAGTCTGACACCAGTTGTTTTTATCTGTATAGGCCACCTGTCCACTGACAACCCCCACTGTGTCACACATTGTGTTGGAAATGATTCTACTTTTGACAGGATGTTGTCAAAAAGTCCTTCAGAGTTTTTGTCAGTTCTCTAAAAGCTCTCCATGATGATCCAGAGAGAGAAACACAATATAAGATCATTTTATAGATGCTGAATATATAATAGATCATTATAATTACAACACACTTGTGTTACTGATTCCACTGATAAGTGTTCATTTATCACCACTAGTAGAAAAGTGATACCAGAACTAGAACTCAGTCCATTCTGTTGTTCCTGAACTTTACCAACAATAAGGATCATGTTGAGAGGAGACAGCTGGACCAAGACAGACTCTTCAAGGTGCATCCAGTGCTGGATACCATCATCTCATGCTTCCATAAGGTTTATGGTCCATCCAAGGAGCTGTCATTGGATGAGATGAAAACTGCTTTCAAAGGAAGGTCCACTTTGAAGATATACAACCCAAACAAGTCTGATAAATATGACCTTTGTTCTGTCTGAGGTCAGATCAGGTTTTATGTTGAGGTGGATCTTCTACACTGGACAACATGCTGACCAGGATGCTGAGGGACTAGATGTCACTCACTGTGTGAACTGATGGTTCCAAACACAGGAAAGGGACATGTGGTCTACATGGACCTGTCNCATTTATCACCACTAGTAGAAAAGTGATACCAGAACTAGAACTCAGTCCATCCTGTTGTTCCTGAACTTTACCAACAATAAGGATCATGCTGAGAGGAGACAGCTGGACCAAGACAGACTCTTCAAGGTGCATCCAGTACTGGATACCATCATCTCATGCTTCCATAAGGTTTATGGTCCATCCAAGGAGCTGTCATTGGATGAGATGAAGACTGCTTTCAAAGGAAGGTCCACTTTGAAGATATACAACCCAAACAAGTCTGATAAATATGGCCTTTGTTCTGTCTGAGGTCAGATCAGGTTTTATGTTGAGGTGGATCTTCTACACTGGACAACATGCTGACCAGGATGCTGAGGGACTAGATGTCACTCACTGTGTGAACTGATGGTTCCAAACACAGGAAAGGGACATGTGGTCTACATGGACAGTTACCTGTCATTGCAAAGGATCTGAGCTGATATGGATACTGGATTTTTGGGACTGTGAACTCTAACAGTCGAGTGATGCTGAGAGACCTGAGACCCATTTACCACTGAAGAAAGGAGACGACCCAAAGGAGGAAGAACAAACTGCTGGCAGGGCACAAAGTGTGTGACTGTCCTGTCATTGATGTGTTCCGAAAAGCCAAATCAAACAAGTTAATGTGAGGTCCAGATGTGTGTGTGCGTGAACATTAATTACTAACAGCTTAATGGGAGGAGGAGAGACGGCATGTCAGAGAATGAAAATCATCTCTTTTGGTTCTATATATCCTGTATGTTTCTTTGCATCGTCCCTGATAAATAAACAAATAGAATAAATAAAAAATGTCATGCGTGTAGTTCTCATTACTGCCGCTCATTAAAAAGGGGGCGCTGTAGCTGCTGTTTCGTTTTTCAGGTCTGGATTTCAAGCGACTATAAAAGATGTATTAAACAGGAAGACGTCTCACTTTGAGTTTTGTTACAGGCGTAACACCGGTACAATTTGTTACCATGTTGTGGGGATTTGCTTATCCTCAGTTTTTTCCATATCTAAGGTTTGAGTTAATAGATAATAACTAATGATTATATGTCAGCAGATTTGTACAGATGGCTGGACTTATTTCCGCACATTTAGACTACAACAAGAATGTGAAAAAGGTGAGTAGGAAGCTGCGCTCATACTATCCATTACGGTAACAGAAGCAGGATTGACGTGAAATTGTTGACGAGAAAAAGAACAAATGAAACTTATTTTCTGTCATTTTTTTGTTTCATATATTTTAACTGTAAGCAGTATAATTATTATGCTTAAAACAAATTCGTTTTAAAGAAATTTATTATCTGAGAATTACAATTTCAATTTTTTTTCTTCGATCCCCTGAGAGGTAATGCAGAACTGTTTTTGGAATATTAATAAGGAACATGTTTACTATTAGTAGAAAAAAAAATCAGGATTTTACTGTATCCGTCCTTCCAGATTTTCTTTCTTTTCGGGACGAGTAGGCACTCTTTCGGTGCATAGACGATCTTGTTGTGGCTGCTGGTTTTTGACGGAGGGGGAGCGGAGCGGGTGAGGAGAGCGGATGGATCTTTGGACCACAGCTTGCTGTTGCAGCGGCGCAGGCGGGAGGGACGGACACACCAGCCGGGCACGCTCCCCTTCAACACATACACACACACACGGACACACACACATTATCATTATCAGCAGCAGCATTAAAACACAGTTACTGACTGGAAAACAGAGTCCCAGAAAACGGTGAGCTTGAACATCTTTTTTTTCCTCCTTCTTTTTAAAGACATAGCTGTATTTTATTGTCCCCTTGTTATGAAAGGAATATTGCTGCAGTGACTGTTTCTGCAAGGTGGCCTTTGTTTCTCTTCTTTGTCACATATTATTAACCATCATCTTGAGTATTTGTGTAGAAATAGTAATAGAAAATATGGATGCGTCCAACGCGGATTGTTTTTTAAAAAAAATGAGAATCTGGATTGTGCTGAGCATCAAAGGAGGATCATTGCAGTCTGTTCACACACTGCGCCGCACGCGCTGCATCTTGAGGAGCGAGCATCAAAGCAAGCAGAAGGAGGGAGAGGAGTGTGTTCGTGGGATTGTATTGAATGAATTTTTTTTCCCCCTTCCGTGGTGCAGCAGGTTTTGTTCTGCCGGATGGTGCAGGCAGACAGACCCCGCAAAGCTGAGCGGATTGTTTGAAGTCTTTAAGTGATGCTGCCAGCTGTGGCTCTGCTCCTCATTTCAAATGCTTAAAAGAAGCCATTTAGTAGCTATCGGCTTCAACATAACATCTGGGCATTTTATAACACCGTTCAAGATTCATGCTTTGAGGAGGATCTTAAAAAAATGTGGTAGTCATGTGTTTGGTGTGAATTATCAGTGTCTGTTAGGCCTCTGTTAAGCAGGAAGAAAGGACGGTGTCAGATAATTAAGATTTTCAACAACAAAAAGATAAAATTCAAAGAAAATATGAGCTAAATTATAAAGTTATAAGTAAAAAAGCATCTCGTATTGTTATTTTGGCTGATTAGATGCTCAGAAAAACGTCAGAGTTATAATAGATTCATGCAGACATTATTTTCTGATGAAAAAGTAAGAAAAGCCTTGCAATCACAACCAAGGAAGTTGTTCACGATGAACCAATCAAGATTTATTTCACGTGATGTGCAACTTTTCATGCTTCAGTATCTGAGTGCAAATTTTCCACCAAAGCCAGTGTCATATTTTTGTATTTTTTTTATAGTAAAATGACCTTGTGTTTATTCTTTTAACAAAGAAAACTTTTTCAGCCGAATGGGCTTCACTTTCCTGAGACATACCCCCCCCTTTCCCTGAGGCTGTCAGCTCTGAGCCATTACTCATGGCAGATGTGGTGTCACCATCACTGCACCCGCTCGCCTGTTTTTCCGCGCCTCATTAGACGAGAAGCTGGATTTTTGGTCTGTTTTGGTCGAATCTGAAGAAATGGCTGATTCATAATTTGGTCTTTGGTGAATCAGTGCGATCAGCTCTTTGTAAAGAAATAAAATGTGAGTTTTGAGCAGTGAACATTTTGCTCAGGATGATCACTTATTGGGTTTTGCTTCATTTGACTTGTTCTTTTTGGAAAAGCTCCAAGGAAAATTGAAATTGAGACTATAAATTCCCTCGAAACAACAAGAAAACACAACCTCATGTGTTAAACGTGTCCTCAGAGATTATTAAGCTAATTTTCCAACATAAGCAGCTTCTAATAAAGCATGCTGGTGCAGATGATAATGAACTCACACATTAATCCTTCAACACACCCAAATATTATCACCATCATTCCGGGTTTGGGATAGAATAGATAAAAAAAAAAAACGTTTTCACTCGTATAGTTGATATTTGTGCAGAATCTGCAGCCAAATTAACATAATTAGCATCAAACACACTTCTGTATGCTTTAGGTTAATTGCGCCCTGCAGCAGTGATGGTGGATTTGGGGGCGGAGGGACATAAACACTCCGACTTTGCCCTTTGGCTCACAGCTGAACATCTTAGGCAGTTTTCATTACATTATCGTGGGTGTTAAAAATGAAGATGACTGGCTGGTTATTGATGAAATGGACCTTAAAGCTGAGGATTGGTTGTTGTCTGAGAGATGCTTTTGTCTCTGTCTCTCATCCAAAGCAGATATGTGTTAAACACTCTTTTATATGTTATTTGTTTTTTTTTGTTTTTTTTATCCGAGTACTTTTCTCCATTTATTACAAATAAATTCACACTACGAGTTTGATAAATACAATAAAAAGTCAAGAAAGTTGCATATAAATGTGCTGGAAAGAATAAATTGCTAGCAGATGAGTTGTTTCTGTGGATCAGGTGGGCAACAGATGGGCGGGTTAAGGAGTGTGGGGGGGTTCTGAGGAGCTGCCAGACTGGTAGAATCTGTCACTCTCTGAGTGTGAAAGCAAACCAACATGTCTGGTGAAATGGCTGGTTTCACTTTCTATTCTGAAACACATACAGGCGACACTGTTGTTGTTTATTGTCACCATTAAAATGTAACTGTTTTTTAAGCTTTCTTCCCAATAACATGGAAGATATTTCACTTTTTACTTTATGAAAAAAAAAGTATTCAATTGCCTGCAACATTTTAGGAGGATTAGAACACAAACGAGCATAGAAATTGGATACAGCATACAAAACAAAGACACAGGCCCAGAGATTGAAACATAAAAGTACTGTATCTAAAAATTGTGCCAGATATGACGCAGAAAAAGAATAAAAAACAACAATTTTAATAGTAAAATGCCTTAAAAATCAACCCTAGATGCAAACTAGGGATTCAAAGTTGCTACAAAGTGACAAGATAACAAAAATGACAGAAAAGATCAAAAGTCAAAGTGAGCAGATTCTTCCAGTGTTAGACACAATAAAACTAATTATTATACAAACATCTCAATAAAATGAAAAGTCAAAATCGACAGAATGATAAAATGTGTCACACGACAACCAAAACTGGGTCACGAAACAACCTCAGAAACTACAATGAGATCCAAAATAACCCAGATTGTAACACAAAACGAGATGAAACGACAACGAAAGGCGACAAAGATGTAAAACAGAACAAGGAGGTTCCTTAATTCTTTAAAAAAAATCTAAATTAAAAAAATTGATATTTGCATTAGACCAAAAATAAATTCAAAGTGATAAAAAGTCCAAAATAGCCCCTATACTTCTTCAGTCCTACTTCTCTGACTCCAGAGGTCTTACCGAGACCTTTCCACCTTCTTTAACTGAAACAGCATCTTTGTCAAAGAATATAAGCAGGTGAGAAGAATGAAGAACAGAGTCCATCATCCCAAGATGATCCTGTCTGCAGGAACCTCCTGATTTTAGATGTTATTCAAGAGAACATATTATATGCTTTAATTTCATTTGACCTGAAAGAGCAGAAGGATGAAAGTAGCTTGAATATCCATCACACACTTAATGATCAGGATAAATACAGCTAATCCAGAAGCCAGATGTTCTTCCATCCTGTTTGACTGATTTGACCTATTGTTGACCAGGCTGTGAGGCATCGTACTGTAACAGGAAGTCATTTCATCATTCTGACTCAGCATCATTTGATGCCTCTGGATGTCCTCTCCTGTACAAGTCAATGACGTTTCCCATCAGCAACAATGTCACACTCTGCCATTCTAGCTGCTCTGTCGTCACTGTCATTCTTACCCTTGAATATGCTGATTTTTTTTTTTCCAAGCTTTCCTAACTTTGGCTATTTGGCTAACCAGATTATTAGCATTTCAGTACTTCTTTTGTAGGTTTTTTTTACAAAAGTATTTTAACATTTTATTATTAATATTCAAATACTCACTTAGGAACAACATCACCACTTTTCTGAACTCAAATTTGGTTGTTTTTTTGGGGGGATCTGGTAGAAAAATGGTTCTTATTAATAATGAAATAGCTGTGAAACGTGAAAGAACATCTGTTTCTGATGACGATCGGGCTTTTGAGATGGCTTGGAACAACATTTCAACCTAAGCTAGCCATTTGTGAGACTTTAAAAGATGGTTTTACCTTTAAAAGTAAAACCTCAAGCCTTAACTCACCTGAAATAATAATCAAAATAAAGATTTGGAGTTAAGTTCTAGGATGTTGCAATGATAGGAAAAATCTAACAGAAATGATTTCAATGTAAGTTAGCAAATTTAGTATTTATTTATCCAGCTGTTATTACTCCAGTGTTATGGCTTGTTGCACCACAAACATTATGAAACCTGACATGCAAACACATCCCTGTTCTTTAAATCCTAATCACTCAGATGTCTGTGAAGCTGCACGCACCATTTGCTACTTTACTCGTGTCCTTGCAGCATTTTTCCCACCATATGCTCACCGCTGGTTCTGACCCTCATCCCACTCCATCTCTCCTCTACTCTTCGCTCTGATCCATGACTCACAAATCCCATTTAACCTTTACCCAGCTAAACACAAGCCAGCACTCCGTTTCTACACGGTGAGCACCCACTAACTCTCTGTTGCTTTTTATGGAGGATATGGCTCTCGGATGTGTTGTGATGGTTTTTGTGCACCGACTTGATTTTTTGGATTTCCCAACTTTTTAGTCTAGATTTACTCACCTGTTCTTAGAAACTGAGGTTGCAGGAAATCCCTTCACATTGTTACACGTTCACTCAGCACTATCAGAAATAGAAAAATGGACCTGGACTACAGGGTACACCCCCAGCGACAAGAAGGGTACAAATTCTTGTCGCTGGAGGTGTACCCTGTAGTCCAGGTCAATTTTTGTACCTTATGAAGTTGTTCCACTAAAACAGTAAAATTACACCATGTTTTGAAGTCTTGAACCAACATTCTGAAACATAATATTGAAAATGATGGAAGAAACTTAATAAACTGGAGATTAACCAGCCTTAACCAGGGTTGCAGGTGCAGTTGAAATGGTACAAATTTATACTTTATATCAATTTGAACACTCTAAGGGGCATTTCTGGCCTTTTAAAGACCAATATTGTACTTTTAAGGGAACATTTTAAAACAATTTACCTATAGGTACAAAAATGTCCTTGTCTCGTACCTCTATTTCTGAGAGTGAGTCATATATATTACCTGTGAGATATTTTCTCTACAAAGGCCCGTTCGTAAGTAGAAGAGCAGCTATCTTTTTCAAAATAGTATTGCATGCTTTTCTCATGGTAGCTTCCAGAAAACCAGGTAACACAAGCTATCAGGTAACATGGGTGTGTCCTGCAGCTGCTGCTTGACTTTAACTTCACATTGTTTGGTTGACAGTGATACACGCTCCTCTTTGTCATATAATTTATGTTACTGGTGGAGTTTGTGTTAATAATTTCAGTCCACTCTCAGACTGATCAAATCTATGGAAACTACTAAACAGCTAATTTCATGATAAATCTGATGACATAAAAGTAATATAACGACACAAAAATGTCAAAGATTTATGGTTTTATGCTTGAAGAATGATATGTTTGCCAACACCTGCTAGCATATTTCACATGTTGTATAGACAAAATACCAATAACTGAGTGACTTAAGTGTTTTTGAGTCAGAATTTTCTTATCAGATTTCTTTGATCTCTTATTAGATATATTTTTATATACATAATGGATTTTTTAGCTTTCTCAATTAAAAACCCTTAAAATACTCATGGAATGTTTTACCAACGCTTCCTTATTCATTTTAATTTGGTTTGTGGGTGTGAGTCACATGACCTGTTCATTTCTGATCATCACTGTGACGGTAGTGTTTTCAAGTTAAGGAGAAATGTGAGGCCAATGCTACAAACTACTCTGCGAAAGGAACTATAAGGGTCCTTTCAGCCATTTAATATGATTCCTGTTTGAATAATTAATACCTTCTGTCATATTATATAAAACACCATCTTTCATCTTGAATGGAAGCACTTCTTTTTTGTTGGTGAATCAAAGCCAGACAACCCACCCACACCCCCCCCCCCCCCCCCCAAAAAAAAAAAAAAACAGAAGACAGACATGAATTATTGACCAGCTTTTGTTACATCCTTCATGTAAGAAGCTGAAATTCAGTAAAATTGAGAACCAACATCTTCAAATCTGGTTTGTTGGGTCCAGTTTAACTTTTTGGATTTTAGCTTTTCTCATGTTTGATGAACTGCAGAGTATTTGTATAAACAAACCAGTTAATGACATCACAAATCCAGTCATGTGGCTACATTGACGCTAAGATTATTGATCTCTGGATTAGGGATCCTAAGGGTATTGCTACTGCTGAATGCATGAGCCTCAGTTTTAGACAGCTGACTCGTCCCTCACAATCTTATCAGGGTCGAATAGACAAAGATGAGATCATTATCACTCATCTCTTACTCATGCACTGTCTTTGAACTTCCTTCACCTATAAGAAGAATTCTGGTTAGATCCAAATGATTTCAGTGTCTGATTTGGTTTAAGTGCAAGTGAGGCAGTGATACTTTCTTGAAGATTCATCATTTCTTTATAAGGTTTTCGCAAAAATGTTTTGTAACGCTTTTGTTTTTATCTGTAACTTTAAAGCTATACTTCTACGGAGGACGTGGATAAATTCACTTCAAAGAGGCACAACCCTTCATTAAGCTGTCAAACAGAACAGAGAACACATTTACACAGATGGAGTACCGTAGCTCTTGGTTATGTTTCTGAAAGCTTTGCTCATTAGTACCAACGGCATCTGTTTCTGAAGTACCAGAATGCTGACTGGAGTCTTTGTATAGAGACAACTACAGCCTCTCTTTTACAACTGGGTCTACTGTCTGTCTAGCCATGAGCTCAGCTGTGGAGCCCCATGTGAGACCAAAATCTTGTGTGTATATGCATGTGCAGCAAGAGATGCAGTGATAGCAATCTGCTAAGGTTCATTGCTTTGCTAGGTCCATTATAGTGTACAACTAAGCTTAGATGTTTTCCATAATACTCATTCAGATATTTGGCATTTATGTCTGCCTATAAAATATATAAAGCAAATTTTTTCTGCTGTTCAGTTCTACAGAGAGAGAGAGAAATCAATCTTTCACATATTCTATGTCAGCAGGAGAGCACTTGCCAGATTGCTGCCACTTGGCTAATAGCCAAGGTGCAGCAGATGTCCGTTACTACACTATGAACCAAGACTTTTGTCTTTTTGTATTTACTCTAGAATCAAACTGTATGCCTCAGAGCAAACTAATTAAAACAAAAACAAATCTGCAAGCACTTATAGCTAAGCTAGTATTTCTGCTAAGTGAAGCTAATACGATGTTACATCAAAATGCATCAAGAAACATAATAAATAAATCAATATCACAGAATCTGAAGTTTTTTTTTTCATAATTTTTACTTTTTAAAAATGATTACACTCAAAGTTAATGAATATAGCTAGTTAGCATTAGCAGTCAAACTGGCATAACAAATGGGAACATGTCTATAGCTACCTTATGTCGTACCCTCGTGTTTTGTTTATATTATTTCATGAAAAATAGCTTAATCCCTTTCTATCTATCTATTTTTACAGCTAAATTATAAGTAAAAAGGATTAATAAGAACGTGTCATTCCTGAATCTCCAAACATTTGGGTAATTTTGATCAGTATTCTGGAGTTTTCTTGCTGCCCGAATTGGGTGATAATGAGAGAATTTTCCTTTTTGATTACTGTTGAGTCAAGTGTATTTAGTAATTTAATTATGATTTTACCTTATTGGAAATCTGTGATTCTTAGACCTTTGAGGACACTGCGACTGCTGAGCTGCGTTGTTTTGCCTATACTGGATTTGACTGAGGGTTGGTGTTGTTGTTGAATTTGCTTAATGAAAATCAAAGCAAGGATAAGAAGCAAATGAAGTGGGGTTTTTTGTGTGTATACACCCATCTGTCTGCACTAAATCAAGTAAATGTGTGTTCCGTCCACTTTACAATGATCACACACACCGCAGTAAGGAAGCATCGATGTCACAGTATTGTTGAGCCAGACAAATAAACCATACCAAGTTCTCTTATTTCACTGCTCAGGTGCAGCCGGGACTCCCAGCTGTCCCACCATTCAAAAAGGTGTGGCAAAACATTTGCACGTGCCCTCTGAAGCTTCATCAAGGTTGCTTTTATTGTCCTAAGAAATGTTGTCATATTAAGCCAAGGCGAAATACATGTGAGCGCAGTCTGAGATTTATTTGACCTGAAGGGCCTTAAACAAATAGAGCACTTATTAATGCAAACAAACTGAGTTCGGTTTATACAAAGACCTTTATTGCATGATGCTTCGAATAACGTTTGGCTTCGTCTTCTCGTAGCCTCAAGTTCTGATGTGCACGTTCAAAACTTTTTAAATCCATCGGATTTCATGAAAAGTGTATAACTTGGGTTTTTCATACTCATATTAAGTCCATGTATACTTAACAAAAAGTGGGACACAACATTAAAAGCTAATCCAGATTCTTGATATCCTAAAATAGGATCTCTTGTCATTTCCTGCAGTCCTACATTTCCAGTTCAAATTCTTCCTTTCTGTTAAAAGGTTTTTATTTTACGATAGGCTGGAAGAGAAGCATTACACATACAGTCAGGTTTCAATCCTCATGGTCGTACCATCAAAAACTCCATCTCTTCCTCTTTAATCTGTCTTTTTGGTTACGCTGCCACACTGTGTGAATCGTGAGTTGTCCTAAATGAATTGGATCCCACAGAGAAATCCCCCTCTGCTAGTGTTGCTAATATTAGCAGGCCTCAAACGTTTTGTTCTCATTCCACTTAGTTGGGTGGGAGATGTTTGGTCAATATTAGACACCTTCCAGGCGTCTGATAGGTTCGTACCCTCCACTGTTTGCACATTCTTGTCAACACACTCGTTTCCACAGTTTCTGTTTCTCATTTGCTTCTGCTCTCACAGCTCTCTCTAACATCTGTGTCCATCTTTGCTTTCCCTTGCATCCCCTTTGTGGCGTTCTCTCAGATGAGATGGTTTCCAGGGTGATGAGTGCTCAGATATTTTTTTTTCCAGAGTGATTCTGGTATCTCGTCACCGATGGCCAAGTTGTGCCCTGTGAAGCTTTTCCATGCACTTCTTCTGTGTCATGCTCACCATAGTGATGAGCAACAGCCTTATTTCCCATAGTCAGACATTTTATTTTAATCAGCTTTGGAACATATCATCAACAAGACATTCTGTTTTCATCTCCATAAAAAACCTGAGTTACTCTGACATTTGTGTTTTTTTTATCTGTTTCAGTTGTCTCTCATACTTCCTGCTGTGTTTTTATCTCGATTGATCTCCGTCTCTTGGTGTTGTCTGTTCGATGTTCTTGATGTCTATGTTGTGTGTGCTGCTCAGTGTTAAAGTGGGTTAGCAGAAATGTCCCTTTAACGTCTGGAGGGAGGAAAAAAAACTTCGAGGAGGCAGTAAATCTTCATGATTAAAGCCAGCTTTTTTTGTGAATTGCTCTTTCTGCATGTGGAGCCAGACTGTGTGAGTTGTCTGTCATCTGAAGGATGCTCCCAGACTGTTAAAATTAAAAACTCTTGGAACAGTCATGGCAACCATCCCTCCCTCCCTGTCTCTGTTTCTAACGCACACAAGGGAATGTATGGGTTTAGAGATGTTCCATGAAGACCTCGCAAGCAGCTTAAAGGACCAACCTGTCACTGGTTTGTGGTATTTTTCACTGTATTTACATCTCAAGACTCTAGTTTGTTCTATTTAAACTGTCATTTTCATCTGTATATGTACCAGGAACTGTAAAGTTAAAGTTTGGTTCAAGTGGACAAAGTCAGCAGTACTTTGCAGCAAGCCAGGAATCATATAAGGTGTTTAATTTTGCTTCTTTGTCTGTTCTTCAGTTGCCTCGTCTTGAAGAATTTTATAGCAAAATAAGGGATTGAACACCGATATGGTGGTTTTACAAAGCATTTGTAATCTTAAATTAGCTGTTTATGGACATATTTGCAAATTGTAACATATAATCTCGGGAAAAACGTTAAACTTGATAGAATCATCAATCTGTTAATTGGCAGGGATAAAATTATTAGTATACATGCATGAACTGCATGGTGGATTAAAACGTTGTTTTTGTCTGTGCACAAAACACCAACAGGAACAGGTGGGAAGTGCAATTTAAAAGCATTCAATTTTCCAAAAAAACACTAACTAAATTACTTTTTTCCTCTATTCCTTATTGCCACATTGGGCCATTTATTCTTTATTGGAGTACTTTTTAACAATAATTGACTATTTTGTTAGATTTTTTGTTTTAGACACACACAGACTGCCTTTTATCAGTGTGTGGTGGCAATAAGGAAAGATTTTTGTTGAGCCATTATGAACATATTAATCAATATCAGTGATATGTGGTCAAAGGTTAATCACTGGCATTTATATGCAAGAGAATTATTATAAAATACATCAGGCGTGATGCAAACTAACAGGACATTTAAAGCAGTACAATAAAGAATTTATTTTAATTTTGGAAGGTGGAATCTTTTGGAGAAGTCTTTAATCTAAAGGCATATCAGGGGTTAATTAAACAGCAACAAAAACATTTACATTTATTTGTCCCTAAAGGCTCAGAGTGTCAAATCTATGACAAGGACATGGTGCACAAACACCAACATGGTCACCTTTTTAATAAGATCATTTGTCAATTTCTGTGACTGAAGCAGCATGTAGACAAATACACACTGTAGGCTAATGAAAGCCCCACAGCTTCATACCAGAACCTCTTCACACACAGATTGGATGTCTAACACAGAACAAAAGAACCATCAGGCTCTTGCAATCAGAAAGCAGTTTTTCTACCTAGATGCAACTGACTGCATGACTAACCTCCCTTGTCACCAGTGATTTAAAGACGTCACAAAATATTTATAATACACACTTTAAGGGACACATTTTACAAATATTATTGATAGTTTATAGAAATTGTAAGTGGGGTACCAGTCAGTAGGTTAAGGCGTGACAGGCAGCTGCTACGTTCTCTGATTTGAGGCCTCTAGCCTTAGGGATTAGACACACATTTCTATTCATGCCTGGGGTCAGTTGAAAAATCAGGCACATGCAGTTTACTGGCTCTCAGTGGACAAATTAAATCAAGAGGTTAATTGTAACACAAAGCTAAATCAAAATTGGCTCTGGGCCTGGAGATATAAAGTGTCTACTATCAAAACTAGTGATCCGTCAGTAAAATGGCGATGGCTTTTATATCAGCTAATTAGATTTATTCCCACATGACGTGCAGATACTGAAATCAGATTTTTAAAAAGATACTGGGCCACTATAGAGTTGTTTTAAAGATTTTGTTGTAGCTTATTCGAGTTTTTTGGAACCAAGCAGAAATCAACAAAACATGTATTTTAGTTTTATATACTAGCTTGGCTAGCGGACGGTAAACACATGGTTAGTTTAGTCACATGAAATAGATTTTTTTTAAATCACGTCTGTTATTTAGCCCAAAAAAACAGTTTTTCTTTCAGAGTTGTGGCACTTTTACTGTAATGAGTGAAGCTATGACAGAAAAACTGCTTAGCTGTTAGCAAGTCTTACCTTGTCCTGCAAGATGTATTTTCGCGAGATTTGGAGTTTTCCAAACCCACGAAAATCCATCTTGTACTGCTCCAACGTAACCGTCTGACTCAACTTCACTACAGGATGGCCCTCCCTGTTTCTGACACTTTCAGACTGAGCAATCCCAGATCTATGTGTAGCACCGACTCCACACGAGGCTACGCATAGAAGACCCAGGTTAGCGAGACCCAAGAAAAAACTACTAACTTTGTTCTGCAATCTGTCGGTGTAAAACCACTAAAAGTTGGGTTTATTTATTTCTTGCGCTAATATTTGATGCTAAGAGGAACTAGCCTGCTGCAGAAATTACAGTAATAGTTTTGCAGGAAAGTTACTGCATGGTATTTTTTAGATATTTTAAAGTACAAAAAAAATCATTCTTGGTTGTTGCTTGGTATTCGCATCTCTCTTTTTTCTGTCTCCATGGTAACGTGCTGGAGCATGGGGTTAGCTCTGTAAGGTTTCTCTGCCACCTCCCAGTATTTTTCTCCTTTCTCATCTTACACGCCATCTCTCCATCCCTCCCTCCCTCGTCCTCTGATGATGAAGCGCTTTTAGATTCGGCGCTTAATAATGCATGTTTCCGATCTCTACTCGCTCTTCATTATTTCATGTTTGTTCCTTCTCTTCTCTTCTTTTCTCTATCCATTTCAGACACTTCAGCTCTTGTAGCTGCAGTTTTCTGAAGTCTTGGTGTGCTTTTGTCTCCATTCATTAGGATCTGAGAACCCCCCCATCCTTCCTCCTCACCAATATTTACTGCCTCTTGCCTCGGCACAGTTTGTTTCAACTCAGATCAAATCAATACAGACCAAGTTCAAAGCACATCAGACAGTATATACAGTAGAACTGACTCAGTGTCTATGTCTCTGCTCACACATGGTAACAATGGCTGCTGGTATGACGTGTAGGTCATATATTTTCGCTCAGCCTCAGCCGACATTATTCTTTCCCTTCAACTAACTCCTGTTTTGGAGATTCACGTCCAAATGGGCGTGCATTTTTTTGTTTGTGACATTTCTTTTGCTAACGTGAGATAAATGGAAAATCTCTCTGGAGACTGTGATAATGTATTCATGGTCACGGATGGAGGCCCCTTTGCGTAGAGGGCACAAGATACGCGTGCACACGTTAGGTTAGCTTTTATTGTGCATTCACTCTGCTCGAGGTAGAACCCATAAAAGCTGCTTTTTTGTTGTTGTTGATTAGAGGCCATGTGTTCAGCAGGACAGTGTGCTCTCTGGAGAGATAGGAGGCTCTACATGTATTCATGTGTGTAACAGGGACTTTATATGATGAGTGAATTAAAGCCTGTTTGCTTAGATGACTAACTAATTACCTTTGTTAGTTATTTTCAGACAGCATTTGGTTGGATTTTAAAAATTGCAAAAAAGTTTTAGTATAAATAAACACTTCAATGGTAAAACCTGTATTTAAGAAAAAGAAGACAAAGTAATATTAGAATCACTTTAATAATATTAGTTTGGATTTCTTTTTGGATGATTTGATCTTTTTAGTCTTTATAATAGTGGAAATTTTAGAGTGCATATTTTGCTACTGGTTTGAATTAATGTCTGAATTAAAAAAAATTAACTCATTGCAGTTTTCTTGCTTTATAGTGCAACTTTGACCGGCCATCTGCCATCTGCAGACAGTGGTTGAGATTTCCAGTCCAAACCGGTGAGTTGTCTAAATGTCTAAATTGGTAGATTAGACAAATAGATTAGTGCTTTTCTTTGGTTTGTATAGTTTTGGAAAGTTAAGGAAACTATTAAAGAAGAAACATCTTTTAGTTCAGAAACAAAAATGTTAAAAAACCTTTTGTTTAATTATCTCAGGCAAAAAGGTCAGCTTGCAAAAATAAAAAGTGCTGATCATTGAAGCATGACTCAGAGTTGGCAGTTACTGAATTATACCTTCTGCAGTCTTGGTTTTGCACTCATTGGATCTCTTGCATTTGAAACATAATGCTTGTTTCTTCCCATCTGTGATTTTAGCTTAAATTTGTTTAAGACTGTTAATTAGATTTAGCAAAAAATGCAATCCTTTGATAAAGTAGTCGTTATGTTTGTTAGCTTGTTGCAGTTCGTTCTTTGCTCCATTTTATGTTTGTTTGAGTCTGCATAGGTTAGTCAACCAGGACAATTGAAAAGGACAAGAACTCAAAGGCTAATTCTTTCATTAAACCCTGTAATTTCAAATAAACTTGTGAAATTCTCTAATTTGCTTCAAGTGCCCAATAATGTTAGTTTTTACTATGAATCTCTTAAAGATTGCTAGCCACAAACAGGCTAACAAACTAGTAGCTTGACCTTTAAACTATCAAGCACACATTCTAAAATCAACACTTTATGTTTGTGTTTAGCCAAATTGTTTCTGAAATCATTTCAAACTGTGTGACATACAGAAAAAACTCAATCATAGTGTTTGGCAAATCAACGAGCATTCATATGCATAACATTACTCAGATACATAAACTTGTCAAATTAACCTTCACTGAAGCAGATTCCATTTTCTGAATTCTTTATAGAAACAGACAGACCCAGTAGATGTAGAATTGAGGCGTGTATGCTGTGTGTGTTCTTTTTTATGATAATAAACACATACAAGATCAACATAGCCACGTTCTGACATTTTCAGAAAGAAGATTTTGTAATCTGCTGACCTAAATGCGGCATATCATGACCCTGAGAGACAATACAGGTCTTTACACACACCAGAGGTTTGTATTACTGCAGGTTTTACATAGAAACAAAAGCAAGACTTGTAATAAATAGCATATTCTCTTATGGACAAGATCTGCCAACAGGCATCAAAAATTTTAACAAATGAGTTATCACATCTCTTAGTTTGCTGTAAGGAAGTCAAAGGAAAGCAGTTGAATTCAGTTGTTGTTGGCTGTGATGGTGGCTTTACTCTCTGCAGCCCTCCTGCTTTTTTCTTCTCTCCCTTCCACCCCTCCCTTTGAATAATCCTGATGAACAGATGGATGGAGGGAAATCAGGGGAAATGCCAGCTTGTTGCGTCGCCATAACCCTGTCAATCAGACCCTTCCACCCCCCACCCCCCCTTCCCATCATGCCCTTTTTTCCCGTCAACACTCCAGCTTATTGTGCCTTAGTGTTCTCCCCTTGTTGTATTTGTCATTTCACTCAGATAATGACTTCAACGACGCTGTTAGCTGGACCCACTGATTCAGATTGTGATTTTCTTTTGAAGCTTCCTTTGCTAGCATAACACGTTTTACAGTCTTGTCCCGAAGGACGAATAAATTGGCAGAGCAACGCACAGTTCCGGATGTTCTAGGGACACACAGAGTCACGTACCAAGGCCACGTGTGCTCATCAATATCTTTTACTTCACAACAGCACCCTGGAATATCAATAAGACTTGGCTCGTTTACAGACCCAGAACATTTCAGAGCATGTGTCCACAGTCACGCTGCACCGAAATGAAACTAATATTGATTTTAGATCTTTTCAGTCAACGTGCATGCTCAGTGTAAGCTTTGTTTGTTAAAAACTCTTTTTTTTGCAAATGATATTGACCCACCTGGGAGATGCACGCCCAGCTGCAGTCCTCCTCAGCTGGTTTGTTGTGATATAGTGAACGATGGAAGACGCAGGATTTTAGCAGTAATTTTCAGTCATGATTAATGCATAAGTACATCTGAAAGGTCTGGAGTACACGAGTATATCTGGATCCTTTCTCTAACTGAATGTTCATACTTATTCATAAAGCACATTTTGTCTTCAGCCTTGAATGTCTGAGTTGTTAAATATAAAGATCAATAACGATGCAGCTTTTAAGTTAAATCAACTGATCACCTGTCCCTTTTTTATACAGCTAATGTAAACTATATGTTTAATGGATCCTTAAGTGTTTAAACTTTAATGACTTTATTTGCCAATAACACCATTAAAGTCCTGTTTGGCAGCATTCAGAACCACCAAGGACAGACTAATAGATATCTTGCTGTTCACTCCTTTTTAAATCTTGCAAAAGTAAAATGGGATTTTGCATTGAAATGGGTTGATTCTGTGCACGACTCTTGGACTAAATAATGTCTAGCTGGAAGTAGATTTTTATAATGTCATGAGTTTCAAAACCAGGTCACAGCACACGTGTTTTCATCAGAATGCGTAAGCATGGGTGGTGCGTCTTTTATTGCCCAGAGGTGTCACTTTGTGGCCTATAGAACACCACTGCCATTTCAGCATTATCCCAGTTGTAAACAGAGTAGAAGGACAAAAGCTCCCATGGGTCAGTGTTTGCAGAGTGGTGGTGGGAGGAGCTTGGACTGGTGCGTGCTGACCATCAGCACTTCATAAAGAGTCAGAGAAAAGCAGGCACTGGGGGATTTCTATGGATGGTGCTGGAATATCTGAACCTAAAAAAGAGGCTGAGATAGTTTGTTTTGATTTGGTGACTGAGTGGGATCCGGTTTGGGGGATGTCGGAGACAAAGGGCCTGTCAGTTCTATCTTTTCATTGAGAAGAGGTGGAGTTGATGGAGTAAAACCTCCTTTTACAATAACTCTCAATGTGGCAGATGACTTCTGATTTTGTCAGCAGTTAAACTATTAGGATGAGAGCTTTAGGTTGAAATGTTGGCAAAGATCCTTTGCACTATTAGAAAGTACAGCAACACTGGAAGCATGTGACTGTAAACGTTGCAGCTTGTTTAGTTTTGCGAACTTATCATCAAATCATCAAACATTCAAGCTGAACTGGTTCTGAGGCGGTCGTCATTTACCTGAAATACCAAAACTGTATCTGTCTCACTAGTTTGCTCGTGTCAAATTCAAGTTATTGTGTTTTTTAAAACAAACCTCCCCAGCTACATGTGTAATTCCCACCACATTTAAATTATTTGAATACCTGAGAGCCTGAGAATGAATGCTTAAACTTCATACCTGATCTAACGTCTCTCCTTACCTTCCAAGCTAAGGAAAGTGCAACATGAGCTACCTATTGTGTAAAGCATAATTGTACTTTGTAAAAAAAAAAATGCATGAAAAACAGCTCCTATCAAGCTCCCCCAAGAATTTAATTAATTTATTTTTGTAATTGTAACAGGTTCCCTCAAGAAAGGAGCACAAAGAACAAGAGACTAAGTAGTTTTAGTTAGAAGGTTAACAAATTGATAGACAGAGAGATTAAGACTTGGATATATTAAATGTTATGACATCAGTTCATTTACCAGTTGCTTTTTAAAACCCATCTTACAAAAGAGGAACTACATCATAGCTTTAGTTCAGCAGGAGACCCTAGCAAATGTGGTTAATCTGTTCTAATGGCTGGAAAAGGGAAATGAGTACTTAAGTGCAAAGTAAGTGCAGATTAGCATGTTAGGATGCTGAAGATTCAACTACATGGCAACACAGTTGGTTAGCATTGTTACTTTTCAGCAAGAAGGTCCTGGGTTTAACTCCCAGCTGCAGGTTTTTAGCATGTTTTCAGATGTTTTCACTTTGCATTTACAAGTTTTCTCTAGAAACTCCAGATAATTTGGTAATTTGTATATATCTAAAGGGCTCTGGGATTGACTAAGGCAGTCTAAGGTCCTGTGAAATCTGTTTTTTTTTTTTTTTTGCAAAATTTCATTTTTCTGAATGTTGACAACTATTTGTAGTCTATTGCAAGGGTGAATGATAAAGTGATCAAGTTCCCAGCATTGAGCCTTGTGGTACCCCTGTGGAGATAAAATGGAATGAGGATGTTTGTCCTTGCTGTAAAGCTAAAGAAGGCCTTGTTCTAATAAAAAAGAAGCACATTTGTGAAAGTAATTTGAACCGATGAGATAAATTTCTTACCTGAGGCACTGTTGAACAAATGTGATTGTATAAGCAGTTTTCTGTCTGTGACTTTCACTGTTTCTCTATCTACTTACAGATTGTCCTCTCAGTTCTCATTTTTCATTGTATTTTAACTGCTCTTTGTTTCTTTTTGTTTTTTTTTTTTTGACTAGGTATTTTCAGAGATGTTCAACCTGTGAACCCATATATGAGCAAAAAAAGTCTGTTTATTTTTTAAGTCAAAAGCAGTGAGGCAGCAGTGATTTGTCCTTTTCTGTTTAAACTCATGAATCAGGTTTTCAGAGACCATTGTTCAGCTGTTTACCAGCAAATAAAATGTATTTTCAAGTTTAACTTCATACATTTTACATTATGTTATCAGTTATGAACAAGTAGGAATCTGTATGCGTGCTGAAGAGACAACAGAACATCCCCTCTGCTTCATACTAGCTGAAAGCAGTCTGACTCAGTTTATTGTCTCATAAATATCTGTTACTATGATTTGATGTGACCGTTGATGGCTCTGTTTTCCTTCCCTCCCTCTAATTCCCTTTCTGCTTCCCTGTTCCTCCTCCCTCATCTGTCTCATCAAGATGTCATCTTGTAGTGTTTCTGAGGGTGACTGAAGGCTGTGCAGTGACCAACTTAGTAAGTCTCTTCAGGCTTTGCAAGCTTAGGGAAGGAGGGACATTTGGGTTCGTGCCAGCAAATTGGGCATCCTTCTATTGATGGATTCAAATGAAAGCACCAGTATCAATTATCTTAACTTTTACAAGAAAACATATAAATCAAGCAGCAGACTTGGGATCTACAATAGAAATTCAGAGCTTGACAGTTTCTTTTTAATGTCATGCCTGTAACCCACTAAGTCACTAAAAGGGAAAAAGATGATAAGCGATGACCCGCCCACTAGCTAAAGCCAATCCACTCATCTACTCAGTCCAGTCGTCATAGTTTTGCAGCCTGTGAGAAAATGTGCAAACGTGAGAAATGAGTTTTGCCCGTTGTTCTTTCAGATTAATGTAATTCTGTGTGTGTTTTTGTGCCATTCTGTCAAAAAAATTGCTGCCAGAGCCATATTTTCCTCCACGCTGCACAATACCAGCCTCGTGGCTTTGCCTTTAACTGTGAAAATTTACACAACATGCATTTGAAATGAATTAATTTATCCATGCGTGCAAAAAAAGGGACTAAAATGTGTTGTTCTTGTCACATATGCTTAAAGTCCATCCTTAGTGTGTTGGTTTTAGTACAAACATAAAAAAACAAATGAAATATTTACGTCATCAAATTCTTCATAATCTAATCTGACATTGTTTTTTTTTTTTTTCATTCTTTAATCCAACACAGTTTGTATCAAAGGACTGTCGTGATATTTTTCAGTCTGATACATTCTTTATTTTCCACTGGTAATAAAATATGGTTTGGTAACATTTTCAAACCACTGCGTTCTAAT
The DNA here is from genome assembly GCA_006937955.1 of Pachypanchax playfairii. Classification (NCBI taxonomy): domain Eukaryota; kingdom Metazoa; phylum Chordata; class Actinopteri; order Cyprinodontiformes; family Aplocheilidae; genus Pachypanchax; species Pachypanchax playfairii. Next base: position 1,007,486 of record SSNP01000130.1, read on the forward strand.
TTTTTTATTTACAATTTTCCACAGCGTCCTAACTTCATTAGAGTTAGGGTTGTACTTTCTTTTGATCATTTGCACATTTTTGTTAATCTTGATCATTATATAAATTTTCTTTCTGTCACTGATTGATACCGATGGACACAATTTGCTACACATGAGTTCCTTTTATAATCACACAGAAATATTCTGTTGACCTGACGGCTCAGAACGCTGTGTGTTGAGCGTGAGACATTCAGACTGTTCTTTCACATATTGCTGTGGGTTTTGGGGTTTGATTACAGGTCGTGTTGTTCAGAGAAATAATATTTGATGTTTAACTCTGCTGAGTGAAAATGGGTTTGACTTTAGTGTGACTGCACAGATGAACCTTTCCATGATCTAAATCCAACCCACCGAGTCCGAACATCTGTATTTGGTCCTCGTGTCAACCTTTATTTCCACATGAGTGATTTAGTCATTCTCGTTAAACTTTAATGAAGCAGTGTCAACCACCAGCTTTACAGCCTTTCACCATTTTACCAATGGTACAAATTTAGCTTTGAAATTGACATTCATACTCGCCTTATAAGTGTCAAACAACACAAAATTGCACCATGTTTTATTAAACAAAGTTCTAATGTTTCTAAATGGTTTATTGAGACCCGAGTGTGTCAGAGACATGCTAAGCTTTAGCATACATGGACTGCCTCTAACGTATCCAATAGATATTTTATTATCTTCCAGTGAAGCACAATCACACATTTCAGCATAATTAGCTCTGTCCTGTGGCTGTGTTACCTCACGCGTATTTTCTAGCTAGCTAGTCAGTAATGTCTCTGTATAAGATATATTTTCTCTCCTGCAAAGGACTTTGTAACTGGGGGTATTGCTAGATGTCCCCACCAGTTATTTCTCAAGAGCTGTTAGTTTACGGTAGATGATTAACTGATATGTATTTGCTGGAATTGTTTCCTGTTTCCTAAAGATACAGCTTTTAGATATTGTTCATGAAGCTCACATCGTGAGTAGGAGGATGAATTATACCATCTGTGATGTTCCTGTTCTCTTTTAGTGAAGTAACATGGCAGGTATTGTTTAGTACATTTTTGTTCATAGCATCAAAATTACTTTTTTTTTTTTTTTTGTCAGATTATGAAAAAAGCACAATCTGGTTTTTGACCTGCCTTGAATCAGATTATCTGCACATAAATAAAGTTTTAATATTGATAACATATAATTCATTTGAATTAGGAAATGCGTAGCTACTGTGCATGAGACACATGTGGTGCAGTGAAACTATAAATGTGATTTAAAGCCCGCTAATGCACATCTGGCACTTTATGCGCTGAAGCAGTGTGCATGCAAGTAAAAGCTAAACACACTTAATTTCTTCTTCCCATGGTGCAGTTTACAAGAACCCAGGAATGCCAACATGATTATGTGCATTTATGATCCACACTCGTTGGATCTCAACTCATGTGTAACTTTATGTTGATGTGCTGCGTTTTCCACATGCGTGTGCAGATGGATTTACAGAGGCGCTGTGATTTTATTCCAGCCGAGTTGGCTCACATGTCTCAAGTTTACAGGCAGTTGTGGTCACGGTGAAGTAGCACCAATTAGAAACTCTCTGATATATTTTTTGTTTGATTAAAATGTGCACACAGTGAACTGAGACACTCAACAGGTTACAGGATTTTAGCTTGTTCTTCATCACTGGAAAAGCCAAATAACAGGAAACGGGACAGACACATGAATGTAACAAGTTGTTTAAGTTACAAGACCTGGAATCTGGTTTGCTCCGCCTGCTGCAGCCATCAGAGTCCTCAAACCGGCAGAATAATGGTCTATCTGTCAGACACATTACTTAAAGTGCTTAAAAGACTTATGACATGTTACTCCAGGTATGGAGTCATGACAATGTCAGAGTTAAAAAAAAAAGTTCCACGTATTCAGACTAAATATTTATTCTTGTTTAACTCCATTTTAGATTTATAGTCTATGTATGTGTCATAATTTACAATAAGAACAAAACCAGCTTAATTCAGTTTATATTATTGCCAGAAAACATTGTAACTTTGTGGCAGGTCAGTCGTTAATGCTAAGCTACACAAGACTAGGCCATGATATATAATGCTACAAGTTCCAAGTTATTAAATGGTGTAAATATCAATTTTTTTGTCATTTTTTTCATGCAGGATGTTTGAATTGATGAACAAAAATATTTTAAAACAATATCTGAGACTTGTGTGATGATGTTACATTTTTTTCTTTATTATACGGTCTATATCAGGATTCTGCAACCTTGATGACTGAAAGAGCCATTTTCCCACCACTCATAATAAATTTAATTAGTAAAGAGCCACAAAGTCACATTGACCTATAAAAAGTAAGATAAAACAATTTACACAATAACTCGCCCACTTATAGATGAAGTTCCAACTTTATGTTTATAAAAACAAATATAAACAGATTGTTCTTCATGCTGTAGGAGATAAACATCAGCCTCCTCCAAAGTCCTGCAGGAACGAGCTGTTATAAAAATGGCTGGATGGATGTAGTTTGGTCATTTATTACCTAAACGTCCACAAAAGATCACAAGTTAGTGGCCACTTCATTAAAAAGTGTCTCAGGTCTTTTATCAGAGGCAGGTCTTTGTTTCGGTGTCATGGAGAATCAAAAATGTCTTATTTTGATGCGTTAAAATGTAAAGAGTCATTCTGCTGCAGAAAGTTCATGTTCAAGCGACAAACATAATTGGAAAGGAAAAAACTGCTAAAACGATTCATTTCCTGTTGTTACTCAGGTTCATGTTATTGGTTACAAGGAGCCACTTGAGAGGAGCTGAAGGGCCACACGTGGCTCCAGAGCCGCAGGTTGAAGAACCTTTACTATCTTGTTAGATAGTACAGACTGAAATGAAGACCTGAAATGCAACTTAAAAGAGACAGAATAGTGCCAGAACAACATATTTAGTTAAATTTTCCAGTTTAGTTGTATTTATATACTCATGTCAGTTCACAACAAAATTCTAATTATTATGAAATAAGCAAAAAGTTTAATGTAAATTTTTATATTTTAAGCTAGGCTACACATGCTACAATGTAATAAGGCTTTTGTAATAGAAATAAATCAAAAGTAAAAATATGAACCTATTGTTTATCTCATTAAACATCCCCGCAGAGTGGATTATTCTTCATCTTCATCCCCACCGCCAACTTTCAACCCATCGTGTAATCTGGTGAAGGTCATCATCGAGGCCCTGAAATCATACAAACATGGACAGGAATCGGAAACAGGTTCCAGGTCTTGGAGCTGTGCTATTGATACTCCTGAGTCACATTACTTCAGGACTCGAAGTGCCTCTTGATCGTAAGTATCACCCTTATCCATGTGACATTAATGATATTATGTTACATGCGATTTCACTCTCAGAATAATAACCTTCAGAAAAGAATAAACAACAACCCTTTATCTGATTTTCTCACAATTATTCTGCTTGTAGGACATGAAAAAAATGAATATTCTGATTAAGCAGCCTCATCCAAGTGCTTCTGTTTCTCCTTAACTTTCTTTAAAAAACTAATGCCTTTCCCTAATATTCTATTACTGTGGTACGGCATGTCACGGTGGACAAAAAGCTAAAGTACTGGAAGGATGTAAGTTGGCCAGACACTGCCATGGCTTCTTGAGTGCAGTTTTTGTCCCTGGAATGTATTAATTTTCCTTTTGTGTGCTTTTAAGCAGTAATGTGCATGTAGTTATTTCAACACTGTAACTGTATTAGGTGCTTTGCTTGGCTTGGAGTGCCTGAAATAAGTTTGGGGGATGATTTGATTTCAGCTCAGGGGTGAGGTGGCTGTTGTGTTTTTGTTTGTGGTGTGATTCTGCCCCTCAAATCACGTGTGCTAAGTCTGACTAAATGTTAATGTCTGTTGCATGTTGCTTGCATATTTGCCACCTTGTTTACACAAGTTACTACTCGGTGTATTGTGTCTGAGTTTCATGATTTTCCATGTGTCTCTAGTGCCTCAGCCTCCCACCATAACACTGCAGTCTCCAAAGGATTACATCGTTGATCCACGGGAGAACATCGTCATCCACTGTGAGGCTAAAGGGAAGCCTCATCCCAGGTGAGACAGTCACTCCAAACACTTGATTAATGATTTAAACCCAGTGCTGTTGTCTTGCTCAGTGAAATTACAGCTCTTTCATGAGGGCAGCCTAGCCTAGAGCACTTTGATAACATAAATCACTATAGCAACTGTTGTCTCAGAGACCAGCTGCTTTCAAAACTCACCTGGAAGAGTAAATCATCCTTCAATTTTACATAACATTTGAATGAAACGACTCAGATCCAAGAAAAGTTCCTGCAATCTAGTAATTCAAATTCATTGAGATTAAGACGCATACAAAAATAAATGTAACAAATGATCCACGCTGTCATCCCCTTTTACTTGTTATTTGTTGTGTACTGTAGTTTTTCATGGACTAGAAACGGGACCCACTTTGACGTAGATAAGGACCCCAAAGTCCTGATGAAGCCCGGATCGGGAACCCTGGTTATCGACATCAGCGGAGAGAAGGCTGAAGCCTACGAGGGAACGTATCAGTGCCGAGCTCAAAATGAGCACGGCACAGCTCTGTCCAATCAAATCATCATCAGGCAGTCGAGTAAGACACCTCAATGAGTCTTATTATCATGTTTCTAAAAATAATTAGAATATGTCTGAATAAATGTGTGACAGTGTCCTTTTGCTTGATGATTGTGACTCAAAGGGTCCCCCTTATGGTCAAAAGAGAACAATGAGGCCATCGTGGTGCAGATGGGGGTCTCACTCTTGCTTCCGTGTCGACCGCCTGCTGGACTGCCTCCTCCCGTCATCTTCTGGATGGATAACAGTGGGTTATTTCCATTAATACATTAAAAACAGTAAATATCCAAACGAGATTTTTCTTCCACGTCTGAAACTCTGACTTATTCCTTCAGACTTTCAGAGGCTGCCGCTGGATAAACGAGTGTCCCAGGCTCTTAATGGAGACTTGTATTTTTCCAACGTTCTCCCAGAAGACACAAGGAGCGACTACATTTGTTACGCTCGATTCCCACATACTCAAACCATCCAGCAGAAACAGCCCATTTCAGTCACCGTGGTGGACAGTAAGTAAAATTAAGAGTTGATATGGCTTAAAAAAGCAAGTCCACAAACCGTTTTGGTGACACTACACCAATAGTTCACATTTGTAGATAGTTTTTCCTCATGCAACAGATCATGGTTTATTTATTATTCCCTATGCTGCTCACAAGAAACTGTAATAGCTAAACTCTCCCCGCAATGACGTACTGTGCAACAAGACTGTAGTTGTATGTCACTAAAAGGTATTTCAACCCCTAAAACATGGAAAGCAGCTTTAAATTACAAAATCACTTGTTTATTTCCTAGTTTTGGTTGCTTATAATTCTTTGTCGTATTACAGTGGAAACAATGAATGACACTCTGGCTGCTTTGTACAATCTCACTGATTTCTCTAGTGGTGAGTGCTGCTGGATTGTTCCCATTCAGTGTAAACCCTGACGTTCCTTTAACTTGGCCTCAGTCCCTTCCATCCATCAGCTGAGTCATCTTCATTTAGAATAAAGATTTAAGGAAAGAAAATGTCAAACAATCCAGTTGTTTTAGTTCATATAGGACATAATTCATCACCTGGTGAAATGACTGTTAGCTATATGTGGTTGATTAAACCTCAGATGGTTTGTTTGTAGTCTATCTGTGAATAGGTGAAAAAACCCAACTCATTTCTTACCCGTTGCAGTTTTACTCTGCAGTATCTCTCACCCTTTTATTAAAAAAAAAAAAGTTTCAAATCCTACGTTTCTTTATCTTTGTTACTTTGTGGCAAGAACAGCATCTTTGACCTGCTCTGGTTTGCTTTCGTGTCCTCAGGCAGCTCAGAGGGAGAGCGACCCCCTACTTTCATGTTGCCTTTTGGCGACACCAGCCCCAAGATGGTTCTAAGGGGAGACACTTTGGAACTTGAATGCATCGCTGAGGGACTGTAAGTGTTTTCTGCGTTTTTTTTTTTTTTTTCAACTAATCTGAAGAGTTTGTCTTTCCTGTGACAAATGCGTTCTGTAACAGACCCACTCCAGATATTATTTGGGAGAAGGATGGTGGGGTGCTACCGAGCAACAGGGTGTCCTACCAGAATTTCGGGAAAACAATGAAGATTGCCAAGGTGGATGGAGATGATGCCGGTGACTACCGCTGCACCGCCACCAACAGGCTGGGCTCTGCACACCACACCATTAAAGTCACTGTCAAAGGTACAGAAATCCACCCAAGGGATTTTATTTTATTTGTTTAATAAATGCATCTCCTAAACTCAGTTTATATGCTTATTTGCACATGTTGTCTAACAAAAATCATCTCCTTAATTTTTTTGTTGTTGTCCGTTAACCCTAGCCGCTCCATTCTGGATCAGTGCGCCCAGAAATCTGATCCTTGCTCCAAATGAGACCGGCATCCTCACGTGTCGCGTTAATGGAGATCCCAAACCAAAAATTAGCTGGTTTGTCAATGGAATTCTCATTAAGAGTGAGTAAAATGAGAGAACGCTGTCAGAAAACACACTGTATCACGTTTTATGTGCTTTTATGTAGGGAAAAGTATTTTCTGCTTCTGTTTCTTTGCAAGATGATCCAAAGGACCGCAGTCGAAAGATAGAGGACGACACTGTGATTCTCAGCAATGTGCAGACAGGAACCAGCGCTGTCTACCAATGCAATGCATCCAATGAATTTGGCTACTTGTTAGCTAATGCTTTCGTCAGTGTTCTTGGTGAGTTAGACAAATGTCCTCAATGCTGGAACCAAATCCTCTCTCTCTTACTAACTCTCATTATAGAAAAGAAATTAAATTTTTTAATTTGTTGCCAATAGCTAAGCCACCAAGAGTACTCACTCCACCCAACCAAGTGTACCGAGTCATCGCTAACAACCCCGCTCTACTTGACTGTTCATCCTTTGGCTCTCCAATACCAACCATCACATGGTAAGACTCGAAAAAAAGTGTCCGAGGAGTCTTTTTCTAAGGGTAAAGATAATATTCCCTATGCAGGGTTTTTAGAGCAGGTACCTAAACTTGGACAGATTTTAGGAAAATGTTCTTTGAACAAACTGAAGAGCTGTTTCTAGGGTCTTAGTCCATGTCAGACCAAGTTGTAGCTGCTTTTGACAAACATGTAATTCTTTAAAACTATTTTCTCAAGTATTTAGGGTCTGTATTTTTCTGCAATTAATATTGTTTTGTTTGTTTCTTCAATAAAGACATTTATTGTGTATATATATATATATATATATGTAGTTTTGTTTTGATTATGAACTGTTTTTTATGCAGGTTTAAAGACTTTCAGATCAGCATTAAGGATGGGGACCAATATATGATCCATGAGAATGGTAGTCTGGAAATCCTTGTAGCTCAGCCTCAACATAGTGGGAATTACACCTGCAAGGCCACGAACAACCTGGGGAGCGAAGACAATAACGTTTCTCTGGAAGTTAAAGGTCAGTAGGATCTCAGAACCCCCTTCGATTCAGACACCAGTGGTTCACTTTTCATCTTTTCGACACATTTGAACATTTAGGTCAAGAAGCTGTATTATTACACAGTATGAACTTGTTTTTGCTCTGTATCCCAGAGCCCACTCGCATCCTGAAGCAGCCGGAGTACAAGGTGGTGCAGAGAGGAATGAACGTCGTGTTCGAGTGTAAAGTCAAACACGACAGGACTCTCACTCCCACTATGACCTGGCTGAAAGACAACAGCGAACTGCCTCGCGATGACAGGTACAAGCGAACACCTGGATGTTGCAACAACATTAAACGCTTTGAAAAAGTAAAAGGGAGAATTCACATGGTAACACTTCCAGGTTTGTGATGAGCAAGGAGAGTTTGACCATCTACGATGTGATAGACGATGACGAGGGTACTTACACCTGCATCACCAACACAATCCTGGATCAGGACTCAGCCAGCGCCAAGCTGACTGTTGTCGGTACGTTGGTACATGGAATATTGTTTGAACCTATGTATCTTTTTTTCAGCTGAATTGATTTTAACTGTTATACTGACCTCCAAAATGTGTTAATCCGAATATTTTCTTCACGTTTTCTGCCCTTTTCTGGAATTTTCTCCTTTTTTCTAAAAGGCCTATTACTAACATCTTCTTCTCTTCTTGAACTTCACTCTCTTTTTCTTGCTGTCAGAGGCAACGCCTACCCCTGCAGTTGTTTACGGTAAACAAACCACAGTGTAGTTTCTTTCCTTTCGGTTTATTCAGTCAGTGCTTTACAGCTTCAGTTTTCTACTATTCCATCTGTTTAGTTTTGTTTGAGTTCATGGCCCAATTTAAAAAGTTTAAAATGAGAAATGTTGGAAAAACTTCATCTGTGCTTCCATTAAGCATCCGGTGATTCAGTTGACTTGATTTTCCATCGTGTTTGCTTCACTTTACTGTTCAGGTCTCATTTAAAACAAGTGATAACACCTGTGTTATCCAAAACCGACTTCTATGTTTACTACTTAAATATGTGATGAACTAATTGTATAAAGGAGTTTGTTTATCCAGAGATGCCGTTTGGCAGTTAATATGTTTACTTTTGTCAGTTCATTAAATATTGAGGCAGTTAAACTACCTATTTCATGCAGTTTCTGCTTTTTAATGTTTGATTTTAGTGGTTTTTTCATAATCCTCTACAGCATAAGCCACGATCAAGCAGAAAGCCTGAGTAAGGCTCAAAAAAGAACTCAATGCTTAGTTTTTGTTTTGTTTGTTTTAATTACAAAAGGTAAAACTTTTCGCTGACACTGTAAAAATAAGTAGCTTAACTCTGATTATCTTTGCAGAGAGACCCGAACGTCCCACTGACCTGGAACTCACTGATCAGACGGAGAGGAGCGTTCGGCTCACCTGGATCCCCGGAGACGAACACAACAGTCCAACACAGAGTAGGAAAGACATGATGTTGCTGTTTGACAGCCGCTCCTTCAAAGACATTATCTGCTGTTTAATTTGTTCTTCAATTCCGATTTTTTGATCTTACCCAGACTTTTTGATCCAATATGAGGATTCTCTCCACCAGCCGGGAGTTTGGATCAACCTGACTGAAGTTAGTGGGAGCACCACCACAGCCCAGCTGCAGCTCTCCCCGTACGTTTACTACTCTTTTAGGGTGCAGGCTCGGAATAAGGTCGGTTACAGCGACCCCAGTGAACCCTCGCGCCAATACAGGACCAACCCTTCATGTAATGAATATGAACACTTGTCCAGACTATTTATCATCTACATATCAAAGTCCATTGATCTACAGAGTGAGATAAAATTGTTTTATTTTCCAGCTCCTGATGAAAATCCATCTAATGTTCAAGGAGCGGGAACAGAATCTGGCAACTTGGTTATTTCCTGGACGGTAAGACGATGTTCTCATATGAGAAACACCCAAGTGTGTCAAATTCAGGACAGTTTTGTTCTTTAGTAACAAACTGATTCATTTTTACTTTTGTGTAGCCACTAACAGGTTTCCAGTCTAACGGACCCGGTTTGGAGTACAAAGTGTTCTGGAGGCAGAAGGACGTGGAGAAAGACTGGTCATCAAAAAATGTTATCAACTCTTCTCATTTAGTTGTGTCTGGAACTCCAACCTATGTGCCATATGAAATCAAAGTTCAGGCTTTTAACGAATACGGCAATGGCCCCGAACCAGAAGTGGTGATTGGCTACTCTGGAGAAGACTGTAAGTAAATTTTGCTGAAAATTTTTTTTAGTATATTTTTGGCTTGTTAGAGGTCAAAACACATTAGGATTTTTTAAAATCAAAATACTTATTTTTTTCTTTTTTCTTTGATACAAAGTGATAGATTTAGGTTTATTTTATACGATGTGGATTTATATTTTAATATTTCTGCTTGGCAGTGCCCCTGTCTGCTCCTGATAACGTGCGGGTCCAGGTTCATAACAGCACACTGGCAGAAGTGCACTGGGAGCCTGTTTCCTCCCATTCTGTTCGAGGAAAAATACAAGGATACAAGGTAGATACTTTTGGAAATGTTTAAAGGCACAATTTAAAAAAAAAAGATAAAAAAGTTAGACAGTAAAGCTGGAAAAAAGACTGAACAACTTTGGCCTTATTTCTCTAAAACAAACACAGCAACCAAACAAACCTGAAGATTTCTGGAGCAACAGATGAGATCAAAAGAAATTTCTGGTCATAATGCAGCAAATTAATAGAAAATAAAACAGGAATAACAAAAAAAGGATCCTTCATATTTAATTGGGACTTCTAAGGTCTAAATTAGTGTGTTAACTGTTGATAATCTACTACTATACTACATTATTATCTTATTTTGAATTTGGACGACCCATCCCTCTTAAGGCTGTTTCCATGTGGAGATAGAATTTCTCCTGACTCTGCCACGACTGTCTCGTGAAACCGCTGCAACACATCAGATATTTTTCTTTCAGGTGTATTACAGTCGGCAGCGAGGCCAACAAGATTCCGATGAGGAAGCAGACCAGCAGGAGCGAGTTTTAACCTTTAGTGGAAACCGCAGCGAGGGAATGCTGCCAGGCCTTCGACCTTACAGCGTCTACAGCCTTCTCATCAAGGTCCTGAACAGCAAAGGAGAAGGGCCTCCAAGCACCAGCAAGACTTTTGAGACACCTGAAGGAGGTACGTGGATGCCCGCACATCTTCATTATATATTTTGCTTTATATCCGATAAAAAGGAAATTGAATTTTGTGAAGATTCTTTTCTTCAGTAGCTGAGAATTCAAAGATCTTGGTAAACTGTTTTTTGGGGTACTTTTAAAATTAAGCACAAGGCTATAAAGAGTGAAAATGTAGAGTAAAATAAATCTAGTAGTTCTTGACCATATTTTTTATTGTTTTTAGTTCCTGGTCCTCCTTCTTTTCTGAAAGTGATGAATCCTGGTTTGGACTCCCTCACGCTGAACTGGGGTCCACCACTGAACAACAATGGCCGTCTCACCGGATATACCCTCCAATACCAACCAGGTAGAGTTAGCTGTCATTTGATCTAACGCGCTACTTTCTATCCTGCATTTCATTACCTTGAGTAACTACTTCTCACTGTCTCATCAGTCAATAACACGAGTGAACTGGGACCGCTCAAGGCCATTACATTACAAGCCAATGAGACGACGTGCACTCTGGGTAGTCTGAACTCCAGTGTCCTCTACAAGTTTTACTTAAGTGCGATGACCATCAGAGGCCCTGGCCCCAATATCACAGAGGAGGCCTTTACTGCCATGGACATAAGTAAGTCCTGTGTGAAATACACTTCTTGTTGACGCATCACACCACCAGAAGTAAACAGTTGGAGTCTCTGACAGGAAGTCTGTTACGAGACATCTCTTCAACATCTCACATCCCTTCTATCTTTTTCTTTCTTTTCCTTTTGTTAAGCTTTTATTCAGCCCACTAAAGAGACAGGCAAAGGTAACGCACATGAGCCATTGGAAGTGTCTGCATGCTAACTTTATTGTCAAATATTAAAAAGCAAAAGAAATCGTAGCATAGATGTCCTACATATCTCACAGTTCTGCATGTTTTATCATGTTAGTATGTTTGTGAACTGTGTAGATATTTATAATATTTAAGTATAAGACTTCTATGGCACGTAAAAGCAACTGTTAATAGTTATTGTTAAAAGAATAAGTTGCATTTAATGTTACGCGCTTAAAATAATTGTATGTATTGGAATTAGTTGTGCTTGTAGTCTTTTTGTTTGTAAAATGAGCATAACCTAGTCAGATTATTTTTGTCTTGTGTTTTTGATGTTTACATCTGTATCTGTTGATCTTTTGACAATATCAGTTATTGAGTATATGTAGACTTTTATTTGAACCCGAGACCATGTGCATGCCGTAGTGGTTCTGCAGCATGTTTTAGCTCTGTGCTTTGGTTTTGTTTGCTGTGTTTTGTCACGTGTTCTGTATTTGTGTTGTCTCACTTTTTCCATGTTCTTTCAGGCCCCACAGAGTCACCTCACCAAACTCCCCCCACCACTCAGTCTCTGCATTCCCCGTTTCCCAAGGGTACAAACACTCCCTGTGTCCCTAACTACCTCCCCAAATAGCCAAACTCAGATCTGCAATAAACTCAGTTCATGTCAGCAAACAAAGAGTGGTGTTTAAAAGTTTGTGAACCCTTGGGACTTTCTGTGTGTCTGCATTAAGATGACTTAACATCAGAGTTTGAAAAGAAAGTGCGTATTAAAAAAATCAACCTGGACCGTAAAATTAGGAGCGCGAACAAATCTTTACCCTACCTTCATTCTGCGCTGGTGGAGAGTTTCCACATTTAAATAAGCTATTATTATGCATTCAAAGAAAATAATGCTTATATTACCTTTTGCTGGTTTTGGTCCGTGTTTCGGTTGGGGGCAATCACATGTTCTTATACACTGCCCTTAACGTGAGATACTTCATCAATGACTGCCTTCAAAGCCTCCCCCCATTTTCCCCACCGCCCCACACCCCTCCAGCTTTCCAGGAACATTTCCTGACTGTCTGAACGTAAATGCCAAACCTCGAAAAGTCAGCTCTTGTTACTAGGTCTTCAGCCGCAAAAATTCTGATAAAGAGTTTTCAGACTCAAAAGCGAAACGGAGGAAGTCCGGAACATTGCAGTTTTTCACGGACAGTCTGAAAGAGGTTTTTGTAACGTGCTTTTATCATGAAATGTTTACTGTCGCTTGATAGATCAGAGTCCTTGTGTCTCAGGAGAAGAAACATAGGAAAGGCAGTAATCTGCTGAACTGCTGGCTTCACATGTCATGTCAGGAAAAGTCCAATTCATCATCTCTTCTACCGTCATACATTGTGTCCTCTACAAATAATTGGTCAAAAACATCTTGTGACAAAGTGAGTGAAAACACCATTTGTCACCAGTTTTTTTTCTATTATTCAAAGTTAATTTAAAATATGTAATTGGAATCATTGCAGTTGTGTCACTGGAAGAAACCATGAATGCGAGAAATGAGATTACTACAAGCTGTAACTTGCTATGTATCTTCATTATTGGTTAATTTGATTTACCTGTGTAGGATCTAAAGGAATCCATTTTTAAATGAGGTTATTAAAGTCATTGGTTTTGTGTTTGGGAGGTTTTTGTTTTGAAAAGAGGGAACAGCAGATCAGTGTAGCTGTGTGTGTATGACTTTAATTTTTGTTTGTTTGATTTCAGTTATTTTAAGTTGGACCCAATTAATCTTGGTGGTATATGGAACATGAACACAGTCCAGCCATCACGGTTCCAGGCTGCTAATAAAAACTTTTCCACACTTTTCCCTGCTAGTTACATGTCAGGAATCCCCTATGGCAAGCCAATAAGGTCAAAAATCACCACATGTCCCCGGTGCTTGCAGCTGCTTGACCTGCAGACTCCACAGCATCAGCCTCGCAGTGCCAGACTATTCACCGTATTAGGCAACCCACAATGATGTCCGCTGCTCTGCCAGTTATTGGCTGGTAGATGTAAACAAAATGCCAACGTCGTGCCCGTCAACATTAATATTTTACTTCAAATATAATTTCTAAAGAAAATACTATATTTTTATTCTACAACCCTCTAAACACCCAGTGGAGGCATTATGTTGTGAAAAATATTGCTTTTAATGAAAATATTCCATATTGTACCTTTACGTTGAGAAATTTAAAGAAACAGAACACGGGACAACTATCTTAAATATTCCAAGTTGCTCACACCTGATGATCTTCGTAGGTGTGGGTACACCCACAGCATCTAATTAATCCTCTTTCAGAAATTTCCAAATGAATCACAAATTTTCAGACACCACTATATAAGTCGTATACCAACGAGAGTCAACGATAAAGGAAACAAAATAAAATAGTGGTAATGAAGCCTCAAACGGATGTACTTTTTATTGAGTTTCACAGTGTTAAAAGTTTCAAATGGGTGCAATAAAAATTAGTGTCAAATAAATCCAACATGCAGTTAATGGAACTGTTTAGTTATTCACACTGTCTTGGAGATGTCATGTTAATAAATATAGATGCTAATGCTTTTTGCTTATTTGCAGTAATTTAAAGTTTTAGTTGCAGAATTAAGTAGTTGCATAAATGTCACATTGTGAACTTCTCTTTACTTCCCTTGTGTACTCAGTGCCTCCTGTTGGCCCCGTGTTCGGCTCAGTTAACGCGTCTGTAATAGAAGGAGGTGCAGTGATCAGTTGGGAATATTTCGGACATCACAAGAATGTTTATGTGGAATATAATGTAGAAAACAGTAAGGCTTCTCTTTGTATCTTCACTTTTAGAGTATCGGTGCATGCCTGTTATAAATCATGTTTGTTCCGAAGGCTGCCTGATTCTAATCCCTTTTTCATCCCCTGCAACAATTCCAGGCGAAGAAGACTGGAAAAGGGAGTTTGTAAATGGTTCCCATACGTGTACAATAAAAGGTTTAAAGCTGGGGACGACCTATAGGGTGCGTGTGGTAGCTCGGGATGGAGCTGATCGGACGGTCCACCAGACAAACGAGGTGTCGGTTACAGTGCCAGGTGAGGCGGCATGCCTCACGATAGATGCTTGTTTTGTATGATTGTTGGCGTTGTCTTCATCATCCGATGTCCAGTGTTACATTTTGACATGAATGTACAGTAGTTTGTTAGTTTGTGTTTCCATTTGGGTCATTCCATGTCAAGAAAATCTAACCATGATTTATTTTATTCATTTTTTTATCCGCTTGTTGGGTGAAAGGTGGAGTTACACCTGGACGGTCCATCACAGGGTCACGTATAGTCAAACAACAATGTACACACACTCACACCTACCTAGAGTTGTCAGTTAACTGAATATGCAGGTCGTCTGGAGGTCACCGGTTCAAATCCCTGCTCCATTCAGTAATGATCCCTTTGCAGCTGCGTCCTAGAGCAGGACACTTCACTCACCTTTACCTGTTTGGTGGTGGTCAGAGGGTCCGGTGGTGCCTGTGTCTGGCAGCCTCACCTCTGTCAGTGTGTCCCAGGACACAGCTGTGGCTACAATGTGTGTGTGTGTGAGACAAACTGTATCGTGAAGCTCTTTGGGAGTCAGAGTCTGACTTAATACTGTGTAATACAAGGACACTACATTTACTGTTTCACTTTAAAGTCCATCATCTTATAACTTGTGTCTATTTGTTTCTAACCATCTAAGTACTTTCTGCATTTTAACCCATTTTAAAGCCTCTTTAGAATGTTTGCAACTTAATTTTTAATCTCAGTGTTGCATGAAAAATAACAGCTTCACTGTTTGAGCTGCTTGGATTAAAAATCAGACTGTTTGGTCTTACACAGTTTCTGCGTCTGTTTCAGCTGTGCCCAACCGGCAGATCGACATCGCCACACAAGGCTGGTTTATTGGACTCATGTGTGCCATCGCTCTCCTCATCCTGGTGCTTCTTATAGTGTGTTTCATCAAGAGAAACAAAGGTGGCAAATATCCAGGTAAAGAAAAGGATTTAGTGTGTAAAAATAGCACAAAGCCATTAATGTGGATGGATAGTTATTAAAACAACACTGTGATCTGCAGTCAAAGAGAAAGAAGATGCTCACCAGGACCCTGAGATCCAGCCTATGAAGGAGGATGATGGAACGTTTGGAGAATACAGGTGAGAGTTGATGAAAAGTTGGAAAATGTGGGATTTTCCTGGTTTTACTTCACTTCTTATGTCCTGATTTGTATATGTATATTTTAAAAACCTGTTACCAGGCTGCAGAGACACTCTTCTCATCAGACTCCATTTCCAAACTCTGCATAGAGGCAAGGCAAAATCCAAACTGTTCTCTTTACCAACTCACTGACCATTTAATACAGAAGAAAAGCTTAGAACAATCCTCAATATTCTCTCATCACTTCCTAATATCACTAACCAGAAAATCTCTTACAGTCACAATTTAATGTTTACTTTATACAATAACATACAATATAATACAAATACAGCACCTCATACTATAAAATAGAATATAACTTATGTGACACAATAAACTTTAAAGATGCATTCAACAACTAGGTTTGCTCATATGATTTATTTCCTTAGGACTCTGTGTTCTGCTTATTTTAGATGCTTCCCTGCTTCAACACACCTGGTCTAGATTAATGGCTGAATTACAGGTTTTTTTGCTGAGGTGTTTTCTACCACAAGATCATCTAAATCATGCAGGATTAGTGGGTTAGAGAACCAGAACTGGGAAAAACTACAATTCAATAATATTAGACACTGCAATAAACTTTATATGATGCAATACATACTTTACAAGCTACAATACAAAATCCTTACTATAATGTGGATTTTTTATGATGTGACGCAGTTTAAACAATATGATATGATACATTATGATCATTTAGCCTCGTCACATCAAACTGAACACGTCACAGAGGACCGTGAAACGCTTTGTATTAAATCAAATACGCACACTAAATTCTTAATATTGTGCTGCACATGCATGCACATCATGGCAAACACACGAAGAAACACATGCAGCTTTCTAGTTAAAGGTGTTCAATCTGGCTGTCGAAAAGAAGGAAATAGAGCTGCTGCATGTGAGCTTAGCGCACAGGAAGAAGATGAAGATAGCGATCAGTGACTTTTTCTCTTAGGCTACAAAATTTGTGACTTTTAACCAGCTGTATTACCCTTCCTTTACGCTGGACGTGTCAGCCGAGCGTAAAATTTTGCTTGCGAAAAGCAGCCGTGCGTCCCTTCCCACTGGGAGTGTTGTAGACGCGTTCCATCCTGCTGGTCCCCGGAGATCACAAAATCTCAGGAGAATTGCAAAATCACACGTGACTTTGTCAGTACACACAACAACAAGCAGGGTTCTGAGCTTCTGAGATGCGTCCGATTCATGTTGCATCGTGCCCGGTGGAAACGGTCCCATTGACTTTAATGGTGGATATCAGCCGCGTATTACGCCTCGTATTACTGACATCTCTTACGAGTCCTGTATAAAGGAGCGGTTACAGTCACTGTTCAGAAAAAACATGTAGAGTATGTATTTGTGTCTGTTACCAGTACATATTTGATTCAAAGTTTAAACAATCTCATGTTACAACTTATAACTTATAGACAAACGCAGCCTGTATATGTACAAATGATAAACACATATAATAATATAGTTCTACAAGGTTAACGAAGAATACACTCAAAGACAGCTTAGAGCTGTAGTAATAAAATATTAGTTGCATGCGTGTCACATTTAATTTGAATGTTTTATTGTTTTCATGTTCATGCTTAATGTTTCAAAACTCAACATCATTAACATTCTGTAAACATTGTCTAAAATATAAAGACTCTCGTTGTGGGCTCATGAAGTACTTTTCATGTAAACTTGCATTTTTTTTATCTTTTTGCTCTGGGGAGTTTAGGTCAATGGAAAGGTAAGGCGAGAAGCAGCAAAACCAGCATGCATTCCACGCAACCCCTTTAAGATGCTTTTAATCTATCTAACATTAGTGGAACAAATCGTTAAGACATCATTATACAAAACCCCCATTTAACAGCAGATGTATTGAACTTGACTGAGTTTGAGTTAAATTTTAAGGCCATCATGAAGAACTCGCTTAAAATAAAATAGGTTCATTTAGACTTTTGATTGCATTTTGGAGGACTGCATGTAAGCTGCTAGCATATTGACTGAAAAGGCATTCGAATGGGGGAACGTCGCCAAGGGCTGATCAGCACGCATTTGCAAAGTTCTCTCCGGCAGTGCACCGGCTTAAACCCCAATAGCACTAACTCTACATGTAATACTCGTGTTTAGCTGAGCTGCTCCACTGTACAAGTAAGAACTGGACTTACGCTTCATTTCTTTGCTCATTTTAGGGATTTTTCTGTCTCAATTGTTAATGCGAACATGGATAAATTTGTGATTTTATAGCACACATGGGTATTCATGCTGTCTTTGTAATGCTTGTGCAGT
The DNA here is from genome assembly GCA_006937955.1 of Pachypanchax playfairii. Classification (NCBI taxonomy): domain Eukaryota; kingdom Metazoa; phylum Chordata; class Actinopteri; order Cyprinodontiformes; family Aplocheilidae; genus Pachypanchax; species Pachypanchax playfairii. The sequence continues at coordinate 1,025,466 of SSNP01000130.1, forward strand.
GGAAAAGCCAGAATGCTAATACTTGTACGTTTGATCAACAAACTGCATGAATTATTTGAACACCCCCCCCCTCCCATCTTCCGTCTTCCTTCATCTTACAGTGACACTGAAGACCACAAGCCACTGAAAGGCAGCCGGACACCGTCCAACGGTACGGTGCGCCGCGACGAGAGCGACGACAGCTTAGTGGACTACGGGGAAGGTGGGGACGGACAATTCAACGAGGACGGCTCCTTCATCGGCCAGTACAGCGGCAAGAAGGAAAAAGACACACACGAAGGCAACGAGAGTTCGGAGGCCCCGTCGCCCGTCAACGCCATGAACTCGTTTGTCTAACGAAGAACCGCGGCCTGGCTGCAGCGGTTGCTACGGCCCCCCCACGTCATCCTGGCAAATGTGACCATCACTGTGGTGACAGTTGCTGTGGTGACTCTCGTTGTGAACACCTACTTTTACCCCGGTGGTGGCTGTCTGTCTCCGGCGGCCGTGGCCACCAAGACTGCTGACATGTTGTCATCTCCACACCCGTCAGCCCCTGTCACACTGTGACCTCCTGATGAACGCACACTCAACAATCCCCCACAACCATGAAAACAAGGCCTGGATGGAAGAAAAGCAGGCGATCTAGAATGTGCAACAAAAAGGTTTTACCACTCAGACTGAGCATGGAGTGTGGCCAGTTGTGTGTTAGTGCCATTTGGTTTCTAAATATGATGTATTTAGATATATATATCGCTATATATATATATATAAATTTATTTTAATGAAAATACTCTACATGACCCGCTGGCAGGCTAATATGCATCAAATCACAGTTACAGCACCTGCATGGAGTAAACCATAAGTCTGTTTAGCATTTTACAACCTGTGTCCGTTTTCGCAGATGCATCATAAACTGTATTTGGTGCACGAAGCACTGAGTATGGCTTTGATTTATTTTTTGTCAGAAAGTGTTAAATGTATGACACATAAAGAGGAAACATTCGCTGGAGTCTCTTTGTATACAAAGCTACCCAAAGTGTGATGAATTAGAAGCTAATTACTTGGTTTTAAAAATGTATTTTGTTTAAAATAGAAGGTTTGTTTGTACATATGTAACAGAAGAAGAAAGAAGCTATATTTCTGGGTCTGGTTTGCGGTGCCTGGAAAATGTGGGGAAAAAAGGACGTCGTCATCACAGCAGCTATCCTCTACTCTGACGCTTTGTTCCATTTAGCGTGTTTGTAGCCTCATGTGTTCTCACGTTTGGTGTCTTTACATTCAACTGTTGTGACGGAACACAAACTAAACAGAAAAATAAGCATGATTGGTCCGGCGAGGCTGTCATGTGCTTCCACCTGGAGTCAGAACCATCTCACCTCAACGTGGATTTTCATTTTACTCCAGAAAATTAGGAAAAGATGGAAAGGTTTAATGAGAGTTTAGTTGCTGGATATTTAGTAATATGTTGATGATTAAGAAGCTGTCAGCAGGGTTTCTAGTGCCTTTGCAGATAACTGTGACCTAAATACACAGGTACAGGTCTGTCCATGTCTGGTTACATCTCGTACAGAGCAACTCAAGACCTCATGAGTTTAAATCTACAGTATGCTGCCTGTAATAGAAGAAGGATGTGTGAGGACATTTTAGAAACTGAGCAAGAATTAAAGAAACTCTTGATCCTTTAAATGGTTTAAGGATTATCTAAATGTTATTACTGATCAATTAATACTTTTATGAGTTTGTAACTACAATGAACATAGCCTTCACTGTCAGATCTTATCTCATGTCAACATATTTGGGGCATTAGGCTACAATTAGTTTCACTACTGACACAAAAATAACAATCCCCCAAAAAGTTTGTTAGAATTTATTTATTTTGAGAATTTTTACCAAATTCACAACAGATTTCTTCTCAAGTTAGTCACGGCATCCGAGCTTAAATCTGTAACCCATCTAGAACCAGTCTGGAACCTTCTGAATTAGGTTTCCCTGTCTCAGAAAGTTGTTAGTGATTGTTAACCAAAAAAATTTAAAATAGAGAAACAATATGACTCTGACAAAACTGCAAACAAATTAAGACATTTTGTGACTAAATTGTAACAAGATTTGCTCAAATCTTGTAATTTCTTTGAAGTTTTGACAAACCAAAAAGTTAATTTTCAGTATGATTCCAACTGAAAACGAAACATTTTTCTACTTTATTCTTAAATCCGTCACCATCCACATTCGTTTCTTTGAGAAAACAAGCTCCCGCAGATGTGAACAAAAAAAAACACTGATTTCAAAAATGCACCATAGCATCAACGTTAAGGAATTCACATCAGCTGTTTGTTGTTTTGGAACAATCAATCATAGTAATAATTTGCTAAATCACCACAGATGGGATGTAAGTCAGAAAGTACACCAAATTAAGAGATTAAGAATATCAACATGGGAGAAGTGGAGGAAACTGGAGGTCATTCATTTATTCACTCTCCTCATAACGTGTTAGAGGAAGCAGAAACTACTGCCAACCTTCTCATCAGGTTACTGCCAGCGGGAACCACATTCACCACCCTGTTTAAATCTTTAGTAGCTATCTGAAAAGAGAAGGTCCGAAACTCACGGGACTGAATGTGGATACGAGTGTATCTGTTAATGTGAATGGAAATGTTTCACTTTGAATGGTAAAAACACTTGTGAGTTTGGTTTTATGCATTTTACCTTCTGCAGTATATGTTGTTGCACTCTGAGCGCAGCACTCCGGCAAGTTTTTTTTTTATATTTTAGCAATGGAATCAAGCTTGATTGACCGACAAGTGTGTGCAGCACATGCATGCTGTGTGTGAATTCTATTATTTTTATGCTATTTTTAATTTACGTGGACAGTCAAGCAGTCTGTTTCTCCTCCACACACCTTTAGGGTTTTAATATTTTCTTTTTTTTTTAGAGATTATTCTCTCGTTTTATCATAACTTGCATCAAGTTTTTTGGGTTGCAACGTGTCAGCATACCACATGTAGATATTTTTTGTTTGTTTATTGTAAATAATATGAGCATAGAGGTCAGAGGTGAGAGCTTGACCTCAACCAAACCTTTCTGGCCTAAATCACCTTGTGTAAAATGGGGCTTCATGTTTTCAATTGGTGTGACATTCACTTTCATTTTTGACTCATCAGGTTAATTCGCTTGGTCAGTGGTTGCAGTTTCAGGTATCAATGCAGTTTATTTAACTTGTGACTGAGTTCTTGTCACACCTGTATTGTTTATGACAGTTTATGCACCTTTTTTTTTATTATTATCACAGTTAAATAGTTTGTCTTATTTCAAAGAATTTCACAAGTCTGACTTGGGACTGTGTCATGATGTTATCATAAATTTGACATTAAATAAAAATGGCATTTATTTGTGTACTGAAAACAAAAACAGGAAACACTAATTTGGAGCACACAGTGTAATGACATGAATGCATAAGAGGACTAGCACATAACACATGTTTGAGTTGTTGGTGGATATGCAGTATCTATAATGGAAGCATGAAAGGCTGTCAAATGGTTTACTCTAGAATATTGCAAAATATTTTGTATTTTTAATTAAGTTTAAAAAAATGAAATAAATGTTGCTTTTAGGATTTCAGATCAATTTGGGGTTTTTTGTTTTGTTTTTTTTTTCTTTTTTGGAGTCACGTAAAACACGAGGACATGTGAGTTTGGCTCCACCTAGTGGCCAATAGAAGATGATGAAACTGCACAGTGAGGCAGTTATAGTAGTCTGTGTGTGTTTGCTGCTCGAATTGTGTCTGTATTTTGTTCATATTTAGACTCAGAGCTCTGCTGGAGTCTTTTTGTGGTTCCTTTAGGAAAAATAAGTTGATCTTAAAAGGACAGGAATGGACGTAACTACAGGTCCTGCGCAAACAAAATGCGCAGTGAAAAACAACCTGTGCGGAAAATCCAAGTCTAGTAAGTGAAATGTGTTAAAGAAAATCGGCCTGTTAACACTTTACAAACAAAATATACTCCATATAAATCAGTTAAATTGATTTATTTCTTTTTTTTTCTACCAATTCACAGTAAAACTCGTGAGTTTCAAATGGACGCATTCTAATTCAAGTCAGTGTCATTTTTTGATGGATTTTTTTTTCTCAAAATAGCAATTCAAAAACATCAAGTATGGATTAAATACTTTTTCCTTACAATTTTCAGATCATTTTAGATATTTGGGGGTCTATCTTAACATCCATTTGAAATCTTGTTTTTTAAGAGACTTTTTTATGCAGATCTTTGCACTGCAGCCCTTGTCTTAACAGGAATCATGATTCTGGTCTGTTCCCCTCTGATTTAATCCGGATTCATTTTCCCCTAATGCTTTTGTTTTCCGTGACTGTCGGGGATGCGCATCAGCACGTTTCCTGCATCCCCCCCATCCTCCCTCCCTCGTGGACCAATCGCAGCCGCAGCGTCTCAGCTGCTTTTTTGACGTTCCACTCGTCCAATAGAAAAGTTCATCCTGAACGGGACGCTCCGGAGGGTGGGCTACGTGGGGCGAAGCGGTTCGGGTCCAGGTGTGTTGTGAGAACATTGGACTGACTAATTTAGTCCGATTCCGCCTCAAAGGTAAGAACCAGATTCTGAGCTCATCTTGTTTCTTATAAGGAGAAATCTGAATCCTTTATTTTTTATTTTTATTTTGGGGCGCTGTGATCCTGAAATGGACCGGATCTGGTGGAGTACCGCAATGCAGAGCAGTGAATTACCGGTGCCGCTCAGTCGTCATTAGGCTGAGGTGATGTAAGGAGCTGCGCAGTTACTTTTAGATGATGCTGACCATCACGGGAATGACTGAACATAGATTTACTCCTCAGCTGGAGTCATTTAGAGTTTGAACACGAGTTTAAAGAAGAAAGAGGAAGGAGGGAGGAGATGCAAGGTGAACGCGTCAGAAGTGCGTCAAGGGCGAGGGGGCATATGGATAGATGAATGACATCTGGAAAACAATTATCTCACTCAGACATAGCGAAAACTTAAAAACTCTCATCTTCTTGAACACAGCGAGTTATGCATAGATTTACCCACCTCATAAAGTACTTCTTGCAAATGACTTATTTTGCATTTTTTTGTAAAAGATGACATGATTGATGAAAGTCAAAACCTTCATCATACAGATTTAACTGCATGCAGCTCAGAGGAGAGTGATTGCGAGTGTTTGGCACCATTTAGTATTGATTTGCTAATTTATATGTTTTTTGTGTCCCGATTAAAAATCCAGATGTGGACTAATAAAACAGAATCATCAGTTGAGTTAATTCACATCCATGTTTTGACTGTGATTTCTTGAACATACAGCTGTTCAGCCCAGTTAATGAAACACGAGGCTTAATGCAGCTGACCTACATTTCCCCAGGCTGTCCAGAGAGGATCTGGGATGGGATTACCAACAGGGAGAACACACTGAAATGAATTGATCAGAATTCGCTCTAGGATAAATAACCGTTGCTACGATCTACAAAGTGATACCTCCACATATGTGTGATACAGACTTTGGTTGTATTTGTAAGATTTTTGTTTCATATGTGATGCATCCCGGTGCTGAGATCTGATCAAAGGAGGTTTCTCTGTTTTCTTAACAGACTCAAAGATACACAGAGAACATATTGATTTGAAACACTGCAAACTAAATCTAGCTGACTGCTTCATACTGAGGCAATATAAGTGTTGAGTCATCAGGATTGCCCATGAGGAGTCAATGCTGCAGTGTCTGCATGTGGACCAGCTCTGGATTGGGTGGATGCAGCTGATCATGCTTTACTGTCTCTGCTGAGACACGTGGCTGTCGGGGTATTTGTTCCTCAGACAATGTTATTTAAAAGGTTTTAAAGATTTTCAAGAGATTTTAGTCATTTTACGTCTCCCTTGTTTGCATTTCTGGTTGGTTTGTTTCATATCAATCACAGTATTATTGAAGTTCAGTTCCTTCACAGGAATATAAGCAGATGAAGATATTTCTCTTGTGCCTTGTTTGCATTTTACAGCCCAGTTATTCCTTATTTTCTTTTTAACACTTGTTTGTACTCAAACAGTATGGACCCCACCCCAGTCCATCCTGTTGACCTATCAGTTCAGCCTGCTATTTATATCCCTTTTGCTTTCTAGCCTCTCCCACTCAGTCTGATTCTGTGACTATTCTCCACTGTTGTCTGTTACTACCTGGAGCATAAACTGCAGCAGTGGAGCTGTTTCCTCCAGATGTGACACATGTGTCTGCAGCAGCAGGATGATTCTAGCTGCTGCAGTGTTTTTGTGCACACGCTTTGGAGTTTTACGTATGTTATGTCTTTGTTCCTGTGTGTATTTGGGAGTGTGCAAGCTCACGCTCACACATTTTCTGCTGAGTCACTGGCATCCTGAATTTTTTATATCAATGAGAGGAACTCCAGCTGGTTCAACCTAACAGGGTTTCTGGTTTGGAAAGTCAAAATTAGCCTTCTCATACACAAGTGACCAAATAATTCATTTTAATCTTTGTAATAAAGTGGATAAATAAATGAATCTGAATGCAAACATCTTGTTTTTACTTCCCTCAGCCCTCTCCAGTTCGTGCCCTGTTCATTGACTTTTTATCCGTGTCCTTCCACCCATCCATTAAACTCATATTGCTGCAAAGATTCAGTCTGCTGATGGTCATGGCTTCCAAGGCTTTATTGATGCTTTGCCTTTGCTCCTCTGTTTCCCTCACAGGTAAGATCCAACTACTTGCTCTCTCAAAGTAATAAAATCTAAAGCTTAAGGTCATGATGTGACAATGTCTGTTCTTGTTTAGCGGCGGTCTTGTTCGGTGAACCCAGAATATTTGGAGGTGAGTTCACTTTCTTCAAACAGAAAGGTAACATGGGACATTTTGTTGCAATACGATAAGTTAATTATTTTTTTCCTTTAAACTCTTCAGATGATGCTACTGGTTATGGACCCATATTTGAAGAGGAGCCTATAGACGTGGTCTACACTGATGACTCCCCTGATAAGAGAATCTCCATGAACTGCAGGGCACGTGCAAACCCACCTGCTTCATACAGGTCAGGAACCGGATTTGGCGCATTAGAATACATGGCGCCACTGTTAATGTTGTTTATTCAACAGGTGGCGTCGTGATAACTGGGAAATAAAACTGAAGGAGCAACCAGATGAGCACTACAGTCTAGTCGGAGGAAACCTGGTGATCACTAATCCAATCCAGAAGAAGCATGCTGGGACGTACACGTGCGTGGCCAAGAATATCTACGGCACTGTCCTCAGCAAAGAGGCCAGGGTCAAGTTTGGATGTGAGCTTAAAAGTGGCTTGTTTGATGTTTTCTTTTGATTGTTTGATGTTTAGCTCAAGGACAACCTCTTATTTTTGGCTTTTACTCTTCATTGTGCAGTTATAGAGGAGTTTCCCGATGAAGAAAGAGAACCTGTGTATGTGAAAGAAGGACAAGGAGCTGTTCTGTTGTGTGTCCCTCCAAAAGTCTGGCCAGGTTTGTTCAGATTTTCTAATCTTCATCAGCTTTTACATTTAATGTTCTATAAAAAGAGCCACATAAAATCTTTGCAGAAATTATAACAACCTTAATTCAGTTTGTGAAATTTTAGGGCTAAAACTGTAAAATTTACTAGATTTTTTTTTTTCTTTTCTCTTTCAGAGGAAGTGACCTATCAGTGGATATACAATGAGTTCCCAGTCTTCCTGCGTACAGACCGCCGTCGGTTTGTCTCCCAGAGGACGGGGAACCTGTACATAGCCAAAGTAGAAGCTCAGGATGCAGGAAACTACTCATGCTTTGTTTCTAGTCCCATTTTAGGAAAGAGCGTCTACTCCAAGTTCATCCCTCTTATTCCTTCAGCGCCTGATGATGGTTAGTTCTCGTGTGCTGCATCGAAACTGGAAAAACTTGTTTTGAAACATCCTATATATGCAATCATTTTGTTATTGGCTCAGGTGAGGAGAGAAAATATCCAGCAGATATAAGGGTGAAGTTCCCAGACACCACAGCCATGCTGGCCTCTAATATTACCCTGGAATGCTTTGCTCTCGGAAAGTAAGAGTTCATAGTTCGCTGTGTATGGCATAAAGTAACACCGAGTGTAACCTTTTGACCTTTTGCATTTCCTCAGTCCCATCCCACATATTGTATGGAGGAAGGTGGACGCCACCGACCTCCCTGCAAATCATGAAATCAGCGAATCAGGAGCCGTGCTTCATCTGTACAACGTTCAGTATGAAGATGTTGGAGGATACGACTGTGAGGCCATCAACACTAAAGGAAAGGACTGGCATAAAGCTTGGCTCTATGTGGAGTGTAAGTAAAGTTAAAGGTATGCATAAAAAATATGTTTTTGCAGTAAACGCACAAGTGACGTCTATTGTGCACTTTTAGCTGCACCAGAATGGGCCGAGACCATCAACAACACCCAGGTGGACATTGGTTCAGAACATACGATGCGCTGTGTGGCATCAGGAAAACCCTTCCCTTTCATCCGTTGGTACAAAGATGGATACATGGTAAAAACTCCTCATTTTTTCAGTTTCTATCAAAAAAATGTCAAAATTAGAGGTATTAATTGAGTTGTATCTTTATATGAATATCTCTTCTTTAAAATTCATTAGTATGGGAAAGGCGAGTTGAAGTTTTCCAGTCTGACGTTTGACGACTCGGGGATGTATCAGTGTATCGCAGAGAATTACTGGGGTATCAAATATGCCAATGCTGAACTGCGAGTCATCGGTGAGCTTCAATAAACAGAGAATAATTTTAGAACACTCTTTGAATTCAAAGTGATATTTGCAATCTCCCTCCAGCCTGCGCTCCGACTTTCGAGCTCAACCCCGTGAAGAAGCAGCTTCTTGGAGCCAAAGATGCTCGTGTGGTGATTGAGTGCAAACCCAGAGCGGCTCCAAGACCTCGATTCACCTGGAAGAAGGACAAGGAGCTGCTTTTCAACAGCACACGGTATTTTCATGTATTTCAGGAATTATATGTAGTTAAATGGTTGATTTGTTTCCTTTTTCTTTTAGCATTTCCATCTTGTTTGACGGGAGTCTGGAGATCCTCAACGCCACCATAAATGATGAAGGCTTTTATACCTGTTTTGCTGAGAACGATAGAGGAAAGGCCAACAGCTCGGGCTATCTCACCATCACTGGTCAGCTAGTGCACGTGTCTCTACACAGACACATTTTTGTTCATTTGGTGAAGTTCTTTTATTCTTTTCTTCTCAGAGGCCACCAGTATCATAGTCCCACCTGAAGACTCTGAGGTTAAGGTCGGGGATGAGGTGATTCTCAGGTGCACTGCTTCATTTGACCCCATGCTGGACATCACATTCATTTGGTCCATAGACTTCAGAGTCATTGACTTTAGCACTGAGTGGCAACACTACGAGCGAGTGATGGTACAGTGGCATTTTATGCAGTTTGTAGGAAAACTACTACTTTATTCCAGTATTTCCTCTAATTCGGTGTGACTTATGTCATTATGCTTCTCATTGGCTCAGAGTGAAGAAGGAGTTGGTGATTTGAGAATAAAAAATACCCAGATTTGGCATGAAGGTCGCTACACCTGCACAGCTCAAACCGTGGTGGACAGCGACACGGCATATGCTGATCTCAAAGTCTTTGGTATGTCTCTGGGTTATACACATGAAAATCTCACTTCGGTTAACTCAGAGTTAGAGTTACTATTGTACTCATCATGGACTAATTTATGTGATTAGTTTTGTTGAACACTGTTAATTATCTTAGTTAATCTCTTTTTATACTTACAACTTTCAATAAAAATTACCATCAAACTCCAGGTGTTCCTGGGCCTCCCGGTGTGATCCGAGTGGAAGAGATTGGAGACAAATGGGTGAAGCTATTGTGGACCAAAGGAGCTGAGCACAACAGCCCCATCCTCTACTACACCATTCAGACCAGGCACTTCTGGGCTCTGTATGAAGATGACTGGAGGAACGCCAGCACCTGTGAGTACTGGGTTCAACCAGCAGGGGTCCACCTTGCTCCACAAGTTTGATAGCCTGGAACTTTCTTGTCCTTGTGTGGAAACGTTTTGATACAGGAACAACTTTTCCTTTTAGAATAATCGTTGTTTGTTTATTCATGTTTCAGCTCCAACGTTTCTCGATGGGACTATGGATAGAGCAGAGGTTACAGATTTATACCCTTGGATGGAGTATCAGTTCAGGATCATTGCTACCAATGAATATGGATCTGGGGAGGCCAGTATACCATCACTCAAGGTCAAAACCTGGGATGCTAGTAAGAACTCTGAAAACAAATGACTCCAATTGCTTACTGTGGCTAATGAGATGAAAAATTATTGACAAACCATTTTCTCTCCAGTGCCAGTGGTGTCGCCCACTGATGTAGCTGGATACGGGGGCAGAAATGGGGAAATTGTCATCACTTGGACTGTAAGTATCTTCAGTTACATTTATTTCTCCAAGTGCCCCATTTTTACATGGACCTGTTTCCACCTGTGACCCTCAGCCTGTGCAGCCGTGGTATTTCTACGGCAAGAAATTTGGCTACATTGTTGCTTTCAAGCCTCATGATGCTTACGACTGGTGGTACGAAACCATTTCAGACCCTGAGACGAGACGATACGTTCACAGAGACTCCTACTTTAATCCAACAGAGGAGGACTTCCTTGTGCGAGAGTTTCAGGTGAAGATCAAGTGTTTTAATGTGAAAGGAGATGGTCCCTACAGCCTTACCAAGGTCATCTACTACCCAAGAGATGGTGAGGAATTATAGTTTTAGTCTAGACTAAAACTTGATTTATACTAAATTTAAATTTATTAGAGGAAATCACTGTACTTTTTAGAAATGCAGCTGAGCAACCTTTGATTTTGTTTCTTCTACATCTCACAGTACCGACCGAACCTCCAACAGATGTTTATGCCAGGCCAGTGTCCTCCACTGAAGCTGTGGTTTGGTGGCTGCCGGTAGTTGACACTGGAACAGGTCTTCAGCAGTACATTGAGGGATATCAGGTACAAAACTACAAACAAAAAACCTTGGTTTACTTTGTCTTTATTCAATCAAAGACTACAACATGTAGAGAATACATTACAGCAACAAGATGTTTGTCAACAAGTTTGTAAAATTATGAGAATGTTAGAAGGAATTTGCCAGAATCACAATTACCACGATTAACTAATCAAACTTACTGTTTTGTAATTATGTCCTTAAAAAAAAGTAGAAATAAAGAAAAACAGTAAGACCTTGTGTCAACCATGGGTGGCTGTGGCTCAGTGGTTAGAGCGGTCGTCTTCCAATCGGAAGGTTGGTGGATCGATCCCTACTTTCACCACCACATTTCGAAGTGTCCTTGGGCAAGACGCTGAACCCCATGTTGCCCCCCGATTTGCACATTGGGTTGTGTGAGTGTTCGCCCCTCCCTATATATTGGGTTGTGTGAATGGGTAAATGTAAAACTTGTAGTGTTAAAGCGCTTTGAGTGGTCTAAATGACTAGAAAAGCGCTATACAAATACAGGACATTTATCATGTGATCCCTTATTTTATATCGAGTCCGGATCACTCAAAGTGGCATCACTAATAATTGTATCTATATTTTAAAAAGCCTTAAATGTCTGGGGACTCTGAAACCCAGTCAGTGTGTGGTGTGATCACCATTTGCTAATGATGGGAAAAATGAAGCGAGGCACCGGAGCTTGTGTCGAGCAAAAGTGGGCGTGCCAAATGGAGCCCCGCTTTGAGACTTGCATCAGGAAGGGGGAAACCACGTGACCGAGGCCTCGGTTTGTGCAGGTGACGTCACTGGCTTGGCCAGTGTGTCGCTTCATCATAAACTGTGGTGTTGTTGGCGTTTGGAGAGAGTTAGTGAGTTGAACTCAACCCAGAAACCTTGGAGAAACTTTTGTTTTTAAATAAAAATAAGTAAAACTTTTATTGGAAGTTACTGCATTCCTTTGACCTCCAAAAGCTTTTCACATAAAACTATAATATCTGTGTGAGTACTGTGGTTTTATTATTGTTTATTTTTTTCATTTTATTCTTATTGTTCCATTTTTACATTTTGTATCCATTCAGCTTAAATTTTAATTAAAGGTAATTTTATTTTATATTTCACTTTTGCACTAAAGGAGAGCTGTACCCCCAATTTCGTTGTGCCTACATACTTTGTAGTACTGTGAAATGATAAAGACTGTCTAGAAGAGGCTACTGTGTACAGCATGCCCTGTAATACATTAAATCATCCAGCAGAGTCTTGAAGCACTTAGGTGAGGCCTCCAGTAGTGAGCCATTTAGTAACACAATATGTAGGAAAGCCCCGTTGTTTCAGGGGGTTTCATTTTTCCCACCACCTTTTGCCTCACGCAGACCCCCCCCCCTTCATAAAACAAACCTGAACAGTTCAGAGTGGCTTTTATTGTAGCCAGTCTAAGGCACACCTGTGCAATAATCATGCAGTCTAATCAGCATCTTGATATGACACACCTGTGAGGTGGGATGGATTATTTCTGCTCACTATTACAGATTTAGACAGATTTTTGAACAATATTTGAGATAAATGGTTTTTTTATGTGAAAAGTGTTTTAGATCTTTAAGTCCATCTCATAAAAACTGGGTTAGTTCAATATATAACTCCGATTCCACAAAAACTGAGGTGATATGTACATTTAAATTAAACATAGAATGTAATGATATGCAAATATCATTAACCCATATCTTATTCCCTAAGCATAAAAAACATGCCAGATGTTGTTGATACTGAGATACTTTACCATTTCCTAGAAAATATTTACAATTTCAAGGGAGAAAAGTATACGTTGACATTTCCTGCTTCCTAGAACATTAGCAGGATCAGGGGCTGAGAGGTGCTGCTAATGAAAAACTCAATCATCAACACTTCCATAAAAAGAAAATCTTGTGTTTGCAGTTTGCTGTTCTTGTAATGTTGGATGTTCATCATTTAAACTAAATGCAAGCAAGTTAAAAAGTTTCATTTTTGAATGTACAGAGCTGCAATGCTTCAGCATACAGTTTTAAGCATAATTAACCATATACAGTACATGTTTCACTACCAGCTCCCCGTGACCCTGAATAGGAATAAGTGGGTATAGATAATGGATGGATGTTTCATTAATGAGTGCATCTTGTTAATCAGGTCAAATACTGGAGAAAGTATGATGACCCGGAACCAGGAGCCCATCGCATCTTTGTCCCAGCCGCAGTTAATCAGACCAGGCTGGAGAACATGCTGCCAGACTCTCACTACCTCATTGAGGTCCGTGCCTTTAATGGAGCAGGACTCGGACCTCCTGGTGAACACTGTGAGATGTTCACAAAGAGACCACGTAAGAACATTACAAGTATTAATAATGAGATATTTACTAATAAATCCATCCCGATATAATGGCTGATTTCTCCGCAGCACCCTCTGAGCCTCCAAGGATGTGGCGCTACATCAGCTGGACAGGAAAATGGTTGTATGTGTGGTGGGATCACATCTCGTATGACTGGTTTGGAAACGTTTCTTTCCCCCTTTATTACAAGGTTGGTAAATATATTTATAAGTTAACGCTAATGCTAATTTCCCTGGTCTATAAAATAACATTTTGAATCTTTCATATTTCTGATTTAACAGGTCATGTTTAGAAAGACAGGCTACATCTACGGGAAGGTCTACATCACTGGATGGCACTTTATGGACTTCCCCATGCCTCAGCTTGGAGACTACGAACTGATGGTGCGCGGTCGTTATGAAGGAGGAGATGGCCCAGTCCGGAAAATTAGTCTTCTGGGTAAGGTCCCCAAAAAACAGCTGATTAATTAAAGGTTGTTCCCTTTTAAATATTGTTTCTTCTTCATTTTTCAGGCAAGGCATCCATGGTCACGCCCACTTTAAGCCTTTTATTTTTGATGCTGCTGCCCCTGTGCATTGTGGGATTGTAAATTCAAGACTGCTACAGATGCTGTGTAAATAACGGACAGTGAGGAGTAAACACACGGACCCAGTGGAAGACCCAGTTATCATGATTAGCTTTACACATATTAGTACTAAAAGATACGTCTTTACGGTGTTCCGATGTTACTCCCCATTAAGAATTATTCTCTCGATTTAAAATTAATATAATATTTTTGGCCCAGTTAATGTACAGTTAAAGCAGGATACAACAAAATATTTAAAGTCTGTAAAAAATGAAGAAATCATACATTTTGGACAACACAGTATGAGGACAGATGACGAGTGTTTGATAAAATTAAGGCTCATAATTTCCTTAATAAACCAGAGTTTAGATAGAATTAAATGTCAAGAAAATATCACTATTCTGCACTTTGCCCTGATTTTTAAAAAAATGTACTTTTATGTTATTCAACTGTAATTTTTAATTGATCTTGGAGTTTGTGCAGGAAACAAAAAACCAAAAAAATAAAAATAAAAAAATACTCCATTAGATGATTAGAACAGTCACAGGAATGAAAAATTAGATACTTTTTGTAATGTTTGTCTCCTTCTTTTGCATAAAATGATGAGAACCTTAGTAGATTATAAAATCATATCTTTATTTTTGTCAAAAATTTTGAGACACTTTTGAAATAAAATGTTCTGTGTTTTTTTGTCTAAATTACAATTGATTCTTAACCTAAAATCATAAAAGGAATCGGTTACAAAATGAAAGCCATAGATCACTGTCACATGTTTGCCCTGATTTTTCATTTTTCACATTTAAAAAGATACATTTCTGTGTAAATTAAAGCCTGAGCTGGACCAATGTATGGACCTTCCATGTGTATAAATATGTTAATTTTCTTTATTTTCAGGCAACAAAACTATTAAACAGAAGAAAACAAAATGGTCTCATTCCAGTGATATTCTGCCCCCCCACCCCCCACGAATTAAACTCTTATTAAAGCCGGTAACAGCTAATTTACCTTGATGATGCAGAACACTTGATGGAATGGGTCAGCACTAATTAGCATTGATTAGCAACAGGTGTGTTGGTTAAAAGATGAGAGCCAAGAGAACTGGTCAAATGAGGAGCCATTCACAGTCTTCTAGTTAAACTCAATATAAAACAAATCCACAGCAGCCACCTCTCCTCATAGATAAAAGATTTTGATAGATGTGTGAGAATAAAAATGTGCAGCATAGAAATGAGTGTACAATAAATCTTTACCTTTTTTTCTGAAGCTGAAGTTTCATGAGAAAAAAAATCCAGGTGTTAATTGTTCTAATATGTCTGGCTGTAATTCTATTTGACACTTAATGATTTTATATCATTTAGTAGGCGGGGCTTGAAGTCTGGCTCCATACATACAATGTGGCTTGTAAATTGAATTATTTGGGTTGATCTTTGGAAGTATACAGCAATGTTAATAATCATGTTGATGGCTCTAAATGTATCCCATAAGGCATCTGTTGAATTTGCGTCCCTGCATGGAACATTGAACATCCCAAAATTGAACTTATCAGGATGTTTGTCATTGTACTGTTTAGTTGAGCTTTTACCCAATGCCAAATAATTCCTTTGAAAAGTAAAAAAAGGTGAAACAATCTGACACAGATTTCTATCTGTAACCATATTTTGACTCATGCACTTGATTAAAAATATGTTTTAAAAATGTTGTTACTTTAGGATGAAGTCAAAGGTCCTGTATCATGCAAAATCACTTTTTATAGCTTAAAACCATGTTGTGATGCTACTTCCTTATTTAACCCCCCACCCAAGTTGAAGTTCGGCTTCATTCACACATTTATCAGTAATCCTCCTGCATCATGTGCTCTGAGCAGCTGCTCCACTCTCTCCTGGAAAACAACTGACTGTAACATAGTGATGTAACAATGTTACACCAGGGCCTGCCCGGCGTGTCCGCGCTGCCCCTGCAGATTAAACACACACACCCCGAGCTTCAGAAGTCCAAATCAAGACACTAAGCATCACCATTTTTTAGCATTTTACTTTCTAAAAATGTCTTGGTGAAAATGTACATTTGGCTTACAAGAATTTATTCACCATTTTATTCAGGCAGCTCGAGGGGCAGCACTCAGGGAGTGGGTGGAGGAGGGATGGGATTTTAAGTAAACTGAACATGTGAAAGCTGCAAATGAAAGCTGCAAGATATAGTATAATACAGGACCTTTAAAGTGATCACTCTACATTAGTAGTTACTAAATCCAGTCCTTCATGGTTCAGACATTTCCCTTCCTTTAGATAAATGGGTAATTAACAGGCATCCTGTTGAACTAATTGAAGTCGTTTAATTTGAATCAGTTGTGTTGGAGCTGGGAAACAACCTAAAACATGCAGGATAGTTGCTCTAATAGACCCAATTTGGTGATCACTACCTTAAAAAAAAAAGCAATTTATACAACTATATACAAATACCTTTTAAATACTTCACATAATTAGATCTTAGAGAATCATGTATTCTTTGGGTCTAGTAAGAGATAAAACAGATATAGGCCTCATTTTTAGGAGAAGAATAATCTCTTCATGTATTATTCAGAGCCCGATTTATGATCGAAGTGTCTCCCCTTAAAGATATATCCTGTTTTTATTCATGAGCAAAACAAAAGGGTGGAAAAGACTCGGTGCTCAACTGAAATGTGAAGTGTGATTTCAGTCAACAGATGGCAGTACATCCACACGCCATCAGTGACTTCAGTTACTCCTCACACCATTTAAAAAAAGAATAATTTAACTCCTAAACAGGCCCACAAATTTTATTTACACTCAAATAACTCATTAATATATTGTAAATATGACTTTTTTTTTTATTACAGCAGTATTGCTTTACCAGCTATGAGTTTGATGAAAAGAGCATGTTTGTTGATGCTGAAAAGAGGAAAAGAGGCTTTTTACCACCTCTTATGTCGATGTGCTTTTAGTTGCACTGAAAAGAAAGCTTGCTTGTGTACAGTGGTCACTGTGTGAGAGGCTTTTATCTCCCCTGTTTCCACCTCCAGAGTTCTGTCCTCCCTTTTTACCCCCTTCCTCTTAAACAAATTACACAGACAGAGAAAATCCCACATGAGGCTGAAATCAATGTTCCTATCATTTACAAACAAGCTGCACAAAGGTGAGTCTTCCATGACAGGGGAGTGAGTCTCCCTCCAGGGCAAGAGATTGAAAAGGCTTTTGTTGTGATACATGGTCCCTTCGGTTTTTATTAACGTGTTCCGAGTGGTTCTCGTCTGGACGGTGAACAGAAATACACTATGTAGGGCTGAGACAGAACAAGCTCTTTCTAAACACAAGCATCTATTTTATTCCTTCTAAAATAGCTTCAGATTCGGTTCAATCTGTTTATAAAATTCAGTCAGACTTGGAATTAGTGTGAAAAAAGGATTGCAAACATGCAAAACTTCGATTACAGCTAACGATTCTTCATTACTAGAAATGTGTTTTCGGTGATCTCCAACTATTTTTTAATGTAAAAACATGTGCTAGAAGCTTCTCCATCATCTGGATTGGAACTGTCAATAAGAAGAAAACTATGAGATGAAAGTAAATTTAAGTTCTGGTTGCCCTTTCAAAATAAAACTTACTAAAAAAAACAACGATCCTTGGGAGCACATTTGATAGGAAATTGAGCACAATTTGTACAAAACTTGAGTTTTTCTAACGCAACAAGGAAACAACAAAGTTGAGCCTTTAATAGTGAAAGTGATAGAGATAGAGAACCAATGGGAAAAAAGGAAAATTTGATGATTAAATTCTTTGACTTTCTAACATTTAAAGCTGATTGGTGAGATGCAGAACACCTGATGGGACCTCCTCTCTTTTAATTAGCTTAATAGGAATAATTCGACACCAGAAACATCTAATCAAATAAGCAAGACTCAATATAACTTGGCTCTCCTCGCCTCCAGATCATCTGCCAGGTGCAGTAATATTTTTTCCTGTGTTGTATTTGATGTAAAAATAAATGTTTCAGTTGCAGTTTAGATATTGTGACAATACAAAAAATGTTGAATTTAAAAGTACAAAATCCTTTTATGGAGTCAGAATGGGAAAACCTTTTGTAACTTCACTTGTCTTCTCATTACCCAAACATTGCTTATCTGACAAATACATATTGCAATAATTGAATATTTGAAACCAATAACATTTTCTTAATCTTGTCTTCAAATATCTTGAATTAGTTTGTTCAAAAAAATGGATTTGGATCTTTTTGTAAGCTATTGTTTTCTGTTTTCTTTTACAAAAGTAAACTATCCTGTCTGTCACAGTACAAAGTATTGCTAATAGTGTCCAGAGATACAAAGAAATAACACAGTTTTGTAATGTTCTAGCTTCCTCGGGCATGTTAAAGTACAGATTATTGATCTCAGACATCTGATTCAGCAAATAAGCTCCTATGATGCTTCAAAATTCAGCTGGTTATTTACAAACTAGATTTTCCATTTGCTGCTGTCTATTTGATCAGATGAAGTTCTGATTGCCACATTCAACCTGTGAAGGTGGGCACACAGAAATGGAATTTGTGATGGAGCCAGAGCTCTCGGTGCCCATCTTGTGTGATTTTCCACCTCTAACATACCCTCATTTTGTCATTATCAAAACCTTTCAACCCCTTTTAGCCCCATTTCCTTTCTGTCAGTTATCCCCTCATCAACACACCCTGTATCCACTGTAGTATGCATGACAACAAAACATAAATACCCACCTGGAATGCAAAAAAAGACTACATGTGAACAATGGTGAAAAGCTCAAAATTAAGTCTGGGAAGGAAACAAAAAAAAATCAGGACAAATGCTAAACCATCTGCATTAGCTCTCACACTGGCACATAAATCACACTGATTAGCTGAAACCCCTTGGCTAGTTAAGTTAGTTCAGTCACTTCTGTTTCCTACAGATACCTCACGAGGTTTAAATAGAAACCCACTAACTCTCTGAGACAAATCCAACATGGCAGAGCTGACTTGTGTATAATAGCATTGCTAACCTGGTTAGCAGTCTTGAGGACCATGACTTTTGGTTCCTTCTGTTGTTGATTGGCTTTGTTCTGTTGTCGGGTATGAAAGTAGATAGTTGATGATTCTGTTTGCTCTGTGAGAAATAGCTCAAGCACTTACACCATGTCTCTCCTGTTGATGGTACCTTGTTAAACTGATGGAGGTACTTTCTTACAGTAAATAAGAAAAAGTCAGAAATGAAGATTTTACCTGTACTGTGTTGCAGTGAAGGAAAAACAGTTGGTTGGTGTGATCATACATTTGGCTAAATTAGGAATCTTCCATGTGGATATTTTCCAAAGATTCCCAATAGCAGTTTGCATTTAGCAACTCATCAGTTCCCTGCTGGAATCCCCCCCCCAACAATTAGTTTGGCAGAATCTCCAAATCCTCTCTCTGTCTTGTGGTGGCAGACCTGATGCTCTCTGGTGCTGATGCCAGAGAAAATCTCTTTAGAGTCTAATTCAAGATTTACTGTTGTAAACAAAGAGCCTCTATCATTTTAAACATACATTTTCTGGTGTTATAAATTACTTCTGTCTCAATGTAAGGAACCAGGATGTGTTCTTTAATCTCCATATAAAATGTTTTATCCAAACTGCCTTCCTTCACTTCTGTAACATTACTAATGGTAGAAGCATATCGACTCAAAATAATGCAGAAAAACTAGTCTGTGAATTTATTAATTCTACGCTTGCCTATTACAATTCGTTTTTTATGTGTCACATTCCCGGGTTTCTGTTTTGTTTTGTTAAAATGAGTCACCATTAGTTATTAGTTCTCAGTTTCCTGTTTATATCTTCTTATTATATCTGTCATAGTTTTTTTTTTTAGTTCACAATTTCTTGTCATAATCCTTTTCTTGTGGTGTTTTTCATTTTATCTAGTCCCCATATGTGTGTTCATATTGTCTTAACTTTTGTCATAGTTTTTCTCAATAGTTTTTACCCTTTTTATTTCTGTTTGGTACTTTCATGTAATCTTTATTCAGTCATTGTTTCCTCACAGTTCTTTATTATTGTCTTGTATCTGGAATATATTTCCATGTAATTTCAGTTTTGGTCAAAATCTTATTATTTTTCTTATCTATTTTTTATTACATCTTTGCCATAGTTCTTATTTTCACTGCATTTGCCTGTTGATCTCCTATACAGTTGCTTCTTATCTGTGTTCATGCTTGCTTGTTCCGTGTTTTCAGTCAGACTCTGCATGTTCTGTGTCATATCATGTCTAATTTTTTCACCTGTTAATATTGTAAATATCTCAAAAGAAATCCCTGTATATATTTAAAGTCCTGTTGTCACTCCAATACCTTCTGTGTGAAGTCAGGATTTTTGACAATGCTGTGATCTTAAAACAATAGGCATAAACTTTGAGCCAAGGTAATTATTACTGATTTCCCTACGTCCATATATAATTATGCCTAAGTTACTGCTACAGACTGGAGGGAAAACCAGTGCACCTTGGCAAAACAAAGGATAATTTAGATGCAAGTCTGTTCTGCAGAATTAAAGCTAGAGTATGTGATGGCTGTACATTTAATGTCAAGAGGGATGAACTAGGAGGATGGTTGGAGAGACAATAAAATATAGTAATATAGAAACACAGGTTGATGAAAGAGAACTATAATGGGAGAAGGGAGAAAAACAGCTGTGAAAGTTTTCACAGAATGGCATCACTCTGAGGCAAATCTACCACATTATTCCAACTTACAGGCTCAAAATAATAGCAGGATCTATCCTACAATCTCCATTTGCCTGGTAGAGCTACCCCAGGGAAGAGACGACATGAAAGCAGATACAAAGTTCAGGTTTCTTAGGAATTCATCTGCTTCCAAAAATGTCCTGTTCATTCTTTTTTTTTTCTTTCAGTGCTGATAGAGCTGTCTAAGAAACCTTGAAAGAAATACTGACTTCAAAAGGCTAAAAACATTGTCTTCATGTAAATCTGAAGAGAGAACAGCTCCACAGTAAGATTCAGCCTATGTGGTGTCTTTGTACGGTTTTATATTATGTTCATGCATCACTACATCCTTTGTCTCTGTTTAAAAGGGGTTTAAGGGATTTAACATTTCAATCCCTGACAGTCAGCAAGAGTTCTTATGTCTTCTCAAGGTTCTTAGATTGTGTCAGGTACTACAAGCTCTGACTTACAGATAATATTTAATTTTTATGCTATTATATTGGGAGTCATTAGTGGGATTGTAATGAGTAAAACTCTTGTTTCTTCTTCTTTCCACCTTATGAAGAAATGTTATTGTCTGTTTGCTGCAAAATGTTATTGATACAGGAAAGTCACAACCCAACAGGCATTGGCTGAGAATCATTACCACACATACACATATTACACATATAGATATTTTGATATCTTGAGATCACACATGTTGTTTTCAAGATTTTATCAAAATCCCAACATAAGATGATTTCAGTATGATACGTGGCATAAAAGGCAGCAGGCAATATACATTCCTTAATGAATGCTAGTTTTATTTCGTTCTAATATCTGTTTTTACTTTTCTCCTGCATACTATCTCTAAATCATAATTTTGCCTCTTCAACACATCTCTTCCATGATAGCTACATGCCAAACAGCCGCATGCACCTAGATGGCAATGATTACTGATAAATACAAGTAAACACAAAATGTGATTTTATTGAGACAGACAAGTTTTTAACGACTGGTTGTGGCTCAAAGCAAGGGAGGCATCAAATTATGCAAAGTAAGTAAAAATGCTAATGGCCCAGCTATTGCTTTGGGCTAGTGCTCAAAGACGAAACTTTGCAGTTTTTTAATGTTCTCTCCCCTTGGTGAATTTATTTCACTTGCATCTGTTTTATTCCTCAAAACCATAAAAGATCCATTTGTAATTCAGAATCTTCTCATTTTGTGAAACCAAAGATGTTTTAGTTTTCTCAAATAGATGTTTGGTATACCTGGTTAGCTAAAGGTTGGATTCGTACACAAGCATTTAGCATGTTAGGAATCCACTCATCTGTGCTATTTGTGGTCATAAAACAGCTGTTTTTTTTATGCTAGTTCAGTGGTGTTTATCTCAAACTCTCTACCTTGACTCCAGAGGTTGCACTGAGACTGCAACCACCTACTGAAAACGGTGTCGATCAAAAATGAGGCATGTCAGCATTGAATAGCTCACTTTTCTGATGCCACATGCAAATGTGTGGACAAGTACACAAATCTGTTTGCTTATGAGCGAAGCAGAAAATATCTGCATACACACAGACAGATGGGCACATAAACAGATATGCACATACATCAACTGTTTTCTTTTGTAGCCATCTGTCAATTGTCAAAACCTCAAGGGATGTACAGTGGGCTGCAGACTGAGCCGCAGCCCACTGAATGATTTAACAGATGTTTGGGTTACTCTTTTAGTAAGTTGCTAATCTCCATAAGAGTCTTCCAGTTTCACTCCTCATGAGAATCCTCAGCATGGTCTTGTCATGTAGTAATATAAGTTAATTAATGACACCCCAGCAAAAAGGTTGGAAAAGCATCTGTGTTCAGTTTACAGTCGTCTTCAGAAACGCTTGTAGCATGAGATGGAGTCTCACCTTCAGACCTGTAAAAGATCCAATAAAGGATTTTTAAGAGCACAATTAAATTTTTTACTTTCAGAAACATGACTTTTTGTCTGCGGGTGCACATATTTGAAAGTACAGTCATGCTTAATCCACATTTTTTTCGTAATAATCTTATCTTACTTGCATTTATTGGACTAATTAGTGTGAAATACAGGGTTGATTAACTTGACATCACATGACTAGATTGAAATCACCTGCATAATACACAGAACACCTCTTAAACAAAAGCTACCGTGTTTCTGTCAGTTCTTATTGAAGAGATTTTACAGCCTAGCAGTAGTCATGTATTGATGGATGACACAGTGAACCCGCCATTGTTTGCGAACATTGTGCAAATTAACTGAGTCCGTAAGCTCACTCTCTGCCGGTGTGACAGAGCTTCCCTGTGACAGCAGATTATTTGCTAACTAATCAGTTTGAAGAAATAATTCACTTCTTTGTACATTTTTATGATGAGATTAAGGCTAACAAACATAACATTTTATTCTGAGCATGGCAAGTGATTTTCCTAAAATAGCTTTAGCTTGTGTTTTTTGTTTGTTTGCTTTTTCTCACATGTTTGAGGAGTTTCAGCAATGTTGGTTCAGAGTTATAGATTAAAATTGACTTTATATTTCTTTACTTTGCAATGGACGTGATATGGAGCCAAGAAACAATCAAGATTTTTCATTTTACAGCTTAACCTAATTTTTGCATTTAGTGACTTGAAAAGTCAAAATAATAAAGTTTGTCCATTTTTAAGTCACTAAAATATAAATAAAACATCCTCAGACATTATAATCCTAACTTCTGTAATCCTGTAGCTGTCTTCAAAATCCAAAATGGCTGCCGCTCACATTAAAGATAGATAGAGATAGCTGCAGTAGTTCATTATTTCCACTTCTCTCAAGTTGTATTTGTTTTTGAACTGGGATGCAATCAATAACAATATAAATAATTCGATACTATTTAGTTAATAATTCACATTTTGCACCTTTTTTATATAGACACAGAAAAAATGTCTTTTAGCTCTAAATAATGTTGAAGACTTTTGAAAACTGAAAGATCTAAATTAATTTGAAATACAAATAGCAGCTGTTATTTTAGGATTTTTTTTTTACATTTATACTGTATGTGTGTGCATGTGCCTGTTACTTTCTTTAGCGATGTGCTGATTAGCATCACAAATTTTTGTGTGCGTAAATCTAAACTTGCAGTGTTGGACCAAACAGAACCCCTTGCATACCCCTCAGTATTTCTGCACATTTTTATTGTTTTTGTTCGTGAGTTATGTTCTTCAGATCTTTTCTACAAAGGCAAACTGAATATGTTGCTTCAGGTTTGAGTTTGGTTCCAGATTGCCTTCATGTGGCACCATGTTATTGTTGCACCTTTTCTTAAAAAGCAGACACACAATCCCCTGTTGCATCAAATCGTCAACTCCTTGTGCAGGAAGGTCTCATCCATCGCCTTCAGACTCGCTTTTGTCAGGTGTGATTTTCAAACCCATTTCTCACATTTCTTAAAACTAAAAGGGACAGTTTGTAGATAAACTCACTCACCTCCCGATCCCATTCATTGATAGGGAAACGGGTGGTGGGGTGCGATAAACAAACATATGCCAAATGAGGTATTAAAGAAAATCAGTATAACTTGGACATACTAAACAAATACGTCTGGCTTTTCAACCTCCTCTCACTGAAGCAAATAGCTTTTAAAGTGAGGGCATGACCCAGGTGTGAGAGAATACTACGATGAGGTTATGGGGGAGAGAACAGAGGCTTTAGGGTAATGAGGTCAGGCTAATGAGGTCAGGCAGTGATACATTGCTCTTCTCAGTGCAAAAGTCTCCAATAATTGATGGAAACCAAATAAGGACTTGTTTACCTTTAGCATTATACATGCTCTCGTCATCTGTTAGAACACCATCCATTTTGCAGATCACTTACTGAAATGTGTTTAGCATAATTGTGCTACATTAGTTTGAATTTATCGTTATTCTTTTAATGAAATCATACTTTTCTCTATAAATATTATACAACTTCCATAAAACACCTGTAAGATATTACTTATCAAACTGTAACTGATTAGAAGAGAATCTTGCATCTTTCAATCTGTCACGCTCACATGTACCTTTTTAGAAATATAGAGTAAAAAATGGGAGTTCAAGTGTTTTAGTTTTGCTTATTTACTACCAGGATTATCTACGCTACGTTTTTTCTGAAATCCCTGATCTCTATTAATTCCCCAAATTCTATTAATAAGCCTAAGTTATTGCTCCTTTAAATTCCTAACACGTGCCTTCGTTAGAATCTCTCTGATTTTAAAGAAACGCTTGTGGTATAAAATTAACACCTGAGTTTTAAGAATATATTGTGACCTCTCACCTTTGTATCAGGACCCCAATCGCAGCAGAGTCAGAACTGCACCAGATGTAATGAGTGAATATGGTTATTAGCATTTAAAGAGTGGATTTAAGTCCATTATTTGATACATATTTAAAGAAAATCCACATTTATCTGTACTATTTTAACTTGGAAAACATAGTGTCTTCCTGTACTAACTGCTTTATGATGTTGCTCTAGCTTTGCTACAGATACTTTGAAGATGTGTTGTTATTTTAGATGAAGGAACCTTTATGGATCTCCTTTGTGCATTCAGAGGTAAAGCTGCTGTGATGTCTGAATCTGTCTGAAACAGTTCTTAATTAGATAAAGCATCTGGACAGAAAAGAGGCTCATTTACATACTGTGGCTTCACATACAAGGCAGATTTGCATAGATTCAAATTTTGAGTGCAAAAAAAAAAAAATCATCTCTGCAGCATAGTCTCCCTCTTTTTTTATTCTTTAATGAGCAATATTTGAAATCTTTGCCTGGACTAAAAATAGAAACTATTGTCCCTGGGAGGATATTGGCATGAGTGGTGAGGAATAAATTGTGACCTGAAGACCCTGAGACTGATAAAAGTATTGGGTTCTGGTGCAGGCAGCCAGATGAAAAAGACTACGCTATAAGAATTGGTTGATCAGACAACAAGACTTGCAATTATCTCTGCTGCTGGCCAATCAGACTCACTGTGCTGAGGCAAAGAGGCCACAATCAATCTGCACTGCTTGTAATGAGAAACATATTTTTCTCTGCCATTGAAAAGATAATCAGTGGCTGAACAGATGGGTCAACAGGTCTCCTTTGCAAGAATGTTACAAAACAAGTTGAATGAATATCTGTCTGGTAAAGCTGCTTTAGAGCCAGATCCACAAACAAGGTTAATACAAACCCTTCACAGATTGAAAGAATTAAAAAAAAATGAAGAGAGAAAAAGCAAGACAAAGGGCTGTTATAAGGCCCATATTAACTGTGGAATAATAATTTGACAAAATTTCTCAGCAAATTTCCACATTTTAGCACAAAAAGGAATTCCTGAAAAATTAACATGAGGAAAAAGCAATGCAGGGAAAGCAATAGAGCCATGTTGAAATCAATATTTCTGTATATACCCATTATTTACAGCAATGTTTTTCGACGTATGTATGTGCATATTACAAGGATATATATTTTAAAGATGGGAGATATCATTTAAATTCTTGAAAGTAAACTAGTGCCACAAAACACTGATGCGCTTTAAAAATCTACCAAAATAAACCCCAACAAACAACAAAGTGTTTGACGTGACCTCGGTGTTCATTTGACCTTTTGACTCATGAGGTTTATGACCCATAACACAGCTGAAAAGACACAAAGGCTTTTGACCAGAAACATAAATCCAAATTAGCTTCTGAAAATGAGGAATAAATTGGTACATCTTTTATATTGGACAGTTTATATCATTGCGATGTCCGATTACTTTAGCATAAAAATAATAGGTGTGACTGAGTTTGCAGAAGACCCATTTTAACATGATCATCATTAAAAAAACCTTTAAATAGTAGTTCTACTGTCAAAGTACTTGTTGACATTAGGAGTTTTGGCAGGAAGTGATATTCAAATAATCTTGTCTTTTGTTTGCACTGTGTGAAGCAGGATAATTGGTGTGCGTTGGGATCAAGAAAGCCTGACAAACTAAGTAAAAATCCATACTCATATATGATACTGAAGCTATAGTCCTGTTCTTTGATTAAAGCATTCTTCTATTTTTGTAATGCAGCAATCTCGCACTTCATTTATATGTTGCCTTTTTGTCACATGCTACTTTTTTAACCAAATTCAGACCAATCTGTGTTGTCTTTAAGGCTTTAATACCTGCAAGAGACTTGGCAAAACATATACAGACTATTAACTGAATAAACTAGCAATAAATATATAATTGCAGTCCAAGGTAAAAACATTTTTTGTGATTGTTCTTACCACTGAACAAGATTAACAGCTGTAAAAACCTAATTTAACAGATTTGAGCACGATAAGGGTGGTAGTTCTACCTGATTGATAAGAAATGTATGATCCGTTTCTCTGTGGGCAAGTCCAGTTTGTTAGCAACATCTCCACAGACTGATCAGAGTTAGAAGGAGAGATCACATTTCTCCAGTTTTAGCATCATTTCATTGGCACCCTGTAAAATCTAGGATACATTTAATAAATATATATTTTAAAAATGTAAAGCTTTAAACAATCAGGTGGCATCATATATTAGAGATGTCATTAGTCCATATGTTCCATAACAGAACACGTCACTCTCAGACTGCAGGTCTGCTTGTGGTTCCCAGAAATTCTAAAAGTAGAATTGACCTTTCGCCGAGCCCCGCCCCCCTTAGTTACTGTTGCTACGTCCATCAAAAACAATCAGCGTGTCAGATTATCATGACTGGAATAGGTATTTCCGTATGTCAGTGATCTTTTCTGGAGAAAAACCTTTGCGACATCCTCCAAATCGAACCAGCCTTGATCTCCTTTCTTTCTCCAAATCAGTTCTGCCGAGTGGCGTCAGTCCGTTCGCAGCCAACCTCCCTTGCAGCCGGAGAGCACTCCCAGCTGCCAGCACCTCTAAAGCTCACCCCACCAGTCAGCAATCCCGAGCCGGCTCACGATCATCCGTGGTTGGAAGGCGCCACCTCTCAGGACACTCCTTAGCACCGAGCTCCCCCTGACATATAGTTAGTAGTTAGTAGATGTGGGCGCACCGCTTTACCATCTTGTTTTGAATTAACGTTTGTCGGACCTGCTCACATAGTAACGGTTGTGTGATTGGTCAATGGCCATTTTGGGGGTGGGGCCAGCGAAAGGTCAATTAGTGGCAGAGCTTTCAGTTATCAGGCTCCAGCTTCCACTGTTAATCTGTGAGGCAGACACCTTGTGTACTTTTATTAATACAAATAAAACTTTCCATTTTGCACAATGCTGTAATTAGTGTTAGCTTAGTTTATCCTGATCCATCCCTTTAGTTATGCTGCTATAGGCTTAGCCTGCTGGAAGACATACTGACCACATTTATTCACTGTACTCTCTTTATAAATAATCTGGTACTCTTAATAGAGTTTTTAAAACTCATGCTAATCTGCAAACCCTTCAGGTTTATCCATCCATCCATTTTCTTCCACTTTTCCAATGGGTTGCAAAGGCAAGAAGACCAGGAGGAGAACCACGATTTCCCTCTAACTGGCAAAACACTCCAGGTCTGGAGCATTTCAAAGTGTTTCCAGGTCAGAAAAGACATATATCCCCTCTAGCAACTTCTGAGTCTGCCCTGAGGTCTCGTTATTCCAGAATGAGAGTAAGTAAAGAGATACCTGATTAGATGCCCACAACACCTCAACTGGGATTTTCAACTAATTGTATATTTCTTTAATGAAAACGTGGCTTGTTAGGGCAGCAATAAGTCCAAACGGGCAAATGTTTTATCATCTAGAAATTGTTGTTGTTGTTTTTTTTTAATTGTTTATTGCGACAGTTATTGATCTTGCATCATGTTCTGTTAAGTCATGACACTTTGCTCTGAACGTTCGTTTTGACAAGTCTTTAGAACACAGGCAAGCAATGCAGGCTCAGATTTGTCTATTATGTTCTCTGTTGAAAAAATAAAAAGTCTATAGAGTTCATCACCTCAGAGCTGTAATCCTCAAACCAACGGGTGTTATTTTGTAAACTAAG
Source organism: Pachypanchax playfairii (assembly GCA_006937955.1). NCBI lineage: Eukaryota > Metazoa > Chordata > Actinopteri > Cyprinodontiformes > Aplocheilidae > Pachypanchax > Pachypanchax playfairii. Next base: position 1,054,059 of record SSNP01000130.1, read on the forward strand.
TCCAGCTTTTTTTTCATATCGCATGTAGGCACCATCCTGGAGGAATGGATAAATATAGAGGCTCTAAAACTGTAAATTCCAGGAAAGGGAAGCAAATTAACCTGAAAGAAATTGACCTCTAAGTGCACCTGGTTCTCTGTCATTCAGACTCATTACCTCAATCTGGGAATCTATTTAGCATGATTAGATGGTTGGACTTTTAATGACAGCTCTGCATACTTTTTACCACAAACTCTCTAAAAGCTTTGAGTGGTCTTACTTGCCACTGCAACACTTGAGGCCACTCATGGATGCTGTCAGCTCAGATATTAAAAGCAAAATGTAGCCCTTCAAGTACAAGTTAGCACACACGTAGCATAGACTATCAGTGTGTTGTCGAAGCACATTTCTAACTTTGTGTCAGCTTTTAAGCTTCTGCCTCGAACTGCTCACTCTGATCTTGCTGCGAATTTAAAAAGCTGAGAATCAATGTCACTCAAAAAGCACTTTCTTCTTACTGCTATGCTGTAAAATACAGTTTTAGCTTGGATTTTTCGTTTTCTCGCTGGTCACATCTGCATTGTGCAAATGCAGTGCAGTGTGCTTTGCAGTGCTTGCAACACCCTTGTTGTTTCTGTTCAAAAATTTCAATAATTCATAATCTCATTTGATTGCTAAGTGGAATTATTGTCCTGAAAATCTGATCGATATATCCTTTTTAGACACCTTTTTAGGAATAAAAAACAAGTTCCTTAACAAGATGCTGAAAATCCTGACAGTTCCCCGTCATCCAGAGTTAATGTTTTATATTTAAATAATTTAGCAAGTGATTGTCAGTGTCATGATTAAATATTTGAATAGACTCTATCCTCTTCTTAGAAAACACTTTAAACCGGGCCTAAAGGACAAGCTGATGTCTTACTGATGTTACAACTCTTAGCCTGTGAATGAGGTTGTAACAACACCATAAAAATCCTCATATGAAAAGACAAACCAGATTGCCAGCTCATGGCATGTGATGTAGTGTTGTATATTCTGTGCTACCAGTGGAGGAATTTCAAAGTCACAATTCAATCAGTTCCAAGCAAAAAATAAGGACTTTTTTTGTTTGTTTTTTCCGCAGACGTAATAATATGTTTATTAGGAGTGTAACTGTACACAAAAATCACGGTTCAGTACGTATCTCGGTTTTGAGGTAACTGTTCGGTTCATTTTGGGTACAGTAAGTGAAAAAAAAAACAACATAAAAATGGCTTTTTGTTTAATTTTCAACTTTTGTATGTTTTCTTATAAAATGAAACATTAAAAAATAAGGAAACATATCAAAATAGGAATAAAAATAGAATACTGCTTAACTCACCAAACAGGAGACCTTAAAGATAAAGGATGGTCTTATATGAGGTTCAAGCTCTGGCTACTTGTTTACATCAGCCATGACGTCTGCTAGAGGAAATCCTCACGCATCCAGTGCTGACAACAAACTTCGAGTCCACCACTGAAGATGCTCTGCGCACAAAACAAACCTGTTAACTAGCTGTAACCGGATCGGTAAACATCTGCACGGATGTACAACGGTTCGTATGAAGGCGTGTTCTGTTACACCCCTCAGCTCATGTATTTACTTCAATGTGTTTGTGCAGCTCCACTGCGCGTCTCTCAGTACAGAGTCCGTGCGGAAACTCGCAAACTTTCTTCTGCTGCACACTAATAATACATTTAAGGAAAAAAATACACCGAAATGGTGCGCAAGTGGACCGAACCGAACGGGCCAAACCGAACTGTTTAACACATACCCGTGAACCGTTACACCCCTAATGTTTATCTGTCATTTGTTGAATGTCAGAATGTGAATCAGAATCAGGTTTATTCAGCCAAGTCATGTTACACACACAAGTTTGTGTGAATTCTCAATCATCCAGGTCAAGTTTTTAAAAATGGCAATTGGATTTCTTTCTATTGCTTGAAAACTGAACTGAAGAAGCCTTTTGGATGAAAAGTGAAATGTTTTTAAGTAATAAAAGAGAAGTCCAGTTACTTCTTAAGTTATACACACGAGGAGTTTTGCTCCAGCTCACGTTTCTTCTTGTACTTATAGACAGAAGATAAATAGACATTGTTCGAAATAATACCCACACAATCAGCTTTAGAACTATTCTTCTCACACCTGTGCAGTCACTTGGCTTCCTAACAACATTCAATCAGCATAAAAAGACTCCAAGTAACACAGCACTTGAACACATGAGAGGGACTACTGTCACTCACCAAGCCAAAGATGAAGGAAATCAGTCTGGAGCTCAGAAAGATGATAATAGAGGCTCATGATGAGGGGGGAAGACTACACGCCATTTCCAAGAGATTCACAGAGTCTAGAATTGCTGTACGTTGAATCACTGCCAAGGAAACAATTTCTAGAAATAAACCTGTTTGTAAGCAGAAGATTTTGAGAACTCTGTAGAGGAAAATAGTCAGATGTCACCAAGGAACTCTGGACATTTACCAAGATGATTGTTGCTGACTTGGACTCTTCTGGATTTGATGTTCCAAGGAACACCGTTGTGAGGGCTCGTCATCGTGGTGGTCCACCGTCCTAGAAAAAACCAGCATGTGGTCATCGGAGCAATTGGGGCAGTTACCCCCAAACTGGAGGAGAGGCTACAGCAGATCCCAGGAAAAACATCCATCTCAGTCCAGAAAAGGGCAGTCCTGGAAACAGCAAAGATACTGCACAGAACCCTCAAGTTCCCAGATCTCTGGTATAGGATCCGAGCTTGAAAGGAAGAGAAACTGCCACTCACACACACATGAAATATAAGAAAACAACTTAGTCAGCACATCAGGACCAAAGAACCATTCATCCGTCTGTGTTCATGTGTGACCTTCAATCCACTCGCGCTTTCAAAAATGTCTCAAGAATGAAATATAATGCATTAGATCTCACAGAGGTACTCTGATAGAAGTGTCTGGTGCCAAAATTTATATGCAGCTCGCTTCATTTTTAGTCAGACCAAAACAAATATTCCTTACTTATGTTTTGCTGTTCGCCATTAATATATGGCACACTGGTTAAACACACATGTCACATCTCCTTTGTATTTTTCTAGTGAGAAAAGAACTTCCACGTCAAATTTTTTTGTGGATACTGCATAAGCACACACATGCACACACTCACAGGTGCACACATCATTATAGCATGGCTCCAACATATGAGGCTATTTCAGTGACAGATCTCTGCTTAGCACTCTTCTGTCATCAGCTCTGTCATATCGCATTGTTGCCATGACGACCACCGCACAATGTCAAGAAAGGGACGTAAAGGAAAAAATATCGGACCTATTCTGCAGCACCCCACTTGTTTTAAATGACACTGATTTGACAAACATGGTACAGACTGCATGTGCAAGTGCACTGCACTAATTCATGGAAATAGGAGAAGTCCAATAATCTCTGACAGGTGGAGTCTTCTTTAACAAGCACTGAAAGTGCCGTACAGTGACGGGATATAGATTTTAACTAACATTGTAACAGTGAAAACCTACGTACCAAACTACATAATCAGCATGTTATTCTGCTTTTTGAAGATGAGGAGTTACTAACTCGTGTGCACTCAAGTATTTATTGTAACAAATCCTAGTTGGATTATTCAAATACACATAAGAAACTCTTTTTTTTTTCAGAAGAAGACATTTTCCAGAAATCCATCTGACATGTTTGTGACACATTTTGGTCAAAAAAAAAAAAAACACTGACAGACAGTGAAACTGTTCTTCTTTTCAGGGAAGAGTTTCAGGTGCAGAGTGCAGACTCTTGACTCCACTCTACATCCTCTTTCAGCAGGTTCTGTTCCTTTTGAGACTGATTGTATTCAACAACCCTCAGAGCACATAATTACCTAATGAGAGCTCGTCATGTAAAAACTAGCAGATATCAAACTAACTTCCTGTCTGGCAATTTGTCTTCTCACAAATGTACATTTCCTTTGTTTGCAGTTTGATCGTGGTGCTAATCTGTTTTTACAGACGTTTATTTTGTTTGTTTGTTTATTTAGTTATAGATCAGATGGCAAAATCACATTTCCTACTTTCCTAGATTCCACCATTTCTCTGTGTTTATTCTAATATTCATGGTTGAAAATATTTTAGTTATGGAAATAATGTTTTATGTTGTTTAGTTTTGTGAAACAAATCCTCAAAATATAATTGCTTTTCCAATTAAGATGTGCAAAATAAATGTAAAAAATCTGAATCATTCCCTCAGTCCTTTTTCATGTGACTTTAAATGCAGATTTTAAATTTATGTTATATGGAAAACCAATTTTCTAAAAGTAATTTTTTTCTGTGGGATTTTCAGGGTATTTATTTCCTGTTTCTTACATTCAGTGTGGTTTTAATTTGATTATATTATTATTAGTTCAGTGTTGCCTGGTTTCATGCTCATTGTTTTCCTTTGCGCCTCTTCATTTGCTCCACCTGTTCTTAATTCACCTGCATGCATTTAGTAATCAAGCCTCCCACTGTGCATCTAAGCCTCCTTTTCTTTGTTTCTTCAGATCCTCTGTTCCCGTCTTGTTATTCTCTGGTGCTATTTCAGTTCCAGTTCCCAGTATTTTTGTAGTTTATATTTGTCCAGCTTTATATTCACTTTAGTGCCTGTCTGCTGCTGCTACTTCTGGGTCTACTAACAACATAAAATGTGACAAAAAAGCAAAAACAGACAACATAATTTCCCACTTTAGAGGTTCAGAAAATCCTTCAGAATTTAAGGTTGAAGTTGGGCAGAGATTAGAAGGATGGCTCTGGATTATTTCAAGCTGATGTGGAACTGTGGAAATGCATCTTCTTGCAGTTTATAGGTGAACAGGATTAAATATTTTCACACTCAGGGAGATCCAGGTACAGTGGGTGTTTTTTTTTTTTTTTTGGTTTTGTGAGTTCAAAGCAATTTCAGACGCCCAAAGATACAAAACGCGGTCCTTAACGTAAATTTATTCTCTTGGCTAAGCTTTGAATAAAGTCTTCCCCTTTCTTTCACCAGCTGAGGACACTTGATTTCCTTTTTGTCTGATGATATAAAAAAATAAACAGGATGAACTGAATGAAATCAAAGGAAGTCCAGAGTCAGAAATAAGACACGATACATTTACTTTCAGTGAAAATCTGAATCACTTTTTTTTTTTCAAAACTGTAAAATGCAGGACTTTGCTCAGATTTTCAGTCAATAACGTCCATGTAGCTACAAAAAATGTGTCTGTTAGCGCTTTTACAAAAGCAGTTCCTCTCCAATCCTCATTGGCGTTGTAAAGACTGAGGCCATCTGATCCTTTGATCCCTTTGACCTCTGCCAGTGAATGTAAGAAACTTTGTGTTCAGCCTCCTTGTCCTATTTTTTTTAAATTAATTTTTTGTATCATTACTTGAATTCCATTTTGAATCATCTTGTAAAAACTATAATATCTCTAAGATGGAACAAATATCTACATATAAGTAAACCTTGCTCTTTTGTTTTTTATTATTATTGAAGACTGGTGCTTCTAGCCTTTTACGATCCTTTTGTTTTGGATATTGCAGGATGAAATGAGTGTGATGGCCCATCTTCTTCTCATAAAACCATTTTTATGTCCATCCAGGGGACAGTAAATTTTTTTATTTGTTACTTTGGACGAAGATGGACAACAACATGGCAGCAAAGGCACAGCCAGTCAGTCGGGTAATCCATCATATTTATTTGTGGGCGTAGGTCATTTTAGTGGAATATATTTCAACAAATATTTTGAAATAATGTGAATTAAAAAGCAAAATATTAGAACATTTAACCCCTGAGGTGATGTGGCAGGGTAAAGGTAAAGTGGTCATGCAGAGGGTGTCTGGTTCAAATCTGGGAAGTGTCCTTCCTGGACTTTGAATGGAAGTACAGAAAAATAATAAGAGATTTCTGACAAATAAAAAGGCTGTTAGCTATAAAATAAAAAGCTTAAAGGAATAAAAAAATTTACAGTTTCAACTTTTGGGGTGCAGAGACTGAACAGAGCCTGGAAACTTGGAGGAAAGCTTGGAGGAAATAAAACAAGGCTGAATTTCTTCAACCCTGAACATTTACATTTTTTTTTTTTTTTTGTATTATTTATAAGATCATTACTTTGCACATAAAACTTCTCACTTTATGTTACACTTTAAAACCATGGAGGACTAAAACAAAGTGACAAAGATGATCATTTTTCTTCGTTTTTGTGTGTGTTTGTGTTTTTGCTTTTCACTTGAAATATTTAACTTTTTTGTACAGAATGGTAAACATTTACATTTATGTCTAAAAATGTAAATGTTAGTTTGAAAATCAAAATTAATATCAGCTTACTTTTCATAAAATCATACAATCTAATAGATATTTAACTGCTATTCATTTAGTGTGCAAGCGGTGCTATTAATTTTACAGTGAGTCATTCTGTGATTAAAGAAATCAGAAACTGGCTTGATCTATAGATTTTACCCTCTATAGATTTGTGCTCTTTGGGAATTGCCAATTTACTGTATGTTCTTCAATCTACACCTTTTAGTGAACATATTGACTGAGGGGACAACCGCTGCCTGTTAGTATCACACAGTAGTGCCTCTGAATCAATACAGAGAACATGTATTCTGGTCCGTGTTGCTGTGAATTTCAGCATTCAGAGATTTCTTGTCTTATACAGCAATTATAGCTTTAAAAAAAAGTGTTACAAAAGCACGAAGGAAGGATTTTGCTCTGGTTTCTGAGCACAATGTCTCCAGCGAACAAAATGAAATGCTATAAAAAGAAACACAGAAGGATGTCATCTCATTAGGATTTTTTGGGGTGCTTTTTCTAACCAAAAGCCTTTGTTTTCAGGGTTTTTGCTTCCCAGCACACCTCCAGTTGGCACACTGACTCAAGCAGCACCCAGATATGTATGAGCATAAGGAGGATAAAGGAGACAATGGCCACTTCCTTATCTTCTTCACAGGCAGTTGCTTGTCCTTCAGTTAGGATTAGATAGGAGAGGTATCACCTCACCAGCAGCTGGAAGCAGGAAAGGAAACGGCACAAGACATGGCGGACCACACTTTAAGTTCAGTGGTGTATGACTAATCTTCAGTCTTCTGACCATGCATGCGCTGTCTCTTATATTTCTTTATCGCCATGGGAAGACAGATTAAGAATACGTTAATTCACAAAAACCCAGTTGATCTACTGATAAAATCCAAGGAGGTGCATGTGCAAAAGATGTTGGAGGGAAAGAACAAGAGGTGGAAAAAATATCTTTTTATTGAAGGATTTTTTTCCAGGTCATAAAAATGATCATTAGGTACAATGTAATTATGGTTAGTGTATATTTGCATAAGAAGATACTTAAGAGCTTGGTTATTAAAATCTCAGTAGGCTCAGCTGTTTTATTGTTTAAATGCTTTAGTTGGGCTTAAAATTAATGTTTTTCAGGCTCAAACATAGATGATGATATAGAAATGTTAAAACAAATCCCAAACTGTCATTGTTAACAAAAGGAAATGACAAAGAAGTGGGGAAAAGGAAGAAAAAATATTTTCATGACACCCAAAGTAAACTAAGGAACATTGTTTTGAATTGCCCGTTAATGTCTAAAAAAAAAAAACTATAGAATTTATTTTACTAGGTGGTCAATTAAGGAGCCATTTCCCAAATAAAACAAGAAGAGCTAATATCAGTTTTCACTTTAAGACAGTTTCCTTTAAATATCAAAGAAATTGAGATGTTATTTAGGGTGAGCAAGGCAACAAAAAGAACAACAATAAATAAAGTAATTTAAAACAAAAAAAATAACTCTTAAAATGTTTTTGATAAATATTTCTCAGCAACAATTAAAGTTCTACATGCAAGAGCAGAGTGTAAAATTTTTGCCGAGGTCTATTCTATTTGTCTGTGTTGTGGGTTATTGAGCGACCCAGTAACGTGGAGTGTGCATGCTTGGCTGAGCATAGCTGCAGTCCTTATCCATAAAGCCGAGGGATGATGTGTCCTTGTGCTTCTCCATCTGCCTTTGAAGTTTTAGGTCAAGTCGGTCTGTGAAAGTGTCTGCGTGTGCATGTGTTTGGAGAAGGTTGGCCTTGTGCCTCTCTGTAATCCTGTTAAGCACCTGGACAATAGGAGAACAGCTGGTTTGGGCTTCCTGTGCTCTGCAGCATGAGGTTTGAGGAGAGGATTTTGTGCATTCAGATAGAGGAGGAATAATAGAAGAGGAGCAGCACTACAATGAACCAATCTGATTATCCTTGGATCCATATTCTATTCTATTTTCCCGTGTCTGTCTGTCTTATGTGTCTTCGTCCATCCTTGCCTCAGGTCGCCAGTTGTACTCTATATTTGTCCTGTTGCTTCATTCATCCTCACAGTTCAATACTTGCAGAGATGTTGTGGAAAGTTTAAGCGGCCTGTTAGTGCTATTAGTCCAACAGTAAGAGCAGGTAGCAGCAGGGGAAGACTTCTCTAATCAGTTTTATTGGAGCTTTGCTATTGGGTTAACACAACACGGACAGTACTAGAGCCCAGCGGCACTTCAGTGTAAATGTGTGTGTCTGAGAACAGACGGGGGTAATCTGTGTACGTTTACACCTCCAGGCTAAGAGATCATATTGTCTCTTCGTCTCTCTTGTGTCAGTGTGGTCACACGTTTTGAGTCAAAGACGTGTAGCAGATGTGATCCAGTTGGTTTTGATGCTGTGCGTGAAAGACTTCAGCCATCTCAACATATTCTTACATGTATATGTTCTGTACATACACAGCAAAACTATATGAAGAACAGACTGTAGCCCTAGATGCACGTTTTAGTTTAGTCGGCCATTCTTTGGCGTTCTTTTCAAATCAATCCATTGGGGTTCTCAATGCAAACATCCTACAAATGTCACAAATCCAGGTTGGAGCCTCCCTGTTTTCCATCACTTCATGAACATTCTGCCTGTTAGCCGTCATCAGCAATATTGCACTCACCTGTGTTTGGTTATGGCTCTGATCCTGCTCCTTTACTCCGCCCTATTTAACTGGTGTTCTGACAGCAGTCAGATCCAAAGATAGTCTGCCTTCTTCGTTCCAGCACCTTGTTCCTGTTACTGTCCCTATTGATCATTGAGTCTACCAACCATGGACTCCCTACTGACCAGTCCTGTGCTTGACCTGCCATGGATTGCTCTCACTGTGCTTAAATGATAACCGGATTATCCTTCTGTTAGGACCATGGCTGTGTCTGCACCCATGGAGGATTCTTGCTAATTGACATGATCAGCTCAACGGACCTCAGCAGTACTGACACACACTTTTGTTTTGGGGGATTCTAAAGATTGCAGCCAATGGATTTGACTTATGAAGAGGATCATTGTTGTTGATTGAAGAAGAGCAATATTTTGTTTAGACAGTAGAAGAAAAGAAAATCTTAGTGTTTTGACTCTGATTGTAAACCGATTTTGCTGTTGGCCTCTGTGCCCTGAAAATGACGTCACTATCATCTCTTGTAATCGTATTACTTACTTGTTGTGTTTCCCTCTTGTCTGCCCCTGAGAGTTGTCAGCCCTGCTGACTCCCGATCTGGATCCTGTGGATAGAAAGAGAATACCGTTCCCATTCCTGGTGACGTCATCTCTGTTGTCTTCAATCCTCATTTCCTATTCATCACTCTAATTCTGCAATCACAGGGTAATATTTCTGTCACCAGTTCATGAAAGATCACTTAGTACAGCCATCCCAAGTACGTACCTCTCTTCTTTTTATACCACAGAAGAACAAGTCCCGTCCACCAGAGTGTTGCTGCCATCACTCTACGTTATTACCTGTTATTCATTTTAATAAGGTTATTAACACTAGCATTACTGGAAATATAAGTCCCACTGAGGTGCCTGAACTAACCCCCATTATTTGGACAAAATGTAAATGTAGTCAGCACTCATTTACCTAAGACAATCCGGGGAGCTTTTCAAGAAGGGAGGGAGATTATTTTGCGACAGTTCACCAACTGCAATACTTTTGGATTAACAAGATATTCTTTTTGTAATTCATTATGTAACTAACTTGTGGCATAATATAAAATAAATACAAAATATTTACTTCACACATCAGTGACCATCCGCTGACTATACTAAAACACTGAGTTCATGGAAAAAAGATGCTTTTGTACAAGTTTGGTAAATTTAGTGAGAAAAATATTCAATAACAGTCAACATGATGTCACAAGATCAGTGCAGCACAGTATGCTGTTGGTGCTGATTTTGATCATCTGTACACATTTCACTCGTAACTGAATTGCAAGTTTCAACCCAAGTTGATTGTCCATGGGGTTTAGCTAAAAATATACCTTTGTACAATTTTGACAACTTTGATCTGTTGAACAGAGTCATGTCCAAACAAAACAAACTACAACAAGTCTAAAATGTGTTTTTCTATTACAAAAGCAACCAATAGAATGAATTTTAGGTTTATGTGCTAGTGTAGTTAAGTATTTGAACAATATTAAAGTTTAAGAATTAAAGAACTGATTCATGTCCTTAATCATGTTTAAACTGGATCAAGATGGTAGATGGACCAACATTATCGCACAGTCACATGACTGACTGGATATAGAAATCCTCAGAAGCATTTTATCACACTGGCGACCAAAAGACCATTTTTAAATGTAGTAAAACCTCCAGGATCCACAAGTTGATTAAGTGAAACTGTTTAAGAAAATCTAAAGTGGTTTCCCAACGCTTGAGGACAAATCCACTCTTATGGGCTACTTGACCCTGCATGTCTAATGTCTAGTGAGGTCAGCTGGTTGGTTTTGCTGCATCTCTGGTTGTCACATCTACGTTGTATTATACACTTAGCTAAGCATTGTGCCTGTAGTTGTGTAGTTTCAGGAGTTTAGAAAGGACTGTAAAACATTATTTGACTTTGTAAACATGAAATTGTGAATTTGTGTATGTAGTACTACCTCACACTGCTCGACTCCTCAATGAGAACATAATTAAGATGGGACTTAAAAACAAATCTGTCTACTACTAAGTAATGAGTGATTTTTATCTTTTGCTCCTTTTGTGTTCCTCTGTATTTTTCTAAATGGATCCTGGTTTAGCTGCTTTGTCCTTTCTCTCTTTTTTTTGTAGATTGGCAGCTTTTGTTTTGTCTTAAAACAGCATTCATACTTCGATAATTAAATGACTGGGATCTTTGCAGCTCTTTTTATTTTACAAAGTATGTCATTTAGCTGGAACAGCCAGTATCGGGAGACAATGAGCGGAGGAGAGAAAGCTGATGTGAGTGTTGAACCTGAGCATTGGCCTGCTGCAAAGTAATAAGACAACAATGAATAGTTAAAATGTAATTAATGGAACAAAAATTCTGAAAGGGATGCTGCTTTTCAATTACTATTATGTACCATTATTTCCCCTCGGCCTTTAGCTTCATGATGTAAGTAGCGCTCTAATTGTGTTTTTATCGAGACAAATGGTTCAGACTGTTAAATAATGTATGGCTATTGAGGGTAGTGTGTGTGGGGGGGAGCCTGGAGCTCTTCTCATGCCATTGGCTTTGGGATGACGCTCAGCTGGCTGCATTGGCAGAAATGCTGCCATTTTGCATTTGACCTTTGAAAACATTCAGAGCCATCAATAAATCTTTTCAGAGGAATGTATTATCCCTACAGGTGGTTGGGAATCTCTTTGTGACAGTTGTCATTTCAGATAAACTGGACAAAGTAGAAGTATAAAACCAAAAGTGGGGATGTCTGGCAAAGACTAAAGACACATGCTTTCAATATCAGTGTGCTTTAACCCAACTTTACAAAGTGAATTAAGTAGAAAGTTTGAATAGATAACTTGTTTAGTGGTAGCATTCTTGCAACCTATGAGCAAAGACCAAGGACCTGGTCCTTGACAAAGACTAGTCTGTTCTAACTGAGGCTTTAGCCTTTGATTATCTTGGTTAAAAGAATTTGTTCTGATCTCACTGCCTGCTGTGGCTAAAAATGAACCATTTAGTACCTTCATAAGACATGTTAATTTATGGTTCACAGCTCATGTAGAAATGTGTAAAGTGGTCCATTTTCATTACAGCCAAATAGGACATTTGCCAATTTGAGGTCTAGGGTTTTCCTTTGAAATGCAACAATTTCCCTCCCCAGCAGACCTGTTTTGGGGTTAACTTTTGACAGACTGGCTCATTTCGATGACAGACTTCACTGTGAAATATGAAATGCCTAATGCAGTTGTTTGAAGCCTGCGTCAGCCCTTCTCACCTCAAAGTTGTCCTGTCAGGAAATGTATTGAGCATGCAGCCTTACATGTATGACACCATTTGCTGCCATTATTGCCAGTGCTGTTCTCAAACATCAAAGATAAAGTCCCATTTTGTTTTGGAAACCCTGCAGTTTCTTTTCTCCAGAATCCAAATTCCACATCAGTCAAAGTTATGCAAGTCATTTTGGTATTCTATGGGAAAACTGGTCTGTCCAGTGGCTCATTTCCACAGGAGAAGTGATACAGGGTGATGAAATGGAAGGGAAGGCCAGTTGAAAATATGATGAAATGTGTGTGACTCTAGAAATGAAAAACGTAGGCAATAAATGAGCATAGAGATGATGTCACATGTATAGATTCATTGGGTCCAGGAGTCTCAAACTGATGATTCTATTTCCCACTGATTTAATTTAAAACCGCTTTTATATGTAATTGCTGTATACTGTCTTAGAAATTGGCTTGTATCCCCTTTTAATTACATATTAAAATGAAATGCTTTTCATCTTTGCGTTAAAAGGCTTTAGCTGCACTATCTTTACCCGATCTGCAGTGGTTATATTAGCTTCTGTTTTTATGGTCTTTATTAAAACTGGTTTATGGTAATGTGGCCATCAAAGAGTTTGATTCACGCTCAACTACTCTAGTGTCTCTTGTGTTGAAACGGTTTTGTTAACTTTTACTGTCACTTCATCGGAAATCATAGTTCTCCTGCTGCACCTTTACATCGGTTAACCTCCTCTAAAGTCCTTTCGTCTAGGCTCCCAATCCTGAGCAGGCATTCAGTAAGCTCAAGCACCCATTCGTCAATCCCCAGACACCACGACTACCAGTTTGTGGTTGAGACTGATGTTTCTGATACTCACATCAGGGCCATCCTCTCTTTCAACTTCACCCAGGTGCCTTCTTCTCTTAAAGGCTTTCACCCGCTGAACAAAATTATGTGGGTAACCTCTAACTTCTAGGGGGAGTTTTGCCGCAAGAAGATTGAGGGCATTGGTTGGAGGGAACTGAGCAACCTTTTCAAGTTTGAACAGACTGTTCACAGAAAAAGTAATGTTTTTGTGCACCATGCCACTTGTCTCTGTCCTGCAGCCTTGCAATCTGCCATTGTTCTCACCTGGCATTTTGCTCGTCAGTCAGTTTGCTTCTACCTGTTCTCCTCCCTTTATAGGCAGTGTCAGAGTAGAAGCAAGGGCATGGTTTGTTTAGGTTGTACATCTTGGTCCTTGAATACACAAGGACAGCCAAGAGACTGAATCCCTGTCATGCCAGGTAGGCATTATATTTGGACTGAGGGCTACACTCCAACCATAGGTTATCAGAAGGTAACGAGGAGGAGGAATGCATCCTTCTGACCAGGGTCAAGCTGGGAGTTACCAAGCGTCCATTTAAGGGGCCTTTAACAGAAGCTTTCAAGATAGAACTGCATTAACTTGCCCCCTCCTACTACATGCCTTGCTGGTTATTCATTTGTTCCTCCCTTCTTCTGTCTCCCTTCTTTTGTAGTTTATAAGTATCAACCACCTATTCTCCAGTCAAGAGAGAGAAGCTGGTGTCCTCTCCACTCACAGTTCTGCTATGCAGCGCATCCGGTCTTCTTGTAAGATCCAATTTGGAGGGTTCAGTGGATCTTCAGTTCCCAGAAAGGGGGCAGGTGGCTCAATTATCTGGTTGACTGGGAGAGCTCAGAGAAATGCTCCTGGGTTTCTACACATCTTGAACCCACCATGATTTGGAGGTTCCAGTACAACCGCCAAGATCAGCCATCTAGAGGTCCATCAAGAGCCGTACTTTGAAGGGGGTACTGTCGTGGTTCAGGCTCATAGTAATCAGGCTCATTCGGCTCACCTGATCCTGACTCATCAGCCCCATCACTCTCATCTGGTCCCAGCCTGATACAAGCCTTGTTTTGCCAAGCCTTCATCACCAGATTGGTAGTATTGTTTAGTGCTTCTCATCAGACATACATCTTGTTTCTCATTGTATACTCTGGAGAGTGGCTCTTACGCTCACTAGTCCTCGGCCCCCTTTCCTTGCAGCTAGTGTAGTCTTCTACTATCTGCTATTGTTCATTCAGAGAGTGAATTCTTTTATGTTCTTGTCAGACATGTGGTAGAGCACATTTTAATCCTAGGGATTTATGAAGCATACACCATATTTTAGTGAAAATAACCACCTAAACTTATAAATTTGATTCATTTTGATTTATAATGAGCCAGTTGATGACAAAGGTCATTTCAAGAAACTGTACAGACATTTGTAGTCCGATTCATACTAAAAATAATTAGTATCTAAGGAACTTAAACTGAAAATAATTTAAAATACCAGCATGTTAGAATAATAAAAAAGTTATTGCCACAAATTACTAAAAAATGGCAAGAAGAGGGGGTTTATATTGATTTTCCTTGATGTGGACATTAGAAGGTCAATGTTTGACAGTACAAATGTGTGTGTTTGTAAAGAATAATGTCAGAATAAAAATTGTTAACACAAAGTTGGAAAAATCTTGTGCAAAAGAAGGGCTACAAATATTCAGCAAAGAATAAAATGTAAAATAAGTCTTAGATGAAAATTTGCAGAGGTCAGTGGAGAGAGCAGTGACCTCATCACAATATAAGACGTCATAGGAATCCTAGGAGACCAGGGCTGCACTTCTCAGACTGCACCATTATGATCCTTATACCTGACTGGTGAAAAGGACAATGAGATAGCCTATATTTACCCTCTGGTCACTGGCAGTCACAAAAAGTTGTTATACCTCTTGACATAAGCCCTCAATTTATCACTCCATTTTGCCTATAAGTACTAAAGATTTCAACTAGAAATGACATTTTGCTGTAATTTGTCCACAAAAGGAAATTGGCCATCAGCTGGTATAAAATCTATTTTTCATCAACTGCTGTAAATGCCTCATTAACTGTATATTATTAACCATGAACTCTAAAATTCCAGCAAACTAGTCTTTGCAGGATGGGTTACATTTCTTGCTTGTGCAGATATGTACAATATCAGTATTTTGCAACCTTCCAAAATACGTTGAATAGAAGCAGATCTGAAGCTTATCACCTACTTATTACTCACTTATTTGTAATAAATCCACAAGGCTACGAAGCATTGCCATCGCTGCACTTTTAATTGACCTCCTCAGCATTTCTGTATGCTTCCTCCCTCCTCTGCCTTCCTGCCTTTTACTCCTGAAGAGATGAGCCAGTAAGGCTGCAAGTTGATTGGAAGCAAATCAGTCTGTGTTTCTTCCCGTGTGTCAGCGCAGTCCGGTGCCCTCGTCTTGAGTGCAGGAAGGGAGAGAGGAAGCATGTGTTGAAGTACCGCCATTGACTGAAAATCTATGGCAGCCACTAAACACCGCTCTCCGAAACACGGTGCTGAGTGCAAAAGGCTGTTTGATTGAATTCAAATGAGATTGATTTCCATGCCAAATCCATTTGTTTAACGCGAGCACTGACAAATAGCCCTCTCACTGATTTCATGAACTGCGGGGATGGCATTTTAGCTGCTGTTTGAGGTTTTGCATTCTCACTAGAAATACACACCACATGCACAGCAGTATGCCATAACTTATACACAGTGATGGAGATGTTCAGTCACTGAATCTTTACAAGTTAAGCCCAGTTCACTCCCTTCACCCCCCCCCCTCCCCTCCTTCCCCCTTAACAGCCAATGAGGATGCTGTGTATTCATGAGCTGAAGTGGGAGCAGGCATGGGTAGGCAGCCTGCCACAGGAGGAGGTGTGTCTCTGTGAGCCAAGAGTGTGTGCACGAGCAAGTGTGCTCACACTGAGAGAGGAGGTGGAGGAGTGAAGAGTGTATGTAGGCATGCAAGTGAGAGTCGGGAGGAGTGACGGGAAAGACGGGAAAGGGAAGACAAGTGCGTGTTACTTAGCTGATTAGTGACTTTTACACTTACCATAAACATACTTAGGATTAAAATCTAGTGAAACACGCGTGTCTGCGCCTTGCTCAGAGCGGGATCTCTGAGGATACACAGATGAGAAAGAAGAGT
Source organism: Pachypanchax playfairii (assembly GCA_006937955.1). Classification (NCBI taxonomy): domain Eukaryota; kingdom Metazoa; phylum Chordata; class Actinopteri; order Cyprinodontiformes; family Aplocheilidae; genus Pachypanchax; species Pachypanchax playfairii. The sequence goes on from SSNP01000130.1 coordinate 1,070,304, forward strand.
GGGGGAGCCAAGGAAGAGGAGCCCGAGTGTGCATCGCCCTGGGGGGAGCTCACACACACCACAGAACACGCACACACTCCAGCGGGCACTCGGCACTGTTTCCCTGACAACTAGAATGGGCTGCAATTTGTGCACCTTGCAGAAACGGGAGGAACATTACAAACTGCTCTATGAGATCGCACAGGTAAGTGGGACGTAGAGGAGGAGGGAGAAGTCATCATGACAGTATAGGTGATGATGTAAATCTTAGCAAGAAGGATTAGGTGTCTGACAAGAGATGGATTTCCCTCCAATTAGCAGGCAGAGCCACTAACCATGAGTTCAGCAAAGTGGAGAAAGAAAAAATTCTGTTAAAAAGAGCGAGTTTCAGAGAGAAGTTGGAGAAAATGATGATGGATGTGAGTGAAATGTTAAAAAGTCAGCAGCCAGTTCAAGTGTGTATATGTGTGTGTGTATGTTCTCCATCAAAGTGAATGAAGCTAGTTATTTCTCCTTGCTCACAGAAGATGTGAGAAGAAGTTCAGCTCTTCTTCTCATACTGGCTCCAGGGGAAATCATCACATCTCGCCTGCCTGTGCCTTTCTCAGAGCAAGGCAGTTAATAACAAAACAACAAAAATACGAAAAACAGTAAATGTGTTGTGCTGTTTTTTCTTTGGACTGTTTGTCAGAAGTGGAGCTGCGGAACTTTTTGCTTGTTTAGAAAAAAAACAAAATCCGCATTCAGCAATAAAATAATCGTCTGAATGGAAAGGAGAAATAAAAACCAACATAGTTTTCGTCATTTTAGATCAGCAACCAAAATTCTCATAATGTCCCAAAATAGACGGCTTCATAGTTTTTTTGTAAAGCTTATTGTGGAGAAACATGCACTGGTTTATCTCTCTTGTTGAGTCCAGTATGGATCAGTAATAATTCAATATTTAGGAACAGACAGTGGAGAAACTCGATGAGGCTGAGCATGTTTGTTACTGAACTAACTAAAAAAATAATCTCCAAAAATTGATCTCTGTTGGGTTCATGATGATCCTTCTAATTCTCACACTCACTGCCTTAAACATGAATGCGATGGCTGTTATGGGTATAAAAAAAGAAAAAAACATAATTAAAATTTCCAATTAAGGGAAAATCCAACACACCATTCTTTTGTATCGTTGAAATCAAAGATTAATTTGCCAAAGAACAGCCGCCTTTATATAGGCAACAAATCAATAATATTATTAGCTGTTTAAAAATGGATAAAAGGGAGAAAAATATTCTGTTTGAAGATTTCTACTCTGAATACATGTATTTTTCACATCTATGGAACAATAATAACTGAAATTATACATTTTTGTTGTATTTTTCATGTTTTGGGGAGAAAAATGCTATTCTTTCACACGTGATGAGCTAATACTGTACTGACATCATTTGAATGAACATTTTTTAACATGACATTTAATAAGTTACTTAGATGACAGTCATATACTGTACTGTGTAATTAGAAAAACTTCTTTTCCATGGTCCGTTGAAAAACAAAATCTACCAGAAAACATGATTAAAAGATGAGTTTTTTTGGCATAAAATAACAGTGGATGCAATATAAATATTGGGCTTGGATTGAAATTAGTTGGAACAAACCCAAGAATGACGATTGGGGTGACGTGGTACATGTTAGGTGTCTTGGCATTGTGGCAAATGTCCAAAAATATTGTGTTTGTGGACAAAAGTGAGCAGTTACTTGCTACGTTTCAGACGACACAGTTCTACAGTTCTCATTTCCAGAGTAAAAAGAAAAAAGGGCTCTCCAGGCAGCAAGTGTGTCAGTGTGACTTTGTCTTGAAATTCAAGGCTGAGGGGATTCTATAAATCCAGCGAGACTCCCTTTAACAATCACTCATTTTAACTTCTTTTTTTCTTGTTTTCTCCTTCTCTGTAACCTTCGTTACGTCAGCTCTCCTCCTGCCTGTCTCCTTCTCAGCAATCCATTTTTCTTGTTTGTTTTTTTTTCTTTTACTTTGACACACAGACGACATGAAATGTGTTGGGCTTATTACGCTCATTGTAGCAGTGAAAAGGATGTAGCTAAAGGCAGACTGGAACAGGTGCAAGGTGTGACTGGTACAGTGGGATCTAGTGCATTAACACTTGTCTCAGGGTTATTTATGTTAAGGTCAGTAGCCTTTAGCATTATGATCATTAACTGAAAAAAAAAAGACTTCTGACAGTGCAATGTTGTCTGCATTATGTTGTTAGAACTCTGTGGAACAGTGTTATTATTTATACGCTAGTCTCTGTAACCCTTTTCAAAAAATGTGCCATTTGCTCACTTCAGGCAAACAGGCCAATTTTACCATTAGGCTTGGGTTTTTGGTTTCACACAAAAGAGATTTGCACAACTGCCAGTGTCTTGAGTTGACTTTTTTTTTTTGGGAATGGAGAAGTGAAAGTGGGCTTTCTTTCTGTGCCCACCCACTGGAGCATCCTACTCTCAGGTCTGCAATTCATTTCAATAATTAAAGACTTTTATTAAAGAGGGGAGGGGAAAGTGCTGAAGAAACAGATTTTCTTTAAAAAAAAGTGTCAGCACTTAGCTTGCCAGTTACAGTTCACTAACTAGCCCTTTGGGTATCATGATGAGCCAAAATTATTTACTACAACATCACTGTTCTGTTTTTTTTTTTCCTTTTTTTTTTTTTTTTGGAAACACAATGTCCTTTAAGAGGTCTTTGACGCTTTTCTTCTTAAAAGCTGTCTTTTATTACTTAAAAAAGAAATTAATCTTGTTGTAAAACTGGCCCACGTTACTGGAAACAGACCTCTCACTGTTAGAGCATTTCAGAGCAGAATCTGAGTTCCAGCCTGAAGGCGTACCCGCTTGTTCTCCACACTACTTGCTATCTCCGTCCACACAGCTGCACTATCCTGACAGGACTGTTTGCAGCTCGACCCCCAGCTGCCTGCCGGCCACCGAGAGATTTATGACTCTCGCTGGGTCATTTACATTCAACATTTCATTTGTGATTTTCCGTGTGTGTACGTGTATATGTTTGTTTCTTGCAAACTCACTCCATGGGGCTCCGTTCAGATGGTAGCAAAATGCTATTGCATGTGTTTTGTTCGTGGCGGCGTTAAATTGTCCCACAGCCTCCGGCCTTAAGGATCTCAGGGGAACCATTTGTTTACTGCTTATAGTTTTTCCAAAATCAGCACTTTGGTTTCAGACAATAATGCAGAACAACAAAAACAGTATGCGTACAACAAAAACAAATGTGTTGAACGTGGCAGTGATAAATAGACCTGGTGTTATTTTTAGTTTATGTGGACTGTTTGGGGTTTTTTTGGGGGTAAATTGAATGAAAACAGAAGAAAGATGCACTACAGAGGTTTTTCACCTTCTACATTGTGTTGATTTGATTGTGATTAATCAGTGACGTGAGCATTTCCTCCATGGACAGATGCTGTGCCTCATGTCCAGCCTGTTAGACAGGACTGAGGGGGCTAGACAGCCAGCCCCTCACCCCACCAAAGGTGTCCAGTGAGTGCCACGCAGAGCAGGGCAGGCTGTGGTCAGACCCGGACAGCCGTCGCCTCCATATGGCCGAATCAGACCTGGACTGAGATTTCATTTGTATAAGGATGTGACACTGTTGCTGTCTGTCACACATTAGCAGGAGAGGCTAGCAGAAAATACAACTCATATTAGGCTGAACAAGACAAAAAATATGTTGTTTTTTTTGTTCTCAAGCTTCAACTGTGAAAGTCAAACACTGTCTCAGTCCCACTTTTTAAAATTTCTTTTATATAGATTTTTTTTTTTTTTTTTTTTGAACTAACTGACCTTTTCATTTTTTTTCTTGTATTTTTAACCCTAACAAGTCGTCCGTCTGTCTCCGCGGGTCAGTAAGTTTGACCTTTTCAGCCGTGAATGTAGTTCATCTTGACAAACCTGTCCATGCACATGCTGTTCACAGATTCATTTTTCTTTTAAATTTTAATATATTTTTTGTGTGTCTGTGTTTTAAACAAACCTATTTCAACTCTTGGAGTGTTTTAACTTTAGATTTTTTTTTTAAAAGTTCTCTCCTAAAAATATAAATGAAGAAATATGGAAATGGACTCTGCAGCTTTACACTGATCATCTGGTGTCTTCCATCTTGGTTACAGTTGCTCGTTGGAGCTCAGCATGATGATGATGCCACATGATTTAGAGGTGCATATGTCCTCGTCACTGGCACTGTGGGTAGTGTGCCTTCTGATTTCTGGCCAAAAATGGTAACAGGAAACGTGTGAATATTCATTTCCCACCTAAAACCGAAAATGGTTTCACTGTATCATGTAAGAAATACAGGAAATAATGTCCAGTCACGAGAGAAAGTGAAAGAAATACCAAGTATATTTATAAAGGGGACGGGGTAGTAGGATAAGGAGAGGTCCAGTGTTGATTGAGTTGGGGGGTGTTGTTACAGCAACAATCGGCGTTTTGCTTCATTGGCCAACAGTCTCCCTCTGCGTTGGCTCTGATAAGCCCAGGATGAAAGCCTCTTTTCTTTGCACCCTCCATACAAGGCAAACAATGCACATATGATGCATGTATATGCAGGCAACACAAAAGTAGTCGTGCATATTTGCACTCACTATCTACTTGTACCTCACAGAAAGAAAATGATAAGGGATCCATCAATTTATCGGTTTTATGGCATTTTTTTCCCGTTTTTTTACGATGGCGTAAAAGCCTCACTCGGGTCTTAACACTTGAGGACATATCAGCTGTTATCAAACTCTCCCTCATTTCTACGCTCACCCATCATCCCAGTGGCCTGTATAACAAGGGAGAAAAGATAAATGAGGTGTAGACGGATGAGTTCAAACGGATGTGTAAAAGATGGAAGAAGGTTTTAGGAATTATTGGGTAAGTTGTGCACCATGGAGGAGCCTTTTAAATCCCCCATTCTCCCCCAAACAGCATCTCAAACGCCTCCCATCACTTATCAGTCACCAGACTGTTCCATTTCACTGCCCCCGTCTGTCTTTTTGACTCATTAATACCTCTCCTTTAGAGGTTGTTCTTAGTAGGACCCTATACCGACTGTAGACAGAGGAGTGGTCTGTCATTCACATGTAGCAGAGAAAGACAGTTATTTTGTCAACTATGGGATGATAGCCAATGACTATTATACACCTTGAAGCTAACCCCATCCCAGAATAACCTAATAATATACCTTATGGTCACATGCTGCAGGGGATGTTTTGTCAGATCAGACAGATGCAAAGATGAACCATCTGGAGCAGTTATGGTGGGTGCACATGTCTACATGAAATATGCAAGCAGTGGAAAAATGCCTAAACACAACTTGTGAGAAATGAAAAGTAAATAATGTAAAAATGCTTTGCATTAGCTAAAGGTGTTCCCCTAAAAATAATTTAGGAAAACAAACATGATAAGTGGTCACAACAAAATGCATGCAAAAAAGAATTCTGTCCTTATGATGATGTTAGGAACATGTAGAGGATCGTCACGCCACTATCATGTGTGTTTCCAGCCTACAGGGTGCATCCTGGGACCAGGTGGTCCAAAGGGAGATCAGGTTACACCCGAGAGATGGTGTTGGATTCCCTCTTAACCAACTCGAGTTTAGAAATCATTAGGCCCACTCAGAGCCTGGCAGCAAGTCCAGTCACAGATAGAATAACACTGAACCATCTGCACAGCAGGAGGGGTGATTACATTTAGCAGCAGGTGAAACCATAAGCCTTCCACTGATATGGGAAACATCCTCTATCTGAAGAAGCTGTTGTTCTGTTTCCTTGTTGCTAACGGAAATTAGCACAAAATAAGAGCGAAAGGTTTAAGGTTTGCATGCAGCTTTTAGGTTGCAGAACATCCCTCCATATTTAATAGAACCCGGATGTGCAGTAGTAATAAATGCAAAAAAACCCCAAAAACATTTCAATCATAAAAAGAGGGGTGGCATCTGTCAGAATGTAGACTTACACCCATACAGAAACGTTAAAAATTGTGTCTTTACTTGAACCAGGCTGAATGAGGGCTCAGTTGCACAACAGCACATCTCTCACTTGATTAACCAGCTGTGCTTTTGGATGAAGGTATTTTTCATCGCAGGGAGAGCTGTTCTCCTGCTTGCATCCAGTGAAGTGTAAATGAAGTGCAAAGTCGTTTTTCTTCTCCACCACAGGGCAGACCGAGGAAGCTTCGCGTTATGAATAATGCTAATGTGCTAAGTGTTACTAGTGAACGTAAACATGCATCACTTGAAAAAATGTTTTTAGAGTGGAGGGGAAAATGTTTGATTCACACTGTAGGCTTCAGAAAAAGAAAACAAGATTTGGATTCTATGCAAAAAGCAGAGCATACATCGATTATTTTTCTGCATCCAAGCATTATTTTTCTTCTTTTCGAGGTTCATCATTTTCTCTAATTATGCACCTTGTGCTTCCTTTTTGCCTAAAACCACATCATGTATGCATTCAGCTCCTTTTTCTCAGGGTGACAGAATAGAACGAGCTTCTTATGACGCTGTGTGGAATGTGAGGTGGAAAGCTACTCCAACAAAGTTGACTGTGATTATCACGTTTTCTTATTCAAAATATTTACAAATTGCTTCAGACTGTTTGTTGTCACAATGGTCCATTTTAGGGAGGTTTTGTTCATTAGTGACTCTTTTTTTTTTTGTTGTATATATTAAACTTCGTTTAATGTATGCGTCGTTGTGGTGTGGGTTCACTTGTGCAGGTTCTCATAGACTGTGTCCATATAGAAAGGTTCACAAAATCAGATTTCTTGGTATCACCATCAGGGTCGGCCCTGAGCTGCATGGTGCCCTCGGTGAAAAAGGATTTTGGCGCCCCCTACTGCCCAGAATAGAAACAACATAGCTCCATAACTGGATTACATTGCAAAAGATTTTTATTCATACTAAAAGGAACAGTAGAGATGATAGATAGATATTTAATTATTACTTATGCTGCTCCTTACATGAGATGAATGGTGTGTCCAACAGTTTGTCCAAAAAAAAAAAAAGAGAATTTGGCACCCCCTCCAGGAGAGGGCGCCCTAGGCAATTGCCTAGTCTGCCTATGCCCAGAACCAGCCCTGATCACCATAGATGATAAACTTACATGGAAACCACATATTAAATACATACAGAGTAAAATCTCCCGAAGTATTTCAGTATTACACAAAGCAAAGTATTATTTGGATCATAATTCTCTCCACATTCTTTATTGTGCACTTATTCTTCCATATTTCATTTACTGTGCTGATATCTGAGGTAATAAATATAAAACTTCACTCGACTCTCTGGTCAGTTCACAAAAAAGAGCCATAAGAAAAATAAATAATGTTAAATATCTGGAACATACTAATGCGTTATTTCTGAAGTCTAAATACTAAATACTGAAAATCATGGACGTCGTAGTGTTCCAAACAGCACAAATAATTTACAAAGCTAAAAATTGCCTATTGCCATTAAACATTCAATCACTCTTTTGGGAGATAACAGGGGAGCACAATCTGAGAAAAAAATGTAATTTAAGAACTCACAGGGTGTGGACAACACTGAGGGGATTTAATGTTTCAGGGTTAGCACATGAGGTGAAGCAATGTCAAAATCAAATTCAATTAAAAAAAACTGTATAGAAATATGATATTTAATAGATACAAAAGGGTTGAACATACAGCAATAGTAGTAATAGTAGTACTCATTGTAGTTTGTTTTACTGTAATCTGGGTTGCACTTACTTTTACATTTTAATAAATCCTGATGTATTTTTTTTCCAAACAATCGTCAGCTCTGATATGAAAGGTTTAACGCTCCTTTTATAATTACAGCGGATGACGTAACCCAGGTTATTACTAAAGCTAACTTATGCTATTGCTAATCTTGAAATAGCTATTAAGAAATATTGCACTCAAATTTTGTGTTGTAAAAAAAAAAAAAATCATTTTCAAGGAAACATTTTTTTCACCTTGTAAATAGAAGCTGATATGTTCAATATGTTAAAACTGAAACACTAAAGCCAATTTATTAGATAGCTAAAAGTTTAAGGTATTTTTGTATATTATGTTTCTGCGTATGTGTTATAAGGAATTTAGAAGGTTGTGCATGAAAATATTTCATTTTAAGTCTAAGTCAAACTTTGTGAGATTCACATACATTTTATACAGATTTTTTAGAGTATCAACAAAATTGAGGAAACCCTAAAGAGATGATAAACACTATGTAATGTGTGTTGATCATCAGCTTTTCAATACTGCAGTACTGACATGTTTAAATGGAAATTTTGTGTCTCAGCTTTCCCCTCCATACATGAAAGTAAAAACATAACCTCTTTATGAACTCTGCCATCTGTTTGAATTATGAGTGTCTAATCGGTGACCCCCGAGAGCCTAATTCAGACTCGTTGGCAGTCTGTGTTTTGGGGTGGGAAGACGAGCCATTCTTTTGTTAAAGCTCAGCTCGCTGAATGTTGCTCTAATGGCAGTTGAGAGATTAATGGTGATATAATGAGTGTGGGGAGGACCCGACGCAACAATAGAGTCCTGCTACAACACAGGCCAATTACATTAGTCAGTCAAGGCAACTATTTGCATCAGTGAGCAAACACCCAATTATACGTGCATAAAATGTACATAAAAACATCCAGACAATCTCCAGGCACACAGACACATTCGAATGTACAAATCTGAAATTGAAAATGGCATTTATTGATTCCTCAATGAGTTTTTGCAGTCTTCCAGCTTCAACATGCACCGTCATCAAGAAAAAAAATAAATAAACGGAGCTAATTCTCAATCCTTCTGCCTCCTGATGTGACAAAGGGAGGTTAATTTATGCATCAGTGACAGCGTGTGCGAGGAAAAAGGAGCCGAGGTAGCAGGGGCTGGATGCCCATTCTTGGATTGCGGTAATTGTGACTTGGTTGCTAGGAAGTGGAAGGTAATGAATGTCTTGTTGATGCAGTTTGTCATAACCCGTGCCATCCATGGCTGCTTGAAGACACAGAGCCTATTAGTTAAACGGAGACACATGACATATGAGCCAACTAGGAAGGAGTGAAAATGAAAAAAAGTGCCAGGTTATAGTTGATGTTAAAATAGACTGGAAGAAATGTCGCCATCTTTATCAGAATTCTTGACTTTTATCCTCAGAGGTTTAGTTTTGAGTTGCAAGTAGTTTATATGGAAGGAATTGGGATACAGCAGGAAGTTTTACAAGACAACACAGAACACTCTAATTCCAAAAAGGACAACACAAGACAAAAACTTGTTTCTAAGACTAAAACAGTGAGATGCATCTGTATTCATGAAGCCTAATTGGAAGGAAGGCTGTCTAGCATAAAGACGTGGCACAGAGAGGAGGAAATAAGATGGTTCCTAATGCATTCACTGACAGATAACCTTTGATTTCCCTCCACTTACATCAGAAACGGCTGCTCGGAATGACAATCACAAGTCACCAGTCTCTGATGCCTGCATGCATGTCTCTACTGCCTGAGTTACGCCAAGGAATAATAAAAAATTAAGACAGAGATGTCTTTTTTTATGGGCTTCTTCAGCAACAGGGAATGCATTTTACCAACCGAGTCAAACGGGTTGACTAACAACGAGAGAGGCAGGAAAACGACGTTCCTACGACTACAAAAATAAGACAAATGACATTAGATGTTTCAAAATGAGGCACAAACACTGAAGACTCAGTGAAACCATTTAACAACATAGAAAAGTGCATTAAGTTTAAATGACAAATAAATATGGTTATCTTAAGTTTCTTCTGCTTAAACTAAAGATTTTGCTTTATTTTGACATGTTTCATCTACAGTTTTTCTAAGAAGCGTCACCAGGTGATGTGACATGTCCTTATCAGCTGTTTCTCTCTGTGGGCGTGACCAACCCTGCAAATCCTATAGCAGCTTTCTGTTTTGATGATTTGTCCATGTTCCCAGTCCATTGTGGGAGTTAGATTTTTGCAGTGATGTTGAGGCTGACTTATTCCAAATTTCCTCTTCGAATCCCTTTTGAGATCCATGTTTCCTTTAATTAAATGCCCTTGTTTCTTCTACGTATATTTTCCCCACATTAAATGTAAAGTATTTCATATTTCATTGTGTGGTTTAACTGCAGTGTTAATATGTTTCCTAATGGCTCTCTGTGCACGTCAGACAGATCAATATGTTTTAAATTCATACCAATTTATCTTAGTTTTTTGTTTTTATAACAAATACGCTGTATATTTTCAGATTTGTCCCAATATTAACAGAAGAAATTCTCCTTTAGGAATAAAAGAGAACATAAAAACATAAATTCTTGTGAGATTTTATCCTAGTTGGATAGTGAATCTTCTTAAAGTAACATAAAAAAATCCTTTAATAATTTTAGAATAAAGGTTGAAAATCTTGGCATCAGCTTAAAAGCCTGTTTTAAATGTTTACCACACTTAATATTTAGATTTTTATATTTTTTTACTTATTGAGGCACTATTTTTAGGAAAGTCACACTAAATGGGTCTTTTTGAACTGGTCAGAGAATAAATACTGTGGATTCATTAGATGCAATCACACGAAGAGTCACAGAAATAAGGCTTTATTATGTTTTCAATTTTTGCATATGACGATCGTGGCGCTGTAATTGAGATGAGAAACATAATGAAGAATGTTTTGTTTTAGCCAGGATAATAAAGCATCAGCTGCTGAGCTGCAAAGTCAATCGTGTTGAAGGACACTTCAACATTGCACAGTCTCCATAATGAGAAGTTTGAACACAAGATGAGCGGAGGAAAGATGGAACACCACATTGATACTTTTACTAAGTATCATTAAACAGGGACAGACGGTACTCAGTGGTTTCTGTCTTTGCTGTCAGATGACTTAAAGCACTAGTTGTTTTTAACTAAAAGGTACAGCTTCCCCAGTCTGTATGATCCAACATCTAAAAAACAAGCCAGCCAGCTGTGTGAAGAATGATTCCTGGAGAAAACCCACTCTAATCTGCTGCACACAGACACCGTGTGATGTGGAAGGGATTGACCTGAGCGGGCTACTTAACGACTGTCCCAACAGCAGCTTGTTAAATCCATGTTTCATGTTGTCACGCTGAATTCTTCGTGCAGAACTAATTGGTTGTTTTTGCATGTTGTGCATGAGCTGATGTCTGTTTGAAAAAAAATAAATAAATAAAAAATCAAGGACACTCATAGCAACTTGTGCAAACACTCGCAGGCACAGTCAGAGATGCAATCAGGATGAACACAGGTACTAAACTAAATTTGAGTCAGTAAGAGTTTTGAGTGAAATCTCCTTGAACCTGTTGCTAAAGCTAATCGCACACATAAACACGTGCTGAAACAACCCCACCCCCCACTCGCAGCATCCCTGCACTTGGTCCTTGTCTGATTTGCATTTCGGTTAACACTCTAATTGCCTCTCATTAAATACCTTGTCATTTTGATTAATTGGTGTGATACGGAAATGTAAAACAGCTGAGCGTTACAACACGAGGAGAGTTGCAGATCGGAAAAGACGATGCAGCCTGGTTTAAAAATGCAAAACAGAGGTCAGGTGTAATTAAAAATAAATAAATAAAATAAAGTCGAATCAGAGTTAGGATGGGCTTTTTTGTTGTTGTTATAAAAAGTTTGTAAACTTTACATGTTGAAAACTCAATTTTGAATTTTGGATCAGTGGAATCGTTTAAAAAAAAATAAGTCTCTCGCCGCGTCGTCAAAAATAATTCACTCTCTTTACAGAATCTGGTTTGTGATCCACCACGGGGAGCAGAATCCACGTCCATTTTAAATTATTTTTTAATGACAAAAATCCATTTCTAAGTGTTTCCCTGATCCCTTGGGCCTTTTTTCTATAGTGAAAAATGATCATGATTAGAATAAACCATTTCCAAATGGAAAGAGCATGAACGCAGTGTTGCAGATTTCTTGTCTCGCAAACAAATTTCTGTTTAATATGTTCACATGTGCCGTATAACAGGTTATCCAACCTGCAACAGATAACGATATTCAGTGTTCTTCAGGTGTGGAAAACACCAAACAAGACAACACAGTGGTGGTTATGACAGAGAATTTTGAGAGAGGAAATATCTGTGAGTTTTTAAGTACACAAATCTCATCCTTTGATTTTAAGTGTCAGTCAGTCAGTTTCTGTATCTGATTGTTCCTTTTCGTTGATTTGGAATTCATCAGAAACGTGTTTTGGCTGTCAAAGTATCAGCACATGAACAGCTAAAAGTTTGTACTGGTTCCTTTCTCCAGTTTTCACTTGCCAAGAGGAGGGGTTTCACACATTTTAGGACATCCTCAGACAAAAAAAAATTCATGCTTCGGATGAAATAACCTTAGACATCAGACTTTACATCAAAAAGTATTAGATCTCAGGAAACCATCCGCCAGACCAAATAGACCCAGATGAAACGATGTCAGACAGATTTAGCCAAAACGGACTCTGAATTGTGTTAAGCTATGAAAATATTTAACATCAGCAAATTATGAAAACAACTATCTGAACAGTAAGCCTTCCACTAATAGAACTAGACTAATAATCAGTTTAACTTAATCCATTTAGAAAAAATGAACTTTTACTGGAAATGTCCTGCTACGTATATTTAAAACACTTTATGCAATACTGTATTTTTCCTGCTGTTTATCATAAAGCGCCAAAAACACATTAGGTGAGATTTATTTGGGTGGTTACATTTTCAATGTGATGGTATTAAATATTTTTCCCATCAGCCGTTGAAATTTTAGAAAAAAAGTCACAGTCTGTTTCAGTCTGTCTAAGTCCGTTTGGTATGAGGCTGCTTGAGTTGATGCTTTATGTAAAGTCTGATGTCTGTTTTACCTGAAACATGAAGTTGTTTTTCTTTGGTATGAGTATGTCCTAAATTGTCCATCACAGGACTACATAGAGACGGACCACCATTCATACACACATTAGGGCTAATTTAGAGTTGCTAATTGACCAATCATGCATGTTTCTGGTCTGCAGGAGAAAGTCAGTCTCATTTGATGTGCGCACCAGAAAAAAGTAATTACCAGTATAGAACCATGCTGCCTCTGTATTGGTAGAAGTTATTTAAAGAGGCCCTTCCATTAAAAACAGGTTTTCTGAGGTTTCTGTTGAACATTTTAGCTCCACAGGTGTTCTTACCTTCATAGTGGATCAACAACTTCTCTTTCAGTTTTAATCTCTCAAACTATGCAGGTGGTGATAACACCCAAGTTCTCCCAAGTCCAAACGGTCTGTATCTGTTTCATCACAACTCCTTTGTTTGTTAGTATTCAGCAGCTCCCGCAGTTGAAACCACGCCTACCATGCTGCTGGCTAAAAGCTGTAGCATAAGACGTAACAAACAGGAAGACACAACGTCTGACGTTGCCATGCGCAGCGGGACAGGAAACAGTATACCTTGCTCTCATTGGCTAGTTTGTTAGCCAATCAGAGTCCAGCAAATTCAAATAATGAATATGAACAAGACCCCCAGCTAGTCTTCTTCATTTTGAGAAGCAAGGTGTGCTATTACTACAATGAGGATGATTGATTGCGTTTCTAATAGTGTCTTAATGTTCATAAAATTTGAAAGATTTACAAGCAACGCTAGAATAAACACATTTCTTTGTAAGAAAGTGTAAAAATAAGATGCGATACTGTAAATCATAGATTTTCAGACAGGTATTTCTAAACAAATAACGTAGTAAAGAGTGTTTTTTTTTTTTCAGCCAGACTGTTTGTTTGTTTTTTTCCCTTGTTTCTTGTCACACTTGCTTCAATATCACCACAGTATTCTGACTCCATGTCGCTTGTGTGATTCAGTGTACTGATCATATAACCAGACTCTCCGCAGCCCGTCTCTCAAATGCATGGAAACAATCATCCTCACCTTTGTTGTGCTAGCTCATATTGTCTGCGAGAGACTTTTATTATTGAAATGAGACATTAACGACAGCGAGACCCTCCTGAATCATCTCCACGCAGCCAGAGGAGGAAAAGAAATGAGATTTGGCAGATTGCTCTGTTTCTTCATTCATCACCATATTCCTCTTTCTAAGAATGTAAAAGCCGTCTTTTTCTTGTGTTGAGCTGAAGTTAACCGAAATCGCGCTCAAGGGGTTTAAAGAAAAGATGCCTCCTCAGGGTTGGATGAGGTCAGCGGTGAATAGATGAGGGCAGCTCATTGTTTCCATTGTTTGCCTGTTCAGTGCGAGGTGCTTGCATTATTCAGTCTATCATGGTTAATGCAAACAATTACATTGTATAGATGTTTCAAGTCCGTCCGAGAGGTGATGTAATGCTTAAATCGAGCATGAACATGCGTGTGTGTGTGTTTCCATTTGCTCACAATGACGCCCTATCTGTCAGATTTTAGCTGTGAGGTCGAGTGGTTTCGCTCTTATCTCACTTCAGCAAACATCCATTCACAAGCACAGCCGCGCACACACAAACACACACCGATGCTTTATTCTTATCTTTGGGTTTTTTTCCTTATCTCTTCTGTTTGTATCCAAGAACGGAAACAACATTTAGCCATCTTAGTGGCAAATTGATAAAAAATCCCGACACATCTAAAGGTTGACATGAGCAATTGTCTCTATTGAGTGGATTGAAAGCTGTACGTCAAGCTCTGATTGGCTTTCACTGTTCACTCAGCCATCTCTATATCCCTATCTGCTAATAAGCAATCTGCAGAGAGTGAATCTCACTCACCAAATTAGCTTTTAGCGTACAAACTTACTGGACTTTTCAACCAGATGGCTTGTTAAACAAATCCCCCCTGCTTTGAAAAGGGCAGTTGCTTTCCGAAGATGCTTAACTGATGATTAGCTGAAGCGTCTGTCAATCACCGTTTCGTCTTATGAAATGTTAAACATTCAGATCAATAAAGCAACAGAAGCAACGCCAGCGGCAGCTCTCGTTGCCGATCACTGTGTTGCCAGGTGTCATGCTGATTAGTTGAAACTATTTTGTTTTTGGATGCGAAAGGATATTTGGCAACTTGGCAAGATGGTTTCTCATTAACCGACTGAGTGAGCTTTCAAATCCAGCTGCTGTGCAAAATAAAGCAGGAGCATTTTAAAGCATGAAAAACGGAAAGTACATCGCAAAGCCAAACTTCAATCTGAGGAAAAACTGATTTACCACAAATAAAATTCTACTTTTAAAAAACGTGTAACTTCCGTCAAAGCATCATTCATTAAAATGCAGAAAACAAAACAGACCAAAAGTAACTCTAGACCACCTCAAATCCTGCCAAAGCGCTAAAAGAAAAGAAACTAAACAGAAACACATACAAATGGTTTCACTTTAAATTTAGCTTAAACCCTCCTTTCCGCTGGACATGTCAGATACGTAACATCAGTGAAGGGTAATACACAGCTGATAGCTACCATTAAAGTCAGTGGGACCGTTTCCGCTGGGAACGGAGCAACATGAATCGGACACAACTCAGAAGCGTAGTGTCATGGCAGTTCTATTTTTACACTTCTAAAATCAGTCAATCAATCAAAGTTTTATTTCTATAGCGCCTTACAACAGCCAAAAGGTGCACAAAGCGCTTTCCAGGAGTAAAAACACATGTAAAATACCGGCACTGTAAAAACAGAATACTTAAAAACAAAAATTCCAGCAATGAAACGATAAAAATATATATAAAAACAAAAACACAGGAATGTAAAAACAGTAAAACATTAGACAAAATTACAGTAATGTAAAACTAGTAATACATAAAAACAGTAACAGTCGAATCAGCGGCTACGTATCAAATGCTTGTTTGTAAAATGCCTCAAGCTCAGCAGTTTAGTTTGGACCAGACAGGAAATCAGGTGTTCATGAAAAGTGAAATACCCGGAAGTTTCAAAATAAAAGGACACGTGCAGATTTACATTTTCCAGACTACAAAAAAAATACATGACCTGTGACGGGTTTGAAGTCAGTTTGAAGATGGTGTGAAAATAAACTACATACCTTCTGGGTACATGTTGTTGTCTTTCTCCCTGCTTGTTGTTGTGTGTACTGATGAAATCATATTTTCATGATCTCCGGCACCACCTTGGAACGTTTCACGCGAGTGACATGCATCTGAAACGCTCCCAGTGGGAAGGGACGCGTGGCTGATTTTGCGAGCAAAACGCTACGCATCTCTGACGCATCTAGTGTAAATGAGGAGTTACCTGTAACCTAAACACGTGCTTGACTTCAACCAAGTTTCTAAGAACTCTACCAGCTCTAGCAGCATTAGCACTTTATCCAAAAACCTTCTATTTCATCTTTTCTCTCTGTATTGTCCTCAAATAATCTGTTCAGTATGGTGTCATAGATGTCTGCCACTTTTAACTGAACTTTTTAGCGTTCTTGTTGAGTGACAGGTTTTGGATGATGAAAGACATTGAAATGCAACGTGAGTATCCCGAGTGGTGAGATCTGAAAGTATCAGTGACATATTGCACAGAAGATGCCATAAACACAGTGTTATGTTAAATAAGAAATGTATGCAGCGGCAAAGCTTTACCTTTAACAATACCCATGAGAAGAGCTGATCCCATTGAGATGATGTTTTATCTGACTTCTGAGCATTCATGTCTTTTATTTTTTGAAGGGTAACATTTCAAATAATACATATTCTACAAAGACAATGTTCTGGTTCTGGAGAGGGTTTATTGCAACAAAAAGCTTGTTACAACAAATCGTTAAAATGTCGTCGTACCTGACTTATTGTGATGATTTCCACTGATAAATTCTCAAAAATGAAGGTCATAATGACGAGAGCTTGTTAAACCTTATGTTGCAAAGCAAAAGAAAATAATATTCTAAAAGTTTTGGCTTTTAACCAGTAATGAAATTCTGTTTTCATCCATAGTCTGTTTTTTTTTTTTTTTCTTCATGTTTCTGTATAAATAATGTTAATAAATCAGCATGTTTCAATAAAACAAAAAAAGTAACAATAATTAGGACAATCCTTGAATTTTTCAATCCTTTCAACTTGCATGTAAATGGAACCATGTCAAGTTAAAATCACTTTTGTTATAAATTGATCTCTTGACTTCATTAATATTTTGTGTTGTCTATTAATAATAAAATTATTGCAAAACTACACTCTGAAAAGTCTACAAACAGCATATTCAACATGTTTTTTCATTGATACTGTATCACACCACCTTAACTGAAAAGAAAAATTAAAAAAACATATACACCTGAGCCACATTTTATTCCTTCCTGCCTAAATGTTCTTCATCACATTAAACCTTGACCTTTAGGGAGGCGAGTTGACACGTGAGGCTTTGCATTGGAGCTACTGGGAATCCTTTTTATTGGCAATGATAACCTTTAACTTGAGCGGTATATGAAGGCTGCGTGTGTTGTTGGTTCATTGCAGCCGTCCCTATAGACGGAGATTATTTTTAGTCCTTCTAAGTGCTATAACAGAGGAGAAGGGGATAGTCTGTCTTTGTCGTCTTAGTCACATGAGCACAGCTGAGTAATGAGAAAAGAATCATGTAATCAAAATGGAATTACAGTTTGATATTGATGGAATCCACACACCTGTTCACCTCACTGCATTGACTCTTCTAGCATCTGCAGCTGCATTAAACTACAACTCCTGCGGGGAATCACTCGTTCAGTCAACATAATATATCAGTGGCAGTGACACTGGTGGTAAATTACTGCACACAAAAGCACGGTGATGTTTCTGAAGTGCATTAAAAATGTTGATTTACAATAAATAAAAAAAAAAAACAGTTACAGACTGATTTATGTCTCAGCTGCTCAAAAGATGTACCAGTTTTTAATATTATTTCTTCATATGCATGTTTTTTTACATTTAGTATGTATGTATTTAATGACAATTCACAAAAAGTTGGGAAGCGCTGTAAAATCTGAATCAATGCTTTTCAAATTTTGTCGCAACAGTGGATACATTTCTGTTGTTATTCTGATGATAGTTATATTTATCAATGAATCCTGATGAATCTAATCAGTTGATTAGATTACAAGTGTCTTTTAAAGACAGAAAATCTGGAGTGATAACTTCTGTTCTTTTAAATTCAGACAAGACACAGGTTGTAGTATTATGGATCTGAGCACCTTATAGGAAAATACTGTGTGCCCTTTAATATGTATTTAAAATATGTTACCATGACAACCTTCTTCCACCTGCGTAACGTTGCTAAAATTAGAAGAAATCGTACCAAAAGTGCTGCAGAAAAATTAGTCCATGTATTTACTATTTCTAAGTACTATTTCTAATTGCAATTTTTTTTATTATAAGGATGTTTTAATAGTTCTGTAAAAGACCTCCAGAGTTCTTCATTGGCTTCCTCCCAAATGCAATTTAAACTAGAAAAGCTTTCATGGAACACATACCCCCCCACACAAACACCTCAGTTCCCCCATGTTGTGATTTACAATTTACATTTATTGTGTCGTTACATGCAGGTATGTTAAAAACAGCCTGATCTCACAATAATGAACAATCCTTGAAAAACATTCCTGGATCCAGACGGTGATCCGGATCACCTCCAAAATCTAATCACTCCTTCATTCGGTGATTTCTGACCTGTCTTGAAAACTTTATCAAAAGTCCTCCAGAACTTTTTGAGTTATCCTGCTCACTAACAAACAAAAACAGTACTTTAATTAAGACTTTAAGTCTGGAGTCAACCAAAAAAAAAAAGTAATAAACATTAAAGTTTCATGAAATAGACAAAATCAAAAGCCAACAGGAATGTATAGGTGTTAAAGAAGTTAAAAACAATGAACATTAGGTGTTTTTATCTCTCCGTTTCAAAGTTTTATTACACTTTCCGATCTAGTCAGTTTAGAATGGAGAATAAAATTACAGTCTTAAAGTGAAATCTTTGCCATTCGGTTTCATCCTTGCGTGATGCATCTTAACATACAACATGCAACTTTAACAAACGTTTGAAGTGAAGCGTGTTGACAGACGGGGTATATCTGGAAGTGTTTTTGGACGTCCGGAAGAGAGTCCTGCCTGTTTTTAATGTGTGCGTTTGTGTCACGTGGCGTATAAATCACAAGCAAGATGTGTTCTGATTCAAAATCAGCTAAATTATCTATGAAATGATAAAATATCTCAGTTTCAACATTTGATATGTTTATGTTTTACTGGGAATAAGAAATGGGTTTAAGATTTTTTTTTCAAACATACTGTTATTTAATTTCCCAGTTTCCTAAATGTTTTGGAATTATAAATATATCCAATATGCATGAAGTTAACTACACATAACATCTACATCATTCTAAATAATTATCCTGTCTTTTCCACATCTGTTGGTTTTTAATTAGTATTCAGTTAGCTGATCAATGAGCAGATTTCACAGTCAACAACAGCAGGCAAACAAGCTTGCAGGTGTATGCACATTGACTTCATCCCTTCCAGAACATTCCCAATAACTGGAGATTAATGTTTCCATCTGGTGCTCATTATAACTTGTAAATGTTACTAAACTTTCTGATTTGGTCAATTGAGCAGACTAATATATTTAATATGAAAAGTTGCTATCTGTTAACTTGTATGATAAGTCCACAGTCTCTTTTTTTTTTTTTACATCAACATTTTAACATCAACACATTTTGCAGTTTTGGCTCTAACACAAATTATCCATCTGGTTACAGGCGAGTACTTAAAAAAGCATTTTTTATTTTTTACTTTAAGAGTTTAAAAAATGCTTAAAAATCCTGTTTTTGATACGAGTGTGTGACAGGAAGACAATTTTGCGTTAGAGAAATTGCAGGGACAGTTTGCCACAGACAGGTTTGCAGATCGATGTGCATGTTTTCACAAAGAAAATTAAGAAGTTATTACGATACCTATAAAACTTCAGCTCCCTCTGATGCAAAATCCAATTCATGCTGTTTCTCCATATTCTGTTGCCAAGATTTTTGTTTTCTGCGTTAAACGGGTTTAATGGAAGGGATTTGTTATAAATAATGCCTCTGAGTTAGACGACTTCAAAAAAAAAATATATTAGCTCAACTAGAATTAGATGAATGAAGATAAATGAAGTCAGTTAATCATGTATGTAGCCTTTTTTTTTCTTTTATAATTGAGGACATGCTGCAGCGTATTATTTTATCTACTTTCTGCAAACTAGCCTAAAGGTAAGTGAGCTGTTAAATGACTGGTGAACAGATACAGCGTCTGCAGCTGCTGGGAATCAGTAAAAGACACTACAGTGTGTTTTAATGTTTATATTTTATAGGATTCTTGTCTGGACTCATTCTGGGCCAAACTGTAGAAACCTGTATTAGTAAGTTTTAGTTGGAGCAAAAAAGAAATCCAATCTTCAATGAGAATGTGAGAATCCTTCCTCACAGATGTTACAAAACATCATGTTTTTCTTCTTACCTAAGGTGAATGGAAGGGACTTCTCCAAGGCTGAACACGATGAGGCGGTGGCGGAGGCCATCAGGCGAGACCCCATCGTTGTCCAGGTTCTCCGAACTCCCACCAAAGCCACGGCTAACGGTGGCTCGCCACAGGACGTGTGTGTGGTCGATGTTTGCACTCAGACGGACATCACGTTCGAGCACATCATGGCTCTGGCCAAGCTTCGGCCCACTACCCCACCGGTACCCGACATTTGTCCATTCCTGCTCTCTGACAGGTGAGTTCACGCTCTGCTTGTGTGCTGCTAAGAGTTTCATCTAAAAGTTGACTCATCCAAACTAGAGAAGTGTGTCTGGAAATTGTTTTGTTTTTACTCCTTGCAAAAGATGAATTTAAGGCTCCCTGAAGATTGGACTGCTGATTTCTTTCATTTTATTGTAGCTATTAAGCAACTCCTTCACAGTGTGGAAACTCAGAGGAAAGCTAAGCACAGTGATATGATTATGCACAGCTGAACTGGGAAACAATAATTGCTTCAGTGTGCCACATCCATTTTCTTTAATGGAGACTTTCGCTGGGTGATTAAAATCCAGTGGAATGATAAAGCAGGCATCCTGATCCTGGCTCTTTACAGGGCTTTCATAGACTGTAAATGAAATTAGTTTGTCTTATAAACCTACCAATCCTCCAACCGTGGTCAGTAATTACTGGAAGCAAGTCAGGATGACAATTTCTAGAGGTCATATTCTAGCTGTAATGAGTAGAATTGTTGAAACTGTTATTTGTTTTTAACTTTTTATTGCAAAATGAGAACAAATTATAAATATTTAAAACAAGCAAAAAAAATGGCTGTTTTTTTTCCCATTAGCATTAAAATTGGAATCTGATCCTCAATATGGTCTGAATGAAAGGTTGTAGCAGGGAATGGGTGCAGAAAATAAAAAGTAAGCACGTTTGGGTACATGTTTAAATTTTTTTTCCAACTGTTTATATTCTTTTCCATGCAGCTGTCAATCCATCCACACCATGGAGCACGAGTTTTACGAATGTCCAGAGTATCTGTCTAATACTCCAGTGGAAGGCGAGAGGACTGAAGACTATGAGTACGAGGTAGCAACATGTTTCGTCCTTTCAGATTTGTCCATTTTTTGGGGGGGTTTCTAGCGGATATTTCTGTCAGGCGATCAATCCATAACTTCTACTTTGGTGACATCAATAGTTGGAAATTTGGCAGATGCATCATGCCAGTCAGACCCTGAGGTCCTGTGAGGTGACAGCTATACGGTTATATTTGCTTTTGTCTGTGATCCTCCAGGGTTTAATAGGTGATTCCTGGCTCAGTGAACTGCGTTGTTGGTTATTAGGATCCCTTTGCTGCCATCTGTGGCCTCTGAGAAACAACCTCCTGTTTGGGGTGGGGGTGGAAGGTGGAGGCCTACATTGTGTAATTGTCGCAGTATTGGAACAAATTTGGCCAAACTACACACCCTCTCACTCACACCGAATCAGCTGTCCTCGCATTTCTCCGTCCATCCATGTGTATCTAACTGAAACAAGTGGCTTTTCCTCTTGAAAGTAACAGAATTGGGCTGCCATTCCCAGGAACATTACTTCTGACTGACGGGTCATGCTTCACTTCATACCGATTGTCCACATGGGGATGCCGGCTGTCATAATACTCCTAGTGGTTCTGTCAGATTGATCAAACTGTAATACGCAGCAGGTAGCCGTCAAGTTTCAAGAGTTTTGACTCTGACACAAAAGCTTTGATAAAACTTTAACAGGAAATGTGTAAGTCAGTTTAAAACTGCTTCTGTTGTGGAAAACAACTTCGAACATATCTGTGTTTGTGTACGTCCCCCTTCAAGGCAAAATGTATTTTAACGAGGGTTGTGTTTGATCACCTGTTTGAACTGTGCCGTTAATGAAGTGGCAGCAGCGTGCCAGGCAGCAGTCACTTATCTGTGTGCTAAATTAGTCGTCTTTTTAATGTCTTCATTTGGATTGTCTCCAGGTGCCAGACTTCAAATGTAGGCTTCTTCTAATCTTGCAAACCACAAACGAAAACAAATATTGGCAGCTCAAAAACGAAGAATTCTGTTGAGCTTTAAGTGGTGCAAAAAGAACCGAGGCGAAATAAAGCAGGAAGAAATTTAAAAAGGAGGAATTCATGAGGATTAAACTCAAAGGTGCTTTGTGTTGATGGGATATTTCTTTGATCTATGATTGAAATTTATTAAGGAATGACAAACGTAGATTGCAACAGATGTTGTTGTTTTTTGTTGTTGTTGTTTGTTGGTTTTTATAAGGCATTTTTAAATAAAATAAAAATTTCTTATGCTTATTTTCCAGATACACTTACAGTTGTGGTATTGAGCGAGTGTTAGCAAGCACAATGTTTACATTGGATGTTAAGCTAATATGCTTTCTGACTTTTGGTTCTCTTCCTTCTGGAGGATTGATGGGCCAATTGGAACCATGTGGGCGGAGCCAGGTATTAAATACAGGTGTGGTCCATAAGGGTGCTGGAATTTCTTGAATGATTTTATTTGTGTTGCTTTAAAAATTGAAAAGCTGAGTATGATCCAACACCATGTTTAGCAGCATTAACGTGAGTTAGTTGTTTTCTGTATGACATCACTAGCTCACGTCACTGTGAAGGAATTTTCTCTGATTATTCTTTACAACTTGTTTCAGTTCATT
Organism: Pachypanchax playfairii; assembly: GCA_006937955.1. Taxonomy (NCBI): domain Eukaryota; kingdom Metazoa; phylum Chordata; class Actinopteri; order Cyprinodontiformes; family Aplocheilidae; genus Pachypanchax; species Pachypanchax playfairii. The sequence continues at coordinate 1,093,359 of SSNP01000130.1, forward strand.
GACATTTGCAGGGTTTTGTTTCTGCACAGCTTTCTTCTAATTTGTTTAATCAGACCGAGGTCTGGAAATTGACTGGACTATTGCAATACCTTGATTCCTTTCCTTTTGGTTTATCTGTTATATAATCGCTGATCCTTTTGCATGAGCTTGTTTGATTCAGGCTTCAGCCGTCAGACTGATGACCTAATATTTTACTCTACTCTAACGGTCATTTGTTTTTCTTTTTATGTTAGTTGATTAATTAATTTGTAGTCTAGTTATTCTCAGTTTGTTGTATTCTGGTTCATACAATGTGTTTTATGCTTCCCGCCCAGGTGAGAACTGATTGTCAAACAGTTTACATGGTTAAAACAGTATGGAAGTACGTATATTTTATTTGGAAATACGCTGCTGGAAAAAGACTTAAAACATTTTTCACTTATGATGGCTTCCATATTGACCTTCTAACCCAGGGGTGCACTCCAAGCCTCGAGGGGCACTACCCTGCATGTTTTAGATGTTTCCCTGATTCAAATCCTCTGCATTTCAACAAGTCCTGCAGAAGCCTGTTAACGACTTGTTCATTTGAATCAGGTGTGTTGAAGCAGGAAAACATATAAAACATGCAGGATAGTGGCCCTCAAGGCCTGGAGCTTGACACCCCTGTAACCCTTCCCAGACTGATGGGCAGCTTCTCTAATGTCTGTGATGTTAGTATTATGTTAACATGCTCCAGACCAGTAAAGTGTCAAAACTCCTGCTTTTATAGACGTGGTTACACTTGTTGATGATCAGTTAATCAGGTGTATTAGACCAGCAGTGCCTGGTTCTTATTTTCCCTCTTAACACCCAAGGAAGTAGGAAGGGTGTACTTAGTTTTTCCACACACAGCTCTCCCATTTTGGCTTTGTGTTTTTGTCTACTTGAAGTTATATTTTATTTGAATCATTTTAGAATCATTTTTATTATCCCTGATACATAAAATCTTCAAACTGACACAGGGTGGATTTTTATTTTCACATGGACAGCATGCTTTAACATGGAGGGTTCCAAAATGTTGCACAATCCAGTCAACAGGGAAAAATAGCTTTGTTATCTGGAAAAAAAAACTACTTCCATGGGTGTAGGTTTCAGAATCTGAAAGGCAGCCGAGTCTGACCTGAGACTGGAAACATCGTTTTGGCTGTGGACAAAAATGAAAAATACTGATTACAGTGCACATTACTGCCAGAAGATTATAGCTGTGTGCAGAGTGGCGTAGCAAAGCAGGAGAGGCTGAGCTACAATTGACTGAGATCACACACCTTTTGTCTGTGTGTGGTGAGGATAATTACATTTGCCACTAAAGATTTAGTTGTTTTATAAGCTCATAATTCATCTATTTAGACAGTAAAATGACGCGGATTGCCACAGGTATTGTTGCATCCATTCATTTTCTTCAAAATAAATGTCTTCTTTCTTGCAGGGCTGCAAATGACTAAGAAATACGAAACGGATTTAAAAACTCGAACGACACAATTACCATTATTATGCTTTAAGCTGGTTTGGGTTCTAACAGCTGAAAGGATGTAATAATGTGTAATAAGGAAACAAAAAGTCAGAGTACATCACACTTGGCAGTAATTACTTTTAAATGAAACGTGGTGGAGGTTAAGCGTATACCAGACTGAATGTTACTACCAGATGTTACTACCAGATGTTTAACGTGCCCCTAAAAGCCTTGATGACTTCTACAGTCAGTGCATCGTTATTTCACAGCAAACATAATCTCCACCAATTGATGGTGAAGTTTTTTTTTTGTCAATTTAAGCCGTATGTTAAACAGATTGGCGTGTAGATTATTATCTGGTCATCATTAATCAAGTCACAAAGTTTGGTAATTTGCTGAAAAGCAGCAAACCATAGAGAGTGATCTGACATTTATGATGTTTAATCCAGTTTAATCCAAATATGGTCAATAAAACCAGTGAGATGTGTGTGTGTGTACCAAATGTTACAACATCATAAACTCTTTATTCACACCCCAACCTTTGAAGGTCAGAGCTGTTTGCACAGGAGGTTAAATGCCATAGAAATTAATTTCTTCCCCTGTCAGTCTCAGCTATCATAGTTCCTCATGATAGAAAAACAGGGGGCTTAGAGTTTAATTCTCGTCCCTTCTCCCTCCCTTATTCTCTCCCACCCCGTACACACACATACACGATACACTCGTCCCCTTTTTACTGGATGTTCCACCCCTTTCATATCATCACAGAGGGGAAATGAATTTGGCAGTGTGAGGTTAATAAAGATTACCCCCAGAGTTGTCTTTATGTGATTAACTTTTTCCACAGCAGAGATCAAAAGAGACCAGTGGTGGGTAGGACAAAATTTAAGGAAATTTCCTTTGGGATGGGATCATAGACTACATAAACCAAGTCTGAATGAATCTCCTTGCTGGTTTTTAATTCTTACAGGCTTTCAATCCACTGATGTTACAGATTATATTCTTGGATTAGCCGTTTTCAACCTCTATTATAATTGAATGTATAAAATATAAAGTCATATATCGGTTTTCCTGTATACTAAAACTCATACTGAGTGAGATTAACTCTGTCTTATTATAGTAAGTCACTGGTGTCAAACTCCAGACCTCGAGGGCCACTATCCTGCATGTTTTAGATGTTCCCCAGCTTCATCACACCTGATTCAAATCTGCAACCTCTCAGCAAGTCCTGTAGAAGCCTGTTAACGACCTGTTCATCTGCAACAGGTGTGTTGAAGCAGGGGAACATCTAAAATGTGCAGGATTGTGGCTCTCGAGGCCTGGAGTTGGTCACCCCTGCCATTGGTGAACAAACACAAGATATTAAAGCTACAAGAAAATGATTGCATCTTTAATCGTGAAACTAACAAGGTTGCAATATAATAATTAACAGACCTTTGAACATATAATTGATATTTTCACTTACCACCACCAGTAAGCAGTAATATAAATATATATCTCTGTCAGGGAAATTGTTCCTAGACACTAAACACAGTTAAACCCTCAGAAAGCAGAAGAACCAAAGACAAATAATATACAGTTTAAAAGCTTTATTTGCTGCAAGGAGTAGGGTACAGCAGTTTACAGCACCTCCACACTCACTGAATAAGACATTAAAAATTGGATATTTTATAGAGGAGGATCATGAAGTCCATCGCCTCTTTAACAGATAACAATCACATGTTGATTATCCCACCAAGGTGGCCTTGGAGCAGAAGCAGCACATATGCAGATCAGAATGTATCTTTAAAGCAGGACTTCCTAACAGAGGCCTGGTCACAAAGAGCTTGGAGCAGAAACTCCTTCATAGTTTCTACATATCAAAGGATATTTTTCTACTTCTATCGTGGGAGAGAATTACTTGTTCGTGGCTCTCGTGTACTTTAAGTTCAACACTTAGATGAAGTATTCTTAAACATGTTAGAGTAAATAAAATCATGATGAGAATAAACAGATTTTTCTTCCACTATCTTTGATTTTGACACATGTACGTGCAGTCAAAGATAAAACGGAGTAAAACAGGGAATAAAAAGAAGAGCCAATGATGATCATTATTTGAAAACGTGTTTCAGAGCGACTGAAAAGAAACTGACGTCATGACTTTAAAGTGTTTCACAGTGTCTCACCAAATATTTGCTGATGAAGATTTGGTTTGTCAAGTAATGGAACCCAGATCAAGAGTCCAGGATTGATGTGATGTCACATTCCAGGAGATGAAAACATAAAAAAAACATGAAAAGAAATAAAAACCATTAAATAACACGTGGTTTGTTTTGTTCAGACGTTTGCACATGAAATTAGATCCAAATAGCAAAACGTGTTTATAAAAAGTCTGTTGTTGTCGAAGGCTTTTTGATCCAAAACGATTGATGGTGATGTCATCAATGATTTGGGTCAATCTCATGATTTCTTTTCCTTATACAATCACTTTATCTCCCTCTATTTTATGCGACAGCTTTTTGAAAATATGTTGTTGAAAAATCTGAATTTGCTGTGAAAAGTGAGGCGGTTAGAGGGTTAAGTTAATGATCCGTGTGTAAAGCAAAATGTGTGTATAGAGCTGAACTGTAATTGTCTTACTCGCTTCATTGTGGTCTGGAAAAATCCTCAAATTTAAATGATAGGGAACAATCAAGTAATGAAACGTTGGATTTCTGTTAAAAATAAATGGCTCAAAAATTTTTACTATCACCAATCAGGCAAGTTTAACATTGGTGTGGATGGAAGGCTTATAATGGAAAACAACAAACGACTAATGTTACGTTCAAGACTGAGAGCGCCATTTCCCTAACTTTGTTTCAAAAATCTCAATAATTGTTTTTGTTTGTGTGTAACAGGAAGTGGAACTCTGTCGACAGAGCAGTCAGGAAAAACTTGGTCTGACGCTGTGCTACCGAACCGACGATGAGGAGGACATCGGCATTTACGTCAGCCAGGTACTGAGAAACTAATACGACACCTTTTTGCTGCACTGAATAATTTTCTTGAATTCATTTATGTTTGTTTCAATTGCCTTTTAATCGTTAACTGTCACACTGAAGCAGTCAAAAAGTCTCAGAGATAAAGACATTAGTCTTTTAAGTCCAATGTCGAGTTCGCATGGAGCAGGAAGTTTTTAGGCAATTTCTCCAAAAGGCTTTGACGTCTTTTTGCTAAATCTGAGAGGAAGTCAAACTGAATTGGAGAGAAAATCTTTTCAAATCCAAAATGAGCTCTGATTACGATGGGCAAAATGTTAGACGAGTTAAAAATGTGATTCCCTTCATGCCAGTCTCATTCCTCATCCTTTAAGACGTTCTAATTGAAGGCTTTAATTAGCTCAGAGCAACCATCTTCTCTGTGCCAACAATATGTTAAATGACACATTTATCCATTTAGTGAATCCCATCGGAGTTCCAATCATCCAAAACAAGGAAGGAAAATGATCAGAGATTCAATGACAATTCAAATGACTTTCAGCTCAGGAAAATAAACTCTTATTACCAAATTCTTGAGCGATCCAAGAAAAAAAACAACTAATTGAATTCTTGAGAATTTAGATATCTCAAAGTAAACTAGAGAATGGATCATTCTTACTCCAGGTGCAGCTTTAATCCTATTAAAAACAAGAGAAGTTAGAGCAACTATGAGGATTTTCAGCATAAGAGCGTGCACGTCAAAAGTCATAATGTCTATTTAGCTCTGTCGTAGTGGCTTTTATGTTCATGTATAAAAACTGCTACCCGTCAGCTTTTTCTTCTGCTTATTTTACTTGCTTCCTGACAAAAAGCCCACAAAACATTTGAACTTCCTGCAAAAAACTGCAAGCAGAATTAATATATTTTTGTGAGTTTGACATGCAGGATTAAAATGCTAATATTTCTCATTAAAATGCATGTATGGAAAACACTGATGCTACTTTAGGGAATGCATTTTTTTTCCACCTCATTGTCATTCTGTTTGTTTTTTTTTATTTTGTTTTTTTTTTTGGAGGGGGGAGGGGTTCTTCTCACGTCACGTCTCTTGATCCCTTGTGTTAGAAACAACAAAGTGTGTGAAAGGATTGTTCATAGATGCGTCTCCACCGGGATGCATTTTGGAAAACAGGGTGTGTTAACTCGTTCGGCTAAAACACAACTGTGTTTGCTGTTTTCTTTAACATTAGATCCTGTGTTGTCTTTTATGTTGTAGCATGCATCACATGCTCCATTTCCTTTTTTGTGTGTAAAATTGTTCATCAACATCTACAAAAACTGTGAAGAAACACGAATACACACGCCGCGTTAAAGCCGTCTGCAAAGGTCTTATTAAGTGAAAAATATGCAGCTGTCATTGCGAGGAAAAATAAAGTTTCTTATGTGAAAAACTGTCGCAGCAAGCGTGATACATCACAGCTGTTCTTCTCCAGTTTTATTTTAGAATACAGACATCCAGAATGACTGGCTGTCAACACTGATTTCTGTGTTCCTTTTGTGCAGGTGGAGCCAAACAGCATCGCAGCGCGAGACGGGCGGATCAAAGAGGGAGATCGTATTTTGCAGGTGAATTATTTCATTTCGGTGCATTAAATCAGTTTAGATTTGATACTTTTAGCTTACAGCACTCCACGAATCACAGTCAAGCTTCCAATGTAAAGAAAGATTGTCTTTAATGCATTCAGTCTGTTTCTGTGTGGAAAAAAAACCCACATATCTATAGATCCTCTGAGCAGCTTGGGAGACAGTCTTGTAAAAAGGAATGCTGGTTTAATCACCTCGTTTTTATCAGGGAAATTAAAGTCCATGGTTCCAGATTTGCTGACGCTGAATTATCTCTAAGACCACGTTCTTTGTGTCTCGGTCTGCTCATTAAGAAAAAAAATACAAACTTATGTGGCAGACTGATCTCTTTTAAAACATGAGTCCCTGTTATAGGTTGAAATGGAACATAAATTCTGACTACGAAGAGGGTTGATGGAAGAATTTTGTTGCAAAGAATAAAAATTCTCAAAAATAAATATTTTCAATGCCTGCCTATATTTTCTTAAAGAAATTGTATCCGATGGTTTCAGTGTTGTTTGTTTTCTCTCTGAAACACTGCATGAACAATGTTAAAAGGTTTGCCCTCTTGGCCCCAGGTTTTCCAATAAGAGGCATAAGTGTGTGTAACTCATGGAAACCGTCTCCTGTTAGGTCTTAACAAGATGTTTCCTGCAAAACATTTTAGATTATGGCTCAGAAAAATGTACTTTTCTTGCACAGTCAATTGTGTATGTTCAATACGTTGGCAACAGAACAAGTTAACACCCTTTAAAAAAAGTTTTATTGGCCTAAATCTCCTGCAGCTTGTTTTCAAGGTCACAAAGGTCACCCTTACCGGATCCTTCATTCCTGATTGGCTACTGCAGTCACAATGAAAACCTATTAAAGTCTCACATTGTGTAAAATGCCCTCCTGGTTTACAAACCTGGTTTCCACTGAATAGTTTATCTGCTCCGCAAGATGATGACATTGAGCTACAGAGCTGCAGTGACAAGACCAATTAAAAATGAGAATGCATGTTGCCTTGAAGCACTCACAGAACTTTAAGACCGATTTAAAATGATCAGGACAAAGCAAAATAATTTCAGGAACAAGGATGTCCACTTGTTTAAGGGACATTATTAATGGTGGTCCATTTGAAATTTCACATATGTTTCAATGCAAAGAGAGGAAAAGGTCTTGTCCATTGCTACGGGTGAAATCCCTATATGTGTATATACCTCTTGTCCCTGGAAAAAAAGTAATTTGTTGTTAAATAAGTGCTGCAAGTATGAACCTATAATTCCTTCTTGTTTAGGTCAGATCCTCTGGTTATACTTCTATTCTCAGTTCAAGCAGCTTTCAGTCTCTATAGTGTATGAACGCTTCCTCTCCTCTTTATTCATTATATATTGCAATTTGAGTACCTCCATTCTCTCATTGTGGTGTTTGTTTCCTGCTACTATGACTGATTGTGGGGGAGCAAGACCTGCTGTACTCCTGGCCCTATTATCTTCCTCTGACAGCCCCATTACTCTAGCGAGGAAAAGATGAACGCCACCTGTCAGAGAACAGTTAATTGTGTGTCTGGACGGTGTGGCGAGAGCAGACTTTCACGACGGACTCCCCTCTCTTGAGTTTGCATTCGTGGAATAGGAGGAAGAGAGACGGACAGGAGAGAAGACACGAGGAGTGATCAGGGAAGAAATGTGCTGAAAAGGAGACTAATGGAAGAAGAAAACTTAAAGAAAGATGGAAAGGGGAAAGGGTTCACGTTAATGTGTCTTGCTAAAAAAGATAAACGAGCCAGACTGAAACCACTCCTGTTAATTTTATTGGACTTTACAGCAGTTTATATGTATATACCGGTATATGTTAATGTAAAATTGGTATTTGATGTGCAGATAAATGGCCATGAAGTGGAGGACAGAGAGAAAGCTGTTGCCTTATTGTCAAGTGAAGAAACGAGGAGCATCACACTGCTGGTGACAAGGCCAGACATCCAGGTAAACACACACACATTCACACCAGTGAAGCCCTTCTGCCCTGCCTTGACAACCCATGTCATGTCAAATCAAAAGAACTGCTTACCAAGAGCCTTTTGCTTTTCTTGCCTGTCAGGGTGATTTTTTTCAGAGCACTCGCACACATATACACAAAAGTACAAAACAAGAGAGACATGTCTTTGACAAGGCTTTGTGATTACAGCTGGAAGAAGAGGAGACTGAATGGCTGGATGATGAGCAACAGGAGCTCGTTGAAGAGCTGAAGATGGATATACTAGAGGAGAGGAGGAAGCAGAGGGAACAAAGCTTCGAGATGCCAGATGAGGTGAGGGTGGAGACCAAGTAAAACAAATCAAAACAAGAGGCAAAGATGTGCAAGGGAGATAGAAGAAGAATGATGGGGAGCGTGCCGCATTTGATTTATGTAATAGTGATGTTGTTCCTATCAGAGGGCTGGGAAGTTGCAACTATAAGGAGAAAATGGTTTTATCAAAAGATGGCCTCAGACCATATTTTTTAACCAATGATCACCTTCTTGTTTTAATTATTGTAATCCTGGTGAAAATATTAAGCAAAAGGTTATTTCAGTGGTTAATGTGTTCAAAGCTTTTGTAAAAAATGTATTCGCAGGTATGTTTCCATTGAAAAGTTGTGAAATATCAACCTCAACATGGTACCATGGGATACTTGCTGAGGTGTGATTATGGCAAAGTTAGATATTGGATTATCTGATACTCCCTTCAGATAGTAAATCTGTGTTTAGTTTGTATTTTTTATATATTTTTTTTATTTTGTCAAATAACGTTATCTCACTCAAATCTCAAATTTATTTATGATACGTTGATTCTAACATCTCAACTAGATTAAACATATCAAGTGATCATGAAAAAATATATTCATACAGTATCTAAAAATAGCACTTTGTATCTAAGTCCAATATGTTGGATTGAAGTGAATTTTCTGCCAAAAATGTATTTATGTATTTATAAATTAGAATCTCACAAAAATCTCACATCAACAAATTGATTGCAATTGACTCTGTTGTTTATTTCCTTTCTTACTTTAATGTTTTGTATGACTGCACATTAATGTGTTCAAAACAAAGATAGACATTACTGTCAACTGGTGGTAGCAAGAAAAAATACCAATGTTACTTTTAAAAGGCCTTTTTTTAATTATATTTTTATCTGGAGGATGGAGCTGCTGCAATTCTGCTACTTCGGTGTTTAAAGCGTTAGCAATGTCTTCCTCTGCACTGAGTTCAATATTGAGTTCAATAGCAAAGGTTGAAAATGAACAAATAAATAGCATTTCTAATGTCGGTCTTTACTGTTCCATAGGCCAAAACAGTCCTTTGAATTTTAGTAAAAACCATCGTTAGACCAGATAACCTTTGATTACATTAGTGGTGTGCATCTCTACCTGCCTCACGATTCGATCCGATTCCGATTATCTGCCTAAAGATTCGATTTAATTCTGCAATACATCACGATTCTTCGCACTCAATTTTTCAATAACTTACTACAAGCAGTCGGATATTGTTTTGAATTCTTTTTTATTATGGTATACCTGACAAAATATAAATCTTTCCACTGAAGTGAACGACCATTTTTAAAGTGTGCTGCCTATTACTTAAATAAAAAAAATGTATGTATAAAAAATAAAATTTTTAGTACAGCAGCTATAAGACAGGATTCTACATTTCACATGTAGTATACCAAAACAAATAGCATAGGCTTAGCCTGTCTATTTAAAAGTGCAAATATTCAAATAAAACAATTCCTTGTTTTTCATTCAAAGTGTGCTGGATAAAACATTTTTAGCAGCTTAACGACAAGGACACTTGAGAACCTGGATTGAGTGGGAATCACGATTATGTCACATGCTACTACTACTACTACTACTACTACTACTACTACTGTCATTTAGCAGACGCTTTTATCCAAAGCGACTTACATTGAGAGAACATACAAGCAAGAATTCAAAGAGAAGGAAAAAAAAATATAAGGAGGCGGACTGTTTGGAGTCCAGTTTAATTCCGACGCNTCACTTGAAACCGCCCCAAGTAAAGGAACTCTCTTTATTCTTGACAGTTTCAAGGTGACGACGAAATGACCACAGACACAGCTACCTGTTCATCCATTAATCAAGACAGTGGCTTTGGGCGAGGTACAGACAGTCCAGAGCACCAACCTTTGTTGGCCATGCTTCACAGGAGAAGCCCAGCCCAATGCCTGAGGGATCGATGGCGGTTAGAACATCCACACACCGTGCGAGGGGCTGTATTGCCACAAGAAACCCAAGGTACAAGAACACATTCTTCAAGCCAAGGCAAAGAAGGTGTAGTGAGTATTCGCAATGCTGGATGTGGAATCATGGGTTTAGAGAACTGTTTCCAGCAACTCCTGGAGCTTAAATGCCAAATCCGGAATGGGGGTGAATGTGGGGTATACTCCATTCGACACAGTATAGAATGTAGCCTCACAGAAAAAGGCGGAGGGGACAGAGATGGTGATGATAATGAGGGTGCCGGAGGAGGGGTGGAGCAAGAGTTGAGGATGCTAAACGATGAGCTGCGCAGCATTGAGTTAGAATGTCAGAGCATCATGCAAGCCCACCAGCTCCGCCAGTCTCAACAGATGGAGAACTCAGAGCATATACCAAGTTCACCAGGAAAGAGTTCTAAAGATGTACACAGACGTCACGGAAGGCTAGCCGACATCCATGAACAGCCGGAGAGGTCAGACAGTGAAAAGCTTCATGAGAAGGACAGCTCCAGTGCCTACAATACAGCAGAGAGTGCTCGGTCAACGCCACTGGGCATGGAGAGATCTCCTGACCACTCGCTGCAGAGACGCATCAGCATCACCAACCAGAAAAACCTCAGACTAGCTTCCTCTGCACCCTCTAATCCCATCCCAATCCCCAAACCCCAAGGAACAGCTAGAAATTGCAGACCAGCAGATCCAGGCCCAGTTATTTCAAGCAGTCCAGATCAGAGCAATCCTTCTAGATCTGAGTCGGACCCAGCCCTACCAGCAGATGATGAAAGGTATGAAAAAAGGGGGAGGACCAGAGACTCGAGGAGAGGACTTCCTTACGGTTCTTCATATCAGACTTCCACCTATCATGGCCAGGGAGGATCCAAACAACTTCAGGTGTGTATATATGAAAACATGCACGTTAATCTAATGGTTGATAAATAAAGCAAGTTGACAGCCGCTTCCACGATGTTTTGTGTTGCAGAGCTACATGCACCTACTACAACAGCACTCTTCACTGGAGTATTCTCAGAGCCAGCTGAGTCTCCTCAGTGTTTGTCGAGATCCGGTACATCGTGGCGGATGCACCGGAGAACCTCGCCTGGAGTGGAAAGTCAAAGTTCGCGCCGATGGGACAAAGTACATCGCGCGAAGACCTGCTCGTGATCGCATACTGAGGGAGCGGGCACTCAGGATCAGGGAGGAAAGGAGCGGAGGCATGACCACCGATGACGACGCCATGAGTGAAATGAAGATGGGTCGTTACTGGAGCAAAGAGGAGAGGAAGCAACATCTGGCTCGGGCAAAGGAGCAAAGAAAAAGGAGGGAATTCATGCAGAAGAGCCGTCTTGAATGTCTAAAAGAAGGGCACGTGAGCGGAGCTGAGGGCAGGAAGGAGATCAATATCTTAGAGCTGAGTCACAAAAAGATGATGAAGAAACGAAACAAAAAGATTCTGGACAACTGGATGACCATTCAAGAGCTGATGAGCCATGGAGCCAGAGTCCCAGAGGGGTCTAAAGTTCATAATGCCTTCCTTTCTGTCACTACTGTGTAAAGGACAGGTTCAATACTTGACAATTTGTATCAGGTGTACTACTGTTTGGTTTCAAGGACTGTCAGTTTATGAAACTGAATCCGAAATACAAATGGTGAAGATTTCAGTAGCATTCCCAAAGCAGCTTTGTATTTACCATTTAAGAATGTTCTAACATTGGTACCACACCCAAGCCTTTCAGAACACAACAGCTGTTTTTACACTGGATTTTTTTTTTTTTTTTTTTTTGGTGATGAAACAACATCTAGTAGCATGTTGGTTCAACCAGATTCATATAAAATGGAAGAACCAACACAATAACTTTTTGTATACTATATATTGTGTCTCCATGTTTGTCTTCACATGTTTTTATATGCAAAAATAACTGTATTTTTTACCTTTTGTAATCTTTATTAACCATTTTGTAAGTAACAAAAATTGGAATGAATGTCAATGTACTGTAATGGATTTATTATAATTTATTTATATTTGTATCACCAAGCTATCACTGTTAAGGTGAGACTATTTGATTGTACTAAAGATCTTGCAGTATATCTGAAGAGACCAGCAAGCGGGGTCGTGTGAAATTGCTGGACAAAATCTTTGCTTATAAAAATACTTTTATTTTGATTATATCCCCTGAGTCAGAGTTGTATGACACATGTATAGCACTCAGTTTGAAGAAATTAAATTGTCATTATCTCAAAAGCTCAGATTTTAAATAAGTTTAAAGAGTTTTTTTAATCAGTTTTACCTCAACTTGCAGCCAAAACTCTGACTCTTTTTGTTTTGTTTAATTTTACAAATGGGATCAATGACTAAACTGACAATGTTTACTTCAAAGCCTAAATCTGTGAATTATCTTTATGAAATTGTAATTTTTTTATTTATATGGTTAACTTGTTATTGTATTTATTGTAAATTCATTTTATGGTCTCTGATTGGCATTAAGTGGTCTGGGAAAAGGCAACTGTTTCATGTTTGCAGCCTTTTTAGATGAAAATGCTGCACTTTACTGTAAAGTTTATTGAAGAGGCCTCGACTTCAGTACTTGTTGATGGTAATGTTTGTAATAAAATGATATTTTAAAGAAGATTTTTTTTAATCAGAAGTGATTTTAGTGAAAATTTATAAATTCAGCTCTGATTGTCCAGCTGACATCATCCGATCAGATTTCACTCGACATCTTGGGTCAGCGTTTCACTGGGCTGCAACTATGGACAAGAAATTACTAACAACCAGCACTACAGGTTTAACTTCCTAAGCTACATTTCACCATTTCTCTCTCATGTCGCTGGAATTATGAACAAGTTTAAAAGTATTTAGGGGACAAATTTTCTTTCAGTATAACCAGAGTTGTCACAGGCATTTAAAATCCATCGGAAACCCTTTAAAATATATTTTTTTGCAATTATTCAGACATGACAAAAACTGTGAGACAAATTTGGGCAAAACTAGAGTCAAAAAGATGATTTTGTGACAAAAATCAAATCTCTGTCTTAACTGCAGCAACATAATCTAAATAACATTTGTAAAAATGTCCCAAAGCATGAGCAAAACTTTGAGTCCCATTTCATATTTCCTGCTAAAAATCCTGCATATTTTCTTCCTATTTTTTTACACCAATCAGTCACCAGCATGCACAGCCCTGTGAAATTTGACTCTTGAGTGTCTAAAGTCAGCAAGCAGTGTATCATTACTGAAACCTACATGTGTGAATTTTAAGTCAATTTCTGACTGAATATAATTGCTGATTTATTTCATTATTTAAAACATCAAAACAAAACAAAAAAATCTGCACACTTGCTTTATTTGCAGCTGCAAGCCCTGATCTCTATTCAAACCCTCACGTTGAATCAAAGCAGCTTGATGCTTTGTGGATTAATAGCACACACAGTGGTTTAGCCAGTCGCTATAGTTCACAGTATTCATGTACTTATACTGATATGACTGACAGTGTGGGGTGAGGGGGGGGGGGAGATGTGGGTGCAAGGAGAAAATGCATGTCCATGTTGTGATAGGAAGCATCAAAGCTGAACCATATTCCCATTTCAAAGCATTAAAGAAACACCGGTGAAATCTCTCCGTTCCCTGTCAGTCTGCAGTGACTGTCCACAGCCCACTGAGCTGAGGAATTAATGAGACACTTCAGACTGGCATTCCCATCATCGGGGCTTTTATGCATAATATTAAACCAGGAAAGCAACTCACCCACTTCTCTCAGCCATTTCCCTATGTGCATTTTATCTGACTTAGAGGAAGCAGCAGTAAAAAGTGAGAAAGAAGTAATTGCTAATTAAATAAAAGATTCATTCCAGCGTGCAACGCAAAGATAATTGAATGCATTTGAATGCTGATCTGTTACTGATCCGATGGGTTTGTGGCAGCTCAAATACCAACGTTCATGGATCTTTCCCACGTGTGTATAATCCAAATACACATTTTAATGCTCTGAGGTTAAAGTTGCACACAAAATAAGAGAAATTCACTTCTTCAAAGAAACATCTGTCAGGTTCAGTGTTTTGTGTGCTGTGTTTTTTCTGTGTCGGGTGAGTCATCTGTCTCCAGTGAGGAGCTACGTTGGAGAGCGAGGCAGATCATCTACACCTGGCGGTGATCAGCACTGATGAGGAGCAGGGCTGGATAAAAACCTGAGGAAGATGCTCATTCTTTGCCTGGTTGTTAACCTTCATGGTAGCTCCCGTGTGCCATCCTAGTGATAATTTCCTAGTGACCATTTTTGAAGAAATGTTTTTGCAAGATTTTTCCTGTGTGTGATTAACCCTGTTCTTCTCAGGACATCTGCACCCTGCTCCTTGTGGTTCTGAGCACTCTCCCGTGTCCCAGCGTCTGATCACCTGGAACGCTGTCTGTCTCCCTCCGGCATCCTCACCCGACCTGGACTCACCACCTCCCTGCACAGCACCGCACTGGACCTGCCCTCTTTCAAGCATTACCAGCACAAATCCTCCGTGAGTCAAAGCTCTCCTGTCCCTGCAATATCTCCTGATCCTGTGACAAACCGAAAACTAACTCTCCTCTCCCCTGCAGTTCTGGGATCCTCTCTGACACACCTGATCACCTCGCAAATTTACACTTATAAATATTGTAAAATAAACTTTGTCACTTTTTCACCTGAGCTGTTGTCTGAGTCCTGCAATGTGGGTCACAAAAGTCACTGAGCCCATGACAGAACAACCAGGCCTGTCAGACCCCGCGGACTCAGCCAGACAGCTTCCTGTTGGAGCATCTGAACTCCTCTCCCGGCATAAGGCCATGTTAAATTCCCTGTGTGAAAGACAGCAGTACAACCACCAAAGGTTGGATGAAATTGCGGTACTAATACAAACTGTCAATACTCAGCTGTCTGTTCTCTCTCAGCCTCCTCCACAGCTAGTAAAATCTCCGCCTCAGTCTACAGCGCCTCCTGAGCTCGATCCCCCGGCTCCGATCGCCTGCACTCCAGTGCGCAATGTGGCACTGCCCAACCCGGAGCCTTTCGCAGGAGAGTCAGGTAAAGGATCGGGATTTTTGCTACAGTGCTCATTAATCTTCTGCCGCTCTCCCCAGTCATTTCCTGATGACGCCTCCAAGATAGCCCACATCATCGGACTACTCCAGGGACGTGCGCTCTGATGGGCGGAGGCAAGATACAACTACTCCCTCATTTTACGCACGTCATTGGAGCGCTTCATCAGGGATTTCGAACAAACATTCACCTACCGAAAATCTGAGACAGAGGTAACCCATCAACTCCGCCACATAAGACAAGGAAAGAGATCTGTAGCTGATTTTTTCCGTGGATTTTCGCACCCTGGCTGCCGAGTCTGGTTGGAACACTCCAGCACTGAAGGGAGCTCTCATGGGCGCCATAAACAGAAGCATCCGTGAGCAGCTATTACATAGAGATGAAGACCAGTCGTTAGAGGAGCTGATCACACTAGCCACCAAAATTGATCACCGGATGGCTGGGTTTTATTGGGAAAAGCAGCGCGCTCGTTCTCCTCCGTGTGCGGTTCGTCGAACACCTGAGACTTCTCCACCTGCCAGAGCTGCACCTGTCCACTCCAGAGAGGGACCGATCCAGCTGGGAAACGCGCGGCTCTCCCCCACCGAACGACAGAGACGCATGGAGGCACGTGAGTGTTTATACTGTTGAACAACAGGACACTTCATTGCTGCTTGTAAACCTGGGAGGTCTGACGGTCCCGGAAAAGAAAACCTCCTGCCTGACACTTCCAGTGACATTATTGTATCTCAGTCACTCTTTTCAGACCGTAGCCCTTGTTGATTCCGGCTGCGAGCAGAACTTTTTAGATGCAGCCCTCACCAAGCAGCTTAAGATCCCTGTTCGGATGTTAAAGGCTCCCGTCAGAGTCGCTGCCTTGGATGGTCGCTCCCTCACCGCTATCACCCACCGGACCTGCGAATTGGAGGTGGTGAGAAAATCTCCTTTTTTGGTTTTTCCCTCCATGCAGGTTCCGGTGGTATTGGGCCATCCCTGGCTGCAGACACATAACCCTCATATCAACTGGGCTAAAGGTAAAATTGACTCATGGAGCTTGTTTTGCTTATCTAACTGTTTACATTCTGCTCTGGCTATATCTACTTCACCTCAGTCACAGGCCACAGAGGAGATACCTGATATCACCCGAGTTCCCAGTGAATACCTGGATCTACGACAGGTATTCAGCAAATCTAAGGCTGTATCTCTTCCACCACATCGGCCCTATGACTGCGCTATTGAGCTGTTTCCCGGAGCTCCCCTGCCCTCCAGCAGACTGTACAACATCTTGCGTCCGGAGTGCGAAAGCATGGAGGAATACATCAAGGAGTCGCTGGAAGCAGGTACCATCCGTCACTCCACCTCTCCACTAGGGGCGGGGTTTTTCTTTGTGTCCAAAAAGGATGGATCATTGCGACCTTGTATAGATTTCAGAGGACTAAATCAGATCACAGTCAAAAATAAATATCCTCTACCACTGTTGGCCTCAGCTTTTGAGTCTGTGCAGGGAGCTACGATCTTCACCAAGCTGGATCTCCGCAACGCATACCATCTGGTTCGAAAAAAGGAAGGAGATGAATGGAAAACAGCATTTAAAACACCCCTGGGACATTCCAAATATCTGGTGATGCCTTTTGGGCTCACCAATGCTCCTGCTGTTTTCCAGACCCTTATCAATGATGTGTTACGAGACTTCTTGAACTCTTTCGTGTTTGTATATCTCGATGATATTTTGATCGTTTCATCCTCCATGTGCTTTTTTTTTCCCGCCGCCTGTCTCCAGCGGAACGTGGCTACGACGTGGGAGACAGAGAGCTCTTAGCCATCAAGCTGGCATTTGAAGACTGGAGGCATTGGCTGGAAGGTGCAGTAGATCCGGTGGTGGTCTGGACGGACCACGAGAACCTGGCATACCTCCAGGAGGCTAAGCAGCTAAACCCTCGACAATCCAGATGGTCACTATTTTTCTCCCGTTTCAACTTCCTTATTTCTTACAGACCCGGTTCTAAGAACGTTAAACCAGATGCCCTGTCACGTCAGTTCCCCGGCAGACCCTGGTCCCTCATCGCCCTGGATTTCATGACAGGGCTGCCGGTCAGTAAAGGCTTTACAGTTATTTTAACTGTCATTGATCGATTCTCTAAAGCCTGGCATCTCGTGCCTTTGAAAAAGCTGCCATCTGCCCTAGAAACTGCCAAACTATTAACAAAACATGTCTTCCGTCTTCATGGTCTCCCCCTGGAGGTCCTGTCGGACCAAGGGCCTCAGTTTATTTCCCAGGTGTGGAGGGAGTTTTTTTTCAGCGCTCTGGGCGCGGGTGGTCCTCAGCTCCGGATTTCATCCGCAGACCAATGGTCAGACAGAGCGGTTGAATCAGAAAATAAAACTTTGTCACTTTTTCACATCAGCTTTTCTTAAATGTTTTCTAACCGTGTAGTTGATACAAGAAATCATCTCCCTTAAATATTAAAACACGCTAAAAGTTTAATGATTATTGTAGATACATAGGCACGAGTGCAATTAATAAAATACATACAACGGTCAAAGTTTACATGAGAACATATTTTCTGCTCTTATTTTTGTCTCTTAATAATAAAATATTATAAAACAGCCTGCTGGATTAGTTGATTAGTGTGAAGATCTTTTTTTAAAAAACAGATGAGGGTCAGATAAAAGTGGTGCAGAATCATGTAAACTGAGTCTTTTGGAAAGCCTGATGGATGTATTGATCCAACGGAGGCTGTGGAGGACAAACAGGAAACACTGCAGGCTTAGAAGAAGCACAGCATTGTCTTTCATGCAAGAGGTGCAACAGGATATCCCATAAAAACAAGAGACAAAGCAGTACTGCATGTTGTTTAAATATCCTCTCGTGCCAATTTATGAATTTAAATAAATATTATGTCAAGGTACAATACAGCACCATATATTATTATTAAATATTATGAGATCCAGTGAGTTATAAAATGCCAGTCAGAAGAAAGTTTCCTATCTACTGAAACCAGCAGATTGTGTTGCATCTTCATTTCAACACAAACCCTGAGCAGCATGGTGACAGTGGAACAGATTTCAGCAGAGGGAAAAAAAAAATATGCATCTTATTACCTGGTGCTTAAAATTCTCCTTAAAACTTGTTAATGAACGACCTTTATTTCAGATGTTTTCTCTTGTTTAATAAATAGACACGGAAATCAGAAGATTATTGCTGAACTTTTTAGCTGTAAAATATGTTGAAACTAAACGATCTTTTAAAAGTGAGTATAAAGAAGATTTTGAAGACTGTTTTGGTTGCAGAAAGCATTTGCCTCTAATTCCTAAATTTAACACACTGATAAAGAGAAAGTTTGCTCGACAGGTGTTACAAAACAAAGATTTTAAAGAGGTCATTTCATACAAATTTCAGGACTTTGTGGTTATTTCTTAAGTATTAACCAGTAATATGAAACATTTTATATCTAAAAAAACATCAGGAAACACTGATTAACAGACCTTTCAATCTGTCTGGGTCAAAATTCGGGTGGTTCAGGCTCCTTCCGTCAGGCTGCTTCGTCAGCAGCTCGTTCATATTCATTATTAGAATTTGCTGGACTCTGGTTAACAAACTAGCCTATGAGAGCAAGGTATACTGTTTCCTGCTCCGCTGCACATGGCAACGTCAGACGTTGTGTCTTCCTGTTTGCTACGTCTTATGCTACAGCTTTTAGCTAGCAGCATGCTAGGCGTGGTTTCAACTGCTGGAGCTGATGAATACTAACGAACAAAGGAGTTGAGACGAAACAGATACAGACCGTTCAGACTCGGGAGAACTCAGGTGTTATCGCCACCTGCGTAGTTTGAGAGATAAAGACTGAAAGAGAAGTTGTTGACTTGTTTTCACACCCACTATGAAGGTAAGAACACCTGTGGAGCTAATATATCCAACAGAAACCTGTTTTTAATGGAAGGTCCTCTTTAAGCACAGTCTAATCCGCTTTTGAAGTTTTTTTATCTTCTGGATATTTCAAAACAAAACTGCCAGACTTTATCAGTGTGTCTTCATTTTGGAGATGCTTTACATTTAAAGCAAAGTAGAAAGTGGAAAGTACAGTGAGTTTTCATCAGGGGATTTCCTCTTTCGTCTCGTGTTTTATTTTTTCTCCATTTTCACTCTTTTATCTTTATTTCTGCTGCTTCCTGATTTTCTGTCCTTCTGGTATTTTATCTCCTCCTCAGATGAGTCTGAGCTGCAACTCCTCAGGCCTGCTGGTGAGACTGTTGCTGTTCAGATCACACCTGCATCTAATAATTAATCACTAGCTCTGTTGAAAGTCTCAACCAAGCTTCTTTTGTGCTATTTTAAGAATGTATCTCAAGTTAAATGTGTTTATGTGTTTTGCCCATTCCTCTTAAGAACCCGTCTCACCCAGATCCCGTCCACCATCGACACTTTTTTACTTTTAAAAATATGCTTTGGGTCAGTTCTTTTGGTCCAAGTTCGAACAAACATGACAGATATTTACATTCTCTTCATCTAAAACTAGTTTCATTCAAATCCCACCAGCTGACAGGGAGCTGTGAAGTAACGCAGATGAGAAAGTGCGATCTTTAATCTAACGATGCCTTTGATGCAGCAAAAGCAGAGCGAAGTCAGGTGTTTCTTACTTAGATGTTGGTTTGATCATTGATGGGTGACAGATTGTGCATGTATGTATGCAACGATTGTGCAGCGTTATATCTCAGTTATTTAGATGCATTTAATTGAGGCTTTATTTTATTGAAAAGAAACTCTTTTGAAATATTTTTGTTTAATTTTTACTGTTTCACTGTGAGGACCAGAGTTAGAGAACAATGAATAAAGAAGAGTGACAGAAGAGAGAGTACATTTTTTATGTGCAATACATTCATGCTGAACATAACAAGTAAAATGTCACTAAAAATCCATGTTTTTTTTTATTCTAATCTCTGCATTCAGCCGGTTTAATTAACTTGGCTGCACAAAAGTATAAATAATCAATAAAATATTCAAAAATATTTGTAAAAATTAACAAACATAATTGTATGTCAGACAATGTGAAATGTAATGTTTTTTATCTATGTCATGTGCAACAGACAAAGACCTGCACATGTAAATTTGATTAATCAGTGTTGTTTTGCAGACCAACAACAGCAAGGGTCCACCATACATTTTCAAATGTGCCAAAATCAAGAGCGACGTCTTATCATGGGATGAATGACTGATTAGGGTCGGTTAATGACAGATAATTTTCCATTCATTAAACATCTATTCATGGCCCTAATTACACGCTAATGACTCATTCAGACTTCTAATTAGCAAAATTTGTAATTTTTTGCCGTCTTTTTCCCCCTTGAAAGACAACTAACTGCACTCTAGTGAAAGTTCATCAAACAAATACTTTATTGGTCTTTTATGGCTTTGTTGTAAAGCTGATTTTATTTGTTTTCATGCTGCCTTTTCAGGAGAATTCATAGGATTATGTTTATTATAGTTTTGAGCAGTAAACCATTTGCATCAATTGCATTTATTAACTGATAATTAAAATGTTTGATTGCAAAGTGGTAAAGTTCTGTTTTTGTTTTGTTTTGCACATTTTTACAGTGTCATAATGATGTTGTACATCACAAGTATTAGATGGAGGTTATTATAAGACACAAATTTAGGTAGACGGGTTTAAAAATACTAAAACCGAATCCGTCACTTTGTTTCTTTAGACCAGCTCAGTGTTACTGCTGTTTATCAAAAGCTTACAGCTACACAGCGCTAAGAGCTGATGGTTTTAAGTGAGAACTCGTGCCGAGCCGTGAGACTTCCTGTAAAGGTGGCTCGACTTGCGCTTAATGAGAGGTATAAAATATTCAGAGGCCCAGCACTGGTGAAGATTTAACACTTGAGATAATTGGAACAGAATACAGAGAAAGGGCAGGGCGGTGGGGGGAAAACAAGGACTAACTGTTCTTCTATGGGATGTGGGACCAAAAAGAATTTATAATAATAATAATAATGAGCTCCATGAGATTGTTTTCCATTTAGTTGTTATCATATAACCCAAAAGACTGCGTGTTGCTCCTGTGAACACTTGGATTTATCCAAAAAGAGAAATAAGAATTCTCACGAAAAAAAATTGCCTCCTACAAAATGTTTAATTTTCTTTTATTAGTGTATTTAATATTACATCATAATGCCTTAAAACATTTATAACATTAGTGTGTTTTTATCTCTCAACAGAGACAACAGCAGCAGGTCACGGGCAGTTTCATAATCCAGCTGATCCACAGTGGGTTTTCGGTGAGGGCTTTGATTGAACAGAGGCTCAGTTATTGATCTGGCTGACTGCTTCTTATCTTGCTTAGTTATCACTGGTTTACTGAAAGCATCATCATGGGCTCAGTGGTTTAAAGGGCTTTGCTGAGAATACCCACAATGCTCTGCTCAGGGGGTTCCGAGCTATAACAAAACTAATAGAGAAATTGATCCTCAAAATCGGGTACGTGCTTATGTAAGCATTATAACATATACAGTACACATGCAGACACATAAATACATGTGATGTATAAAACAAATAAGTAAACACACTGTCACACTGTAAAAACACTTTAAAAATGGATTAATCTACACAGTCAAACATTCAAACACATATTCACACAGACGGACAAAAATAACAAGCTGCATTAGAATAAAAGTAGAATAAAAGTTTGAAACACTGAAACGTCGCTAAATGTTAGTGCAACTAAAAAAGTTTGAAACTTCTTTTAATATTTAGTTAGTTATTTACCTTTTAAAGATTTATTTACAACTTATTTTTGTGGAAAAATTAGATAAATATATATTTTGTGACCTAGGTTTAACGTAGCTTGTTTTACAGTGTAGATTTTCATGCAACACAAATTTTGTGCAATTTAACAGCAAAAGTTTCACCTGTGAGTCCCACCGAAGGGTCTTCTATATTTGTTTTGATCCAATACGCCTTTTTAAGATTGTAAACTTTCTTCTGCAGTTGCAGTTTTGCCACAAATGACTTTTAAAATGGCAAAATTTGGTGTCAAACAATTTATGTCACTGTCTGTCAAGTTATTGTTGAAGGAAAGTGACAACAAACTCATTAATGCTTGGTCATTAGAGACAAAGCATTAAGTTGTTATCTTGCTAAATAATTAATAGTTTGTAAATACTAAATGTGGCCATTTATTCCTGCTCAAGCGTTGAATCTGTTATACTCAGTTTAGGTTTAATTGGGACACCTATCGATCACTTTTTAGTTAATCTACTGTCATTGTGTTTTACTTTTTGTTTTTCATTTTTTAATTACACTAAATTTACATTATGCATTATGAATTGTTTAATCTATAAGTGGTTTGTATTAACATTTAACAGGGGTCTCATTTATAAAGCTTGCTTACGCACAAAACGGGGTCGGAAAACTGCGTAAGCAACTTTCCACGCAGCGGAAAAATATGCGTAACTTTAAGTTGACTAACCCCCAAATTCCACTATGTGCGCTCCGCTCCGCTTCAGTCCGCCTCCGCTCGCTTCCGACCTCATATTACACTGCACCCGCTCAACATCGGCTCCACTCGGGACCTGAGGTGCGAAAATAAGCATGCGCAGGATTTGATTTATTGACATCCTTGTAAAAAGGATGCGTGGTGTCATAAAGAATCTTGTGCTTTTCCACTTCAAGGATGCATCTGCAGCCGTCACTTGCTAGTGTTTATTACACAAAATCGTGTATAGGGTAGGGATGGATAAAATGGCTTTCAAAATAATATATTTTTGAATTATATGGTGTTTAATTCATGTGTAAACACGCACAAATGTTTGGAAACATACATGTATACATATAATAGTTGTTAGATTAAAATACCTATGTGTATGAAACAAAAAAATGTGTTTGTTTATTGATTTATTTTGATAAAACGGAAGTTGTGCTTGTTCCCTATCCTGTTGGGGCGGTGTGATTTCTGCACATTGACTGCGGACTTGCTCCGGCGTCCGGCAAAAATCGATCCTATTCTCGCCGGATGGCAGAACGGCAGTGCGGCGCACGGTGGCACACTGCGGAGGCAGTGGAATAGCTCCGATTGACTACAATGGGACCGTTTTTGATCCAACGTTCGTGCTGGAGCGGAGCGCACGTAGTGGAATTTGGGGGTAAGGACCTGGCTTACAAACATTTTGGACATGGAGAGCACCTGTAGTGCTGCTGCTGAGAAGGATAAAATTATTAATTCCAGCAGCATTATCGATTGTACCGCTTCGTGCGCACACAGAACAACAAACACCCCCCCACACACACACACAGCCCCCACCCCGACATGTGGAATATCTGCTGGGGGCAGATTGAGACAAAAATGTCATGCGTCGTTAGGACCAACACAGAAGGCATGATTTTTTATTTTTAATTCTTTAAGTGTGCCTGAAATATCAGTCAGGACATATTTTGTGCAGTTCTTCTCGCACTTCATGTCCCTCTGTGCCTGCAGGACAGTGTCAGTTAGCACTCAGCCACCTCTAAGTGCGCCATGCGCCCGAGGCGCACTGGTGGTACAGGCCGACCCTATAGCCATCCTCAGTCGCTCGCCCGGGATGCCTCGCTGGACACTTCGTTCTGAGTCACTGTGGGGGGACAACGAGGTTTTTTTTTTATATATATATATTTTAATGATGGACACATTTGATCTGTATTAATAAAAGGTTTAGTCTCCTCTGCATGGTCAGTGTCTCCCTCCTTCTCCGGCACGATGCCATGCAGGCTTGCCGGTTCGAGTACTGCTGAGATCCTAACAGTGAGTGGTGGTGGATCAGAGGTCCCAGGGCCTCTGCCAATGGCAGACACACTCTGGCGGTGGCTAGCTATTTTATTTTTTTTTTTGCCTCCATCTTTAGATCGGACCTTTTTTTTTTATATCCACCACAGATTTCTCTGAAGAACTCACAGCATTGTCGGCTTCAGCAACGCTGGGCCACTCTGTGAATTTTCTCTTATTTGTTATGCCACTGCTGTGACCTCCAAAAAGCACTTCCTTTCATTTTTCCACCTCACCCACAAGTACCTCAATTTCTGCTTCGGTGACGTTGCGCTTTCTTGATCTTCCTTGATCTGTGATCGCCATCGTTATTGGTGGACGAGCCGGCTTATTAATATGCATCCACAAGGCACTTTGCATTGACCATTCACGGCAGAAAGTGGGCGTGTTGAGGGCGGGATGTGATCCAGAAACACCTGAGCACATTTCTAGGTAAAGTGTGATTTATAAAGCGGAGATTGCGTTCAGCTGTGCGTACGCCATGTTATATAGGTCCCGAACTTACTTGGCATAAGTAGATTTTTTTTGCTGAGCTTAAGTACGATTTTAGTAAGGATTCTACGCAAAGTTTTATAAATGAGACCCCAAATCATTTTAAAATGAGTAGTTGGAGGGCGGAAGTTAAAACAAGTAAAATCATTAAAAATATACTATTTTATATACCCCAAAATGTATTATGATGACATCATGTTCCGTGTACATGTTTTCACCCTTCAAGAACTGAATCCTCAGTAGCTCACTCTGACTTGGAGGGGTTCTAACCAAGTATCATTAAGTCTGATGAAAACAAATTGATCACAGTGGCAGGAGGATTTTCAGAAGGACAAGTACCTCCTGAAGAGATACTCTAAAACCCAGAGAAGACATGTTCACATTTAATTTAGTTGTTTTTATTTGGACTTGATAAATCACATGTGGTGTTTCCTCTTTTCAAGATGAGGGGTGTATTCAAGAAAACAGATTTATATTCTTTTATCTTCTGAGTTTGGAAAGTTTTAGAAGTGAGAGCATTTGGATATTTCAATGTAAACAGAAAATGTTGAGATCAAATGCATATACAAAATAAATCAAGCCTTTGATCTCAGTACAAGCTGACACAAATATGAACAAAGTCTTGTTCACAACTTCTAATAATGACATTGTTCTACTTCTATACCTTTTTTCTTTTTTTCCCCTCTATCTCCTCTCATTTTACACCTATTTCAATGGAATAGTTCTATGCAGTTCATCATGTTGCCTCTCCATGATGCACCTTAAGGGTCTTAACTAGCAACACCTGCTGCTCATCAAGCAATCACCCCACTAGCTACTTAAACTGAGCTGAAGCCACACTTCTGTGTCAGATCATTAGAGTGAAATGTGGCTGTTATGCTGGGCTTTCTTGTGTTGCTGGGCTGTTGGTCTCTTCTCACAGTTCATTATGGACACTTTAGTAAAAAGAACTCTTGGATCTAGTCCTCCCAGAATGCCTGAATCATCCCCCCCCCTCATAGAGGCTGAAACAAAACTAAATTCCAGTTAAAACTGATAACTAAAATCACCAGTTTCCCAAGACCCTAAACTAACTTTCTTCATCTCTCCCTAGAGCTCCCAAATCCTCAAAAACACCATCTCAGCATTTAACCTTTTGTCTGCTTTTTATGAAGATGACAAATAACTATGACATATACAGCAGAATGCCAACACTATTTATACTCTTGCAGTCTAAGATAGTCTGAAGACCCCTATATAGGTTTTTGGGCAGTTTGACCAGACAAACAACAAGCAGGTGTGTAATAGGTCTGCAGAAAGGGACAGGTTAACAACAGAAAACGGTAACAATCACTGAGAACCAGTTTAAACTTGCTCAGAGAGAGGATACCACTGGGAAGGATGAAAAAGAAGAACATATTATGGAGTCTTCTGTAAAAGGGCAGAAACATCCCACACTCTAAACCTCTGTTGATTTGGGACATGCTAATAAAAGCTTCTGTCTTTTTTTGCCCTTTTTTATGTTTTAAACAAATCTAGGAAATAAAAATAGGGAGAGAAAAAACCACAGCAATAAGAACAGAACTCATTTTTCTGACATAAAACACATTTTCTGTGGATTTTGACAGTAAAGAAAACAAACACACAAAAAAAACATTGTTTTGAAGGATCAAAAAAATTCCTTAAGACGTTCCTGTTGGGAGGGAAAAAACAAATATAAAATTGAGGATTATCAATAAAAATAGCTTTAAACCATCGCAGGTTATTTGACAGAAAGACAGAGAACTGCACTTCGGGATCGATCTTTCTAATTAACTGTTTCACACAGCAAAGCTCTCTGAATTTCTACTTAACCGCCAGTCAATAAAGACCAGGGGTCTCATTTATAAAGCTTGCTTACGCACAAAACGGGGTCGAAAAACTGCGTGAGCAACTTTCCACGCAAACTTTGGGATTTATAAAAAAAAAAAAAACATGGCGGAAAAACGTGCACAATTTTAAGTTGACTAAGGACCTGGCTTACGAACATTTTGGACATGGAGAGCAGCTGCAGTGCTGCTGCTGAGAAGGATAAAATTATTAATTCCAGCAGCATTATCGATTGTACCGCTTCGTGCGCACACAGAACAACAAACAACTGCCCCCCCATCACACACACACACACACAGTCCCCGACATGTGGAATATCAGCTGGGGGCAGATTGAGACAAAATGTCATGCGTCGTTTATAGGACCAACACAGAAGGCATGATTTTTCTCTTTTTTTACTATTTTTAATTCTTTAAGTGTGCCTGAAATATCAGTCAGGACATTTTGTGCAGTTCTTCTTGCACTACTCATGTCCCTCTGTGCCTGCAGGACAGTGTCAGTTAGCACTCGGCTACTTCCAGGTGCGCCATGCGCCCAAGGCGCACTGGTGATACAAGCCGACCCTGCAGCCACATCTTCGGTTGCCGCCCGTGATGCCTCGTTGGACACTTCGTTCAGAGTCACTGGGGGGGGAACAACGAGATTTTGTTTTGTTTTATATTTTAATGACGAACACATTTGATCAGTATTAATTAAAAGCCTTAGTCTCCTCTACATGGTCAGTGTCTCCCTCCTTCTCCGGCACAATGCCATGCACGGTTGCCGGTTTGAGTACGGCTTAAATCCTAACGGCGAGCTGTAATAATGTTCAGCACAAAGGACTTTGAGGTCTTGTGTGGACCTGGTTTGATCTGCAGTACAGCATATTATCGTTGACCACGCTGATACTCAGAACCATGTTGAAGATACTGCAGTACCACATCCTGGAATGGTGTGAAAAGAGATGGGTTTTCATGGTCCACTGTCTCTACTCCATGATGCACCCCGCTCTGTTCCACTGCAGGTGGAAGACGACTCTTCCTCACGCCCTTACTGCCGGGCAGCGCACTGAGCAGTGGGATATAATCACACCCTTCACTGTCAGATGAAGTCTCATGCTGCTCCGCCTCAGAGAGGGAATCTCCAGCTTGAAAAAAGAAGTGTTCCTCTGAATCTTCATCAGCACACGTGGTTTTTATTTCCTTTCTTACTGTTTTACATGTGGCTGTTGAGACCGACCTTCAGAGAAAAACGACCAAATTGGTCGATTTTGCGATCTGTAAAAACAATCCTATATTCCGTTTGCATAGGCAACCCTAACCTTAACCGTTCCGCTTACTAACGTGATCAAATGACAAAATATTCTGCTTTACACTATTTGCATGCATATCTTTATATTTTAAAGCTAACCGTTATATTATAATGAGACATGTTGCTGCACAGTTTGTGTTTTCTTTGGCTGAACTGAGACAAATCTCGCTCATGCGTATTTGGCAACTCCTCTGGGAAAGTACATGCATGCGCTGTTGCTAGCTAGTCTCTGCTGGAGCCCAGAAAACGCTCACACAGGTCATTTTTTGGAGCTGTCACAATATGGTTGTTTAATTTGCAGACGGGTAGGAGACGACTGTCATGAGTCTTGCCTGTCTCTGCCTTTCGTTTGCCGTTTGGACACTTTGCTCATGTCCAGATTCACTTTCTGTTCCAGCTTTTGTTTTTGTCTGATATTGTCACGTTCCTTAGGTGCTTATAGGTTTTCATACACTCTGATTTGCTCAGTTCAAATTTTGCCACATCTGTCTGTTCCTTTTGTTATGCAGTGATCCTGTTAGTCCTGATTACACACAATGTTCACTGCAG